>JBBMOL010000324.1:21312-548305 GCA_037954665.1 Laguncularia racemosa | reverse complement strand
CATAACAGTGCTGCCTCCCTTAGATTACTCTTAACTCTTCGCTCTAAAACCTTAACATTAATAAGATTCGCAAACCTTCATACTCATCTTTTTTGCTTTTGCCGAGTGTTAGCGTTTTTTCTAACCAAAATCTAGAAAAAAAAAATGAAATGAACAATTAAATAGTTATGTAGTACACTTTTTTTCTTATTCCTCATTCAAATTAATTGAACATAAAAGCAGAAATATTTTCCTTTGCCTAAAAATTTACCAAGTGGTTAATATGAAGGAGAAGAATTTGCATACGTTTAAGCTTCTATACTAAATATTAATTCTCTTGCAAAACCAAAATAGCAAAAAAAAAGAAAAGAAAAGAAAAATCCATACCTTATTTCGATAAGTGGCCTTGATTGTTTTGTACTTTTTTAATATATTTCTTTACCTTAAACAAAGGAAAGATTATGAAAGAATGAACAATTTGAAATATTGATAGATCCCTTCAATTACGTATTTAGAAACAAAAGATAAAGGCACACAAATTTGGAAGGCTATATCACCATAACTAGAAAATTATGATACAAATTAATAGCCAGACCAAATTGCTACTCTTACTTCTCGATAAAAAAGAAGAGTAATCATATAAGATATCCACGAAACAATGGCGTCCTACTTTTTTTTTTTTTTTTTTTTTGGAGAGAAAGAGAAATTTATTGAAAAGCAGAACAATTACATCCTACTTGTTCCTTTCCTTATTCGAATGAAATACCAAGTCAATCAAGTATTATTCCAGAATAGCGTTAAAAGCAGAAAACAATACGAACTATTTGCAAAGATTCTAGAAATATGAAGTTTAGTAAATGGCGATTTCTTAAAAGTATTTAAATTCAAAAAAAAAAAAAAAGAATTAGTTACCTTTCAATATCAGCCATTTCATGTTAGCTAAAAACTAAAGCCATTTAAAAATTAAAAAATTACAAAAGAGTTATTATATTAAAAAATTGGGTATCCGTTGGAAAAATATATTTATTATTCCTAAATTATATATTATCAATAGAAATTATGAAAGAGGTATTATATTGAAAAATTGTATCTGCTAAAAAATACATCTTTTCTTTTGAAATTATATATTACAAATAGAATGGAATAAGTTTGGAAAAAAGAAACAAAAAAAGGGTATAAGATTGATTAGAGATTTACCCTCTTGAACATTATCATTTTGGCATGGACATATTCAATGGTCCAAATAATAAAGCCTTGGACTAAGGTGCTTTAGACTTTTCCACCCGCAGCCATTGCACTTAAAAGGTATATGAAGTTAGTGGATTCTGCATGTATTTTTTTCCCCTACTCTTCTAGTTTGTATCCACTGTTCTTACTCTGTCTTTTTCCATTCTATTCATCAAGCGTTGGGGGGAAAAAGAATATAACGATCCATGATCTTCCACCAGTAATTTGCCTTGTATAGATAATCCAATCGTATGGTTTCCCTTTTTTTTTTTTTTTCACTCAACTTATGATCGTAATTTAGCCAAACATCATCATATACACATATTCCATTTTAGAATCTTTTAGAAAACTTTCACGTTTGTCTATATTTTTCTTTATTAAATGTATCTTAATAGCCCTGAAGTTTTTCAAATTTGATTAAATGATATTTAGGGTTAGATCGTAGAAATGGATCTATATTAGTTCAGGTTGGCCTTCAATTTGAATTGAATCAAACATAAATTGTGATTTTTTTTTTAACTTTCTTGGACCAAACTTCACAATTCCAAATTATAAAACCTCAGTTCGAATTGCTTTGATCTACGATTAGCCGTAATTGATTATCTAAAAATTATTACATACATAATATGCAATCTCATATCAAGTACTGATATGTTGTATAATAATATGCGTGGATCGTTGACACAATGTGGACTATTGATGGGTCGTTGACTTGTTGACTTAGACAAGTCCGCCCTTCCAAGATTTTCGAGGGTTCATGGATTTATGTCTAGAAATATACTTCGCATGACGAGACACACAAGTAATCAACAATATGATTTTATCTTTTATCTTCTTCCTCTAATCAACGAGATACACGAGTAGCCAGTCAATTTATTTTTTTTCAAGATGTAATGTATTGAAGGCACATTTCAATTTACCCGCTTGAACATTATCATTTTGGCATGGACATATTCAATGGTCCAAATAATAAAGCCTTGGACTAAGGTGCTTTAGACTTTTCCACCCCCAGCCCATTTTCGCTCTTTTTTTTTACTCAACTTATGGTGGTAATTCAGCCAAACATCATCATATAAACGTATTCCATTTTATAATCTCTTAGAAAACTTTCACGTTTGTGTATTTTTCTTTATTATATGTATCTTAATAGCCCTAAAGTTTTTTAAATTTGATTATATGATATTTAGGATTAGATTGATAGAAATAGATTCAACTAGTTTATTTTGGTCTTCAATTTGAATTGAATCAAATCACAAATTGTGATTCCTCTTCTTTTTCTTTTTTTAACTTGCTTTGATCAAACTATACAATTTAATTTACGAATTTTCCCATATCATAAAACCTTGGTTTAGATCATTTGATCCCCAGGTTGACCCATAATTGACTATCCAATAATTCTTACATACATGATACGCAATCTCATAACAAGTACTAATTTCGTTGTATAATAATATGCATATAAGTGCCACGGAAGGAGTTGATGAAAGCAACATTATGCAAATAAGTAGTATCAATCAACAACTAATTCCATTCATAAAATTAACATATGGTATAAACTTTTAATCAACTTATATAAACAATCTAGTAACCTGGTCGTAAAAGCTACTTACTTATACATTTTAATAACTATAAATTAAATTTCTTTGAGGTACAATATCATAATAAAAGGAAGAGAAAAATACAAATTTATTCTTCAAATTATGCCACCTTTTTTATTTTAAAATGTGATAATTATCAAACGTGATAGGGTTCCTTGAAAATGTGATAAATTATCAATCAGCAAGAATGTAGGGTGCTAAATATCCAACCAAGGCGGACTTGAAATTATTAAAATTCAAATATTCATACACAAAAATAGAGATATGTCATATTTAATATATTGTTAATTGTTACAACCTAGGAATATTAGAAAAGTTTATAACAAATAATAACAAAGCAAAATAGGAGATTGAGAACTAATAAGGTAAGAGGAAGCAAAACTTTACTAAAGAGAAACTATAACAATTTACGAGGAAGAAATCACTCAAAACCCAAACTCGAAATACACTAAAAAATGCACAATTTAATACACTTTCTAATACTTTGAGGTATCACTTGGTTGTCAAGATTTTATGATACTTGACTAAACAAAAAATTTTATCCTTTATTCGATGTGCATATTTGATTTAATTATTGGACAAAAAGGTCCTTGAGTATTAGACAAAATACTTAAATTTTATACCATGTAAAATAAAGTACAAAAATTAATTTCACAAGAAATAAACAAATATATTTTGAAATTTCAAAAATATCCTTAGTCGTTATAATATTGATTAAATGAACATTATAGTTATTAAATATTAAGGCAAATTATTGTAATTAATATGTATTAATTTGTTATAATATTAATTTGATTAACTCTACGGTCATTAAATATAAGATAAATTATTGTAATTTACAATATGAATGATTAATTTTTTAATTACATAACAAATCAATAGATTTACATATATTATTTTATATAATTCGTTCAATTGCATGAATTAAATAATCTTTTTGAATTATATTTTTTAATAATATAAATATATAATTAAATAACCATGATATTTTACAAATAGCATAATTGTCAAAATATCAAGTTCAGTACTTTACTTTATAATACCAAACAATGAATATCATAAAAATCTTTATAAGAAAAAAAAAAAAAAACTTTGCTAAACTTGCTTCGTATATAAGGATCAAATCTGAATGATTTAAACTACTATACTAATAAATCAATCAATAAGGTAAGTGTTTGCGGGTTTTATTTAGTCTCCACCTCAATGTTAAAAGGAACGAACAAATAAAAATTAAGAATATCTATATACAACACCATTATATAGCTAGCATATTTTCGAAAAATCCCAAACAAAGACCTACTCTAAAGATAACGACGAAATGACCTGTTTAAGTCAAGCGAGTAAACTAATGCGATAAATATACAGGAGACAATCCTGCCCTTCCAAAACTTTCTCGAGTGCTTGGATTATTAAGGACCTACGAAAGCGACACACACTAATTTTCAAACGATTATTGTTGCTTACTGAGCAATGATAATACCTACGAAACTACTCATGAAAATACATACGAATTTTTATAGTTGATGGACACAAAGGAAAGAAAAGTCATAAACATCGCAAGAAAACATTAAACTTGTGATCATGGAAGTTACTCAGTCCTTTCTCTTGTGACATTTACGTGCATACTATCATCTTTTTACTACAATGATTCTTAAAACAGGGAGAGAGAGAGAGATAATTAACTAAAGTAATAAACCTTAATTTATGCATATAAATCCTTCCATTTTGCAAAACGGGCTAAATAAATCTTGCAGAAGTTTGATCAGTCTTATGACTTCAGTTTCTTTTTTCTTTTGTTAAATGTAATTATCGTTATAATCATAGTGGGCTTATTTAGGAGCAAGAGAAACAAACATATAATTAAGACTATATACGTATGATAGAACCTTTTTTTTTTTTTTCTAACAAAATTAAAGGGCGAAAAAAGAAGATCCATACCTTTGTTTGGAAGTTTCACTGCCAGCAGTTGGAGAATAAGATTTTATTTTTTTTTCAATAATTATAAAAATATAATACTTTTTTACAAATTTAAAAAATGACTAATAGTTTTATGGGTGTATTATTGTTGCAAAATATTCTAAATTCTGTATAATCGGATCAGAACCATCATGTGCTGTTCCTAGTTGGAATCATTAATTAACATTATTACCATTGAAACGTCAAAGTATGAAGTGGGGCTAGGAATCTTGCTTGTTTGGTCTATAAAATAGAACACCTAACGCAAGGCTGTGACTCACACACTCACCCATTTATTGCTTCCATGGCGCTATATCTACCCATATTGTCATCATCATGTCAGCAGCCTTTCTTGTTCTGTCTTGCGTTCTTGATATCATCGGCTTGTGTCCATGCGCATCGCCATGTTGAAATCCCAAGACTAAGGGCACTTGACAATACAATCTCCGAAAATTCACAAAACACAGGATTAACTTCCTTTCTAGAGGAAAACAGAGTATTCTTCTTCGATCAAACACTCGATCATTTCAACTACAGGCCAGAAAGTTACGTTACTTTCCCACAAAAGTATGTGATCAACTCGAAGTATTGGGGCGGAGCCGATGCACCGATCTTCGCTTACCTTGGCGAGGAAGCACAGTTAGACAGTGATTTGAAAAGCGTCGGATTCCTTCCCGAAAATGCCGAAAGATTTAAGGCTCTATTAGTTTATATAGAGGTATGACGAGGATTTAAGGTACATGTGTTTGATTTGTAGATTGCGTTCTCTGGATTTCTTTTTATATTTGCCTTAATCAGAGTCGTAGAATATTCGATTGCCATTGTAGGGAGTATACGATATTGCATATTTTATTAGCTTTCTGCCGTGATTATGAATGAGAAAAGACGGTCGCACCAATTGATTAGTGGTGGTTAACCACGGAGAATGGCAATGGCAATGGCAAATGGGAAATGGTTTCAATTATTAAAAGGCAGAAATCGTTTCCTCATTTTCCATTAGTGTTTTTAATGGCTTGTAACCATTCTCAGCCGATGCCATTGATTTCCATCATTTCTTATCGTCATAAAATACCGATAAATAAATCTTCTTGAAATTATTAGTACAATATTTGAAAATTGGAAAGTTGAATTTAATTATACCCACCCTTAATTATTTGTCTCTTATAAGTGTGTGTGTGAGAGACTACTAAATCAAAAGTTGATTACTCTTATGGCAGCATCGATATTATGGTGATTCTATTCCATTCAATATAAGTCTAGAAGAAGCTCTTAGAGATGCTAATTATCGTGGATATTTTAGCTCTGCTCAAGCTTTGGCGGATTATGCAACAATCCTTACGCATGTTAAAAGCAAATTTAATGCCACTAACTCTCCAACAATTGTCATTGGAGCATCTTACGGAGGAAGTATGTATTATTTCTTCTTGTAACAATATATATTAATAAGGGAAAATCATATAAATAGACAAAATACATATCTATGTTTTTAATTATTTGCTAAAGTTAGTAAAGACACGTATTAGCTTTTATCCGGTATGATAATTTATTAAGTCCATAATAATTTATTTATAAAATAATATTATATATATATAATAATTTTTAAAAATTGTAAGAAAAGAGAAAGCTTGAAGACAAACTCAAACCCCAGCTAAGGGTGGCCATCAACCTAAAAACTAGGAGGCAACTGGCCACCACTTGAGATGGATCATACAATTACCTCCAAGGTCGTGTTTAACCACCCTTTGGCTATAGGTAGGTCAGAGAATGCTGCAATACAATCATGGTTGGTGGTCATTAATTTACTCATGGTAGTGATTGGTCATCCACCATTGAAAAATTAAAAAAAAATGATAAAATTTGTCAAGTCGTGAGACTTTATGGGATTTTTTTTTTTTAATTTCGAAGTTGTGGGTTTATTTTATATCATACATTCACCATCCATAATTTTTTTTAAAATATGCATATATTCCATAAGATATAGTTGAGACCCCCAAAATCATTGCCATTTAGAATTTTTTTGTCTATTATATTGAGATTCTGCTGACCATTTAGGGAAATAACACATTTTTCTAAAGTTGTAGAAGGAGAAATCATATGTTAAGAGTTTCAAGGGTTTATTTGTATACAATCAATAGTTTTTGGGATATACTTGTAATTATCTTTTAATTCATTTATTAATGTTAACAATTAATTTAATCATATTTAATTGATTTTCTATATGCAGTGCTTGCTTCATGGTTTAGACTAAAATATCCACACTTGGCTCTTGGAGCTCTAGCCTCATCAGCTCCAATTCTTTACTTTGATGAAATCACCCCACAAGACGGATATTACGCCATTGTCACAAAAGATTTCAAGGTTTGACCTTTTAAGGTTTAGTCGTTTTTAATCCATTGATTGTGCATGGAAAAGATAAATTCATCCATGCTAATTATATTACTTTTTTTTTATTTGGTATGTTTATTCTCTGTAGTTTATCTTGTATCTGTTTTTGTTTTTATTTTGTATCCACTAAATAATGTATTCGTCATATTTTCTTGATATCTATGTTAGCAAAATACTTGATTTCAAACCAGTACCAAATGAAACCAAAACAGTGAACCAAAAAGATCTAGAATTAACATAAAAAAATCAACTATTTTGATTGCAGGAAGCAAGTGAGGCATGCCATGAATCAATAGAAGCATCATGGTCGGAAATTGATAGAGTTGCTTCCGAACCCAACGGTCTCTCAAAGCTAAGCATAATATTCAAAACATGCCAGTATGTATCAAGGAAATCATAATTAAATCCTTGTTGTAGGGATAAGTTTATACCAACATAATATCCCATTAGGAAATTGGCCTTCCATATAAATCCTATTATCCAACGTCTAATTAGTAAACGAAATATCCATTATCTAACTATTTATAATAGGACATTACAATCTATAGACGTTTTTGCCTTTTACATATCCTCTTTCAACTTCTTTTTCCTAAGTTTTGATGTCTTCTATTCGGTTTATTGAAATAAAAAGGTGTGCTTATTGATATTGATATTTTTCCCCATTTTCTATTTCAGGCCGTTAATAGATTCATTTGTTTTGAAGAACTATCTAATTTCAATTTATGCTAGTGCTGCTCAATACAACCAACCACCAACCTATCCGGTGACACTCATATGTAACAGCATCAATAATGCATCATCTTCCTCTATTAATTCGAGCAATGATATTCTCGAAAAGATTTTTGCTGGGGTTGTCGCTAGAAAAGGAAATTTGTCCTGCTATGTTAATGAGCCCAAAGTTCCATCTCAAACAAATCTTGGATGGAAATGGCAGGTACATGCACTCTAGTATTCATCTTTTAAATCAGCTTTTCTTTGTGATAAGTAAATTATTGCCAACCAACTTTAATTGAAAGTTTAGCATCAAAAAGGCCTATTGCCAACCAACTTTAGTTGAAAGTTCAACATCAAAAAAGCCCAAAGCCATTAAAGGTGTTTATTAGTGTAAATTAGGTTTTGTGCTTGGTAGGTGGTTGTGATAGGTTTTGGATAAAGTTTGCTTGTCTTCAAGTCGTAATCGCTTTTCTAATCACATATTATTATATATGGAGTGAAGAAAAAAATGAGATAAATATTAAAGATTTTTCATATGTGGAAGCATGTATAATTAGAGAAGACACAAATGAGAACACTATTTGATGTCCAATAAATCGGCTACTAGATTTTATTTTAAAATTTCTATGCAAGCTATGACTGATAGGAGAAGCGCAATTTGATACCACATCTATTAGTTGGTCTTCAATTTTTAAAGAAATGTTTAGATTGAATTTGAAACTTTTTGGGAACTGAGGTGATTAATTCAATCCATCTTATACATATGGTTTAAATAGCCATGAGATATGATACCATTGAATAGATCATGTGTGTAAATGGAATGAAATGCAATTTCAATTAGTAAAGTAAGATGTTAAGATTCATTAAACAAAGTTTATATGAGTTAATTAGATGTTGGGATGTGTGTAAAGTAGAATGAAATGCAAACTCAATTAGTAAGATGTTAAGATTCATTAAACAAAGTTTATGAGTAAATTAGATGTTATGAAATTTTTTAGCTCAAATTGTTATCCTTTTTTATTATTGTGCCTATACGTAGTTATGTGCACGATACTCAACTCAATCTGGCCTAAGTGGATCCATCAAGTCTCAAGATTAAGATTGACAAACCTAGCAGTGATGTCAAATAAACAGGCTCAAGGCTGGTCTTGGCTTCATCAAGCCTTGTAGGTCCAAGTTCAAGGTCTTACTTGCAAGCCTTATTTTTTCTAGCCGTTTCCTTCTCTTTTTATCCCGTGGGTTCACTAAGTCTGGGCCTAGGCCTAGTAACCAAACCAACTCCCCATGGGACCAAGTTTGGGTCCTCCACCTAAACAAACAAATCTAGATTAACATGAGACAAAACCCCACCTGTGACAATATCTACTTATATTATACCTACCTTTATGCACATGTCTGTCGATAATGTAAAATACTACAGTAGACTTGGTGTATTGCATCCAACATCTATCATATCGCATAATTTTTTTTGTTAAGATTAGAATTTAGTCCTCTAAAATATTCTCTAATATTGTTACATACTATTTATCAAAAAAAATATTTTCAAAGATGATGCTTATTTTCTTCAGAGATGCAGCGAGATGGTCATGCCAATAGGCATCACAAACAACTCCATGTTTCCACCATATCCTTTCAATCTAACAGACTTCATTGAGGAATGCAATAGTTCGTATGGAGTTGTCCCACGACCTCATTGGATCACCACTTACTATGGCGGTTATGTATGTAATTAATGCATTGCATTTAATATTGTAATTTTGTAGCTTGAATTGTTCTTAGGATGTGTTTGTCTTTTAGGAAACATTTTTCATGTTTTTATAATTCAAGTCTTCGAATCATCAAATATTATCACACTAATCTACAAAGAATTGATTACAAGCAATGATGGATATAACCATGAAGGAAAATATAAATGATAAACTGAGAGGCAATCACTTTCCTCACTGTTCTTTACATAGTTCATGGTCGCTTCTCATCATCAAGCATTGCTACTTGCTAAAAGTTATTATAGCATTTGTTACCTTTTAAGAATACTACAATAGTATTTGACAATGTAGGTTTTTTATTACAACAAGTATGAAAGATTATCAAGAAAATATCTTCCACAAAGCAATGACACTCTCGGTCTTTTATTATACTAAACCTTGATGAGAATGCAATAATGATAAGTATTGGAAATGTACGTAGATATGAGTTTGAAATCCTTAGAAATATATTCTTCTCTTTATTAATGAAATTCAAGAAATTTTTCTAAAATCAATCAAGTCCTTAAATGCATCCATTATGTGTATGAACAAATATATATTATCTATTTGTCTTGATCATTATAGAAGATATATCAAATTGACTTTCAGGACATCAAGTTGATTCTTAAAAGGTTTGGAAGCAACATTATTTTTTCCAACGGACTTAGGGATCCTTATAGTGGTGCTGGGTAAGATTTATATTGCCTTAAGTATCATTTAATTGTTATAAATTTATGATACTATATTGGATAAAACATTTTGTCTCTTGTTTAGTTTACATATTTTTTTTGGATTACTGGACTAAAATGATCTTAAAGTATTAAATAAAATACTTATTTTGTACTATCTAAAAATATATACAAAAATCAAATTCATTAAACAAAAATACAAAAAAATTTATCTAGTACTTTGTATATCATGTGCTTAGGAAGAAATTTCCCATTATTAATGAAAGTTGACATAGTTTAGGTGCTAATACATGAGTTTTCTTGGCTGATTAATTTGTCACATGTTCATTGGATAGGTGCACTATATAAACGTCCTTATGTACCTAGTCAATGCTCAATAATCATTGTTTCTAATATATGTGAATATTTCTATTTCATATATATTATGTGATAGATTCCTTTGACATTCTAATTAAATTTGTGATCTCCTATTCAGAATTCTAGAGGACATATCGGACACAATCGTTGCAGTCGCTACTGTCAACGGTAAGAGTATCAAAACCTTCATCTTAATTAAGGTTAGATTAGTCAAGCCTATTCATAAATTATTCGAGTTCGGCTTGATATTTACAAAAACTCAATTCGATAGTAGTCAAATTGAGCCCAAGTTTTAACCACTCAATTAGTATATCAAGTTAAGCTCAACCTTCATAACATTTAACTCGATTAGCTGGTAAATCTAATTAAGCTACAATCAAGCCTAAAAGTTAACTAAGTTTAGACACCAAAATTATTTTAATTAGAAGAAATACATTTTGAATAAATTCAATATAGACAAGTTTAATTGGTAGAACTTGAGCCCTTTAAACACCATTTCAAGTTGAATTCATGTTCAAAGTGTTAAACAATATGATCAATTTTGAGTGGACTCGAGCTCTAAAATTTTGAGTCAAGTTCAAGTTCAATATTATATTGTCTCAACTCTAAAGGTGGTATCTTAATTCTATAAGAACTTAGTTAAATTGTTTAAAGAGTTTACATAAAATTTTGTAATCAAGAATTTTTTTTTTGCAGGTTCCACTGTCTCGACGTACTTTCATCTAAACCTACGGACCCAAATTGGTTGGTGATGCAAAGAAAAAATGAAGTTGAGATTATCAAAAGTTGGATTGAGAAATACTACATGGATAATCAAATCTTAAAGGGTCATTCATAACTATACACGTTAAGTATTATTGTAATCAATTGACCAAAGAAAGTGTGTGTTGTCCATATACAAACATATATGGCGTATTATTGAACCATCTTATCAAAAGCTATAGAGCAATAAATATCTTGTATAAGAATAAGGGAGTAGTGTATGAAAAGTCTTAAAAATGAATTTTTTTTTTTTAATGATATTCCTAGATCTATACCTTTTTGAACTTGGAATCGAGTATTAACTCTTAATTTTTATGATCAAGTCCTAAAAACTTCTTAAAATGTACCAAAACGATTATTTCTATTACCTTTTTCGCTCTCATTGATTGTCTTTAGGCTTTTTTTTTTTTTTTTTTCACACATGTTGCATCTTTATGGAAACCTATTTGCGCTACAATTTACTGAATCAGTCCACTTTAATTAACCTCGTAGCCCAATTGAAAACACCCAAAGACCATTGTCTATATCCATTTTTAACCGAACAACCACTATAACCACCAGAAACGAGTAACAACCACTGGCTTATTTAAGAATTCGATCGTATGATGGATGTTTTTATCATTATAATGGATATCTTGGTTAAAATTAGGTCTCTTTGATGATTTCTTTTGGCTGTTTTTTTTTATAGTCAAATTAAGTTATTTTGAGTTTTTTTTTATAGGGATAGTGCATTCATAAGAGTTACTAAGGGTCAAATTTTGTGTAAAGTATTAGTGTTCTAACGTAGAGTAACATGTGACAAAAAACAAAAAACAAAGGGGAAGAAGAAGAAGGAGAAAGTTCGCCTAACAACAATTAATACTTAATTTAACAAAGATTTAAAACTTAATTTTAAAAGTTAAAAGATTTGGGATCCAATTATTCATTTAGAAAGGTTTAAATCCAATTATACATTTAGAAAGGTTTAAAAACTGATTGTCATTAGAATTTCATTACAAAATAATTCTCCTACATGTTTGTTACACCATAATAAACTCGAAATGGAATGCAATTCTAAATTCCATCCATAGCTTATGCTGGAAAGCATTTCTAAAAGTTGAATTCCAATTTGGAAGGAGAATTCGATTTTGCCTTTTAAGAACCAATTGCGATTCCATTCCACCCCATTAATAATATTTACTTAAATAATCTTTTTAATCTTATTAACATATATTTATTATATTATGAATTATAACTATTTTAGCCAAATAACACTACACACATTCCATTCCATTCCATTTTATATATGCTACAACCAAATATAACATAGAAATAATATTTATGAACATTTCCAAATATAAAAATGATCTTAACCAACATCTTATCATTAATTCTATTACAATCCATTCTATATTCCATCTTATGTTCCAAAAGGTAACATGAATGGTTTATGATTTCAAAAGTTGGAAGGATTGCTTTCAAAGAAGCTTAATGAATGAAACAACTCAGATAATTAACATTGTGTTGAGGAAACATGCAAGTGATGAACGGATCATCAAAACGTGGGTTACTATAATTTCTACTCTAGTGGAATAAAATCAAGAGCATCTCACAACTCTTTAAGATTTGACAAGGTAGAAGAGAGAAATCAATGGGTTTATTTGTTAAATATAGGTAAACTTGTACAGATGAAAGGAAGAGGTTTCCTTGAAATAAATAACTGATATATTATATATTCATATATTTATATCTAACTTTTTAATATGCTTATATGTGTATTTTCATACTTGTGATAAGAAAAATTTATAGATTCGTAAAATATACACACAAGTTATTTTGGTACAAGATTCAATCAATTAAAAAGGTCTAAATCTCAAAACCCACATATTGGAACTCCTTAGAAATTTTAAAAAACTATATTAAATTTTAAATATATATATATATATATATATATATATAGATAAGCGGAACAATAAGTACTTCTAGGCTAAAATAACAAAATGAATGTTTTCTTGATTTCAAAAATGTGAGAGCGATTAATAACGAAAATTAAATAACTTTAATATATTGAGACTAACAAAGACACACAAAAATAAATAAATCAATATTTAAATACTTAATCTAATAAATTTCAAAAACAATAAATATAAGTTATATAAGTACACAAATAATAATCCAAAATGTGACCTAATTATAAACATTAAAAATGAGTACAACTAATAGTACCTTATGATTACAAAGATACCGTAAGAAT
Source organism: Laguncularia racemosa (assembly GCA_037954665.1). Classification (NCBI taxonomy): domain Eukaryota; kingdom Viridiplantae; phylum Streptophyta; class Magnoliopsida; order Myrtales; family Combretaceae; genus Laguncularia; species Laguncularia racemosa. The sequence continues at coordinate 534,660 of JBBMOL010000324.1, read as the reverse complement.
TCTAATAATAATCGAAAGTGATAATAGAATAAAATAAATATATGCAAAATTATGATATAATAATATGATCACTAATATAAAATTTTAATTCTAACACATTTTGGATTACTAAAGCTTCATGGGTAAATTTACTAATGTAGAAAAGTTTTAGAAAAATTAATGATACATATTTATAATACATTAATACTCTTATAACAAATAATAATTAACTTAAAAATAGAAAATTAAAAAAAGAAACACGATCTGTTAGGAAATTATAACAAACAGGAGTTAAAATTTTAGGTTTATAATAATCAAATAAAATTTTTTAAGTATATATTTATACTCAACATTTTATTTAATATACATATAAATTTTTATATAAAAATATCATAATTTAAATAATTTAATAAAATATTAATACGCATATTAATCAAACCCATAAATCAATATTTATCCTCGATAATCTTTTTCTCTCACATTCCACTCTTTTCTCTCCTCTCATTTTTCGGTCACAATCATTTCTTTCCTTTCTTTTTTTCTTCCACCTTTCTTTTCTTCTTTTCATCCGCTCTTCTTTGGTAAGAAAACATAACTCCTCTCCAAACTTTAAAAATCTATAACTTTCCCATATTAACTCCAAATCAAAAATCATAAGCATTATTACAATCCTTAAAATGAGCACTTTACATCAAGACCACATTTATTAGGTAAATTTTAAACTCAAAATTTAAATCAAAATTTACATGAATTAAAATAAAAAGTTATAGATTTAATTTTTATTTTACCTTTTAGTGAATTTAACTACTAGAACTAGCTTTAAATTTTATTATTTATTTATTACTAAGTGAAAGACCCAAATTTACATAACTTCCCAAAAGTTATTTTGACTTTTAAAACTAAGAGATCGAGATAAAAGAAAAACTTTATCATATACTATAATGTCTATATACTGTTGTGTTTAACTATTGTAGTATTATGATAAATTTTTCTTCTTCTTCTTCTGTTTCCTTTTTCTTCCTATTATTTCCTTTCTTTTCTTTCCTTACTTTTTTCTTGCCTTCTTCAACCGTGCTTTTTTTCTCTTTTTCTTTCTTTTTTTTTTTTCATTTTCCTTTTCTTTCTTTCTTATCCACTAAATGTATGCATAAATGTATGATATAAATAAATTTAATAATAGCTTATGAAAAGGAAATTTAATTATAAAATAAATATATGTATGTATCCAAAATATAAATATCTATATAGATATATTAATTATAGATTGTGTGAATATATATATATATATTTATAATTATGAAATTTATTCTTTATAAATTGTTGACTACTATAAAAAAAAAATAATAATAGAGAAATTGTTATATTAAGAAAATAAAGTCATGAATGGGAGTGTGTATGGTAACAATGTGGATTTAGCCTTTGTGATTGACAATTATGTAGTGTATATTGGTGATCATAAATTGAAGTGCTAGTTAATTGTATTGTGATGAATTGAGAATCTTTTGAAGTAGTGTAATATTGGATTGTTTTGGTTTTGATACAGAAGTAAATACTTGATGTTTAATAAACTGAGTGACGAAATGTTTGATGAAATTGGGTTGTAATATGTTATTGTTAATCTAACCTTATATGTTGATTTGTTGTAAAATTTTATTTTCTTATGATTTGTTTGTCTACTATGATTTTTTTTATCTGATTGGTCACTTAAATCTAAATTAACATAATGAAATTAAGCTAATATTAAATCTGACATACATTATAGGAGACATTACATTGTGTTGAAAGCCATCATTGCTACATGATGTGCAGGAAGTAATTGTGAGGGATTACAATTCCACTATTGGTGAACTAAGTAACTTAAGGGTTGTCATGCCTTTAACAGAACCAAGTGAGAGAGTCTTGTATGTCCTTGAGAGTGTATGTTCGGTGTGCTGATTGACACTTAAAGCTTAAGAAATTTAAATTAAAAGATAATTATTAATAAAGAGATAAAAAGGAAATAAAAGGTATGAGATACTCGAGCACTGATGGTTATGAGAATCCTAACTCAAGATCAAAGGGAGTATTAAACCCTAGACTCCACACTGGTTACCAGAAAACCACATACGATGATTACATTTCATATAGTTATTTATGCATAAAATATGGTTAAAAACTTGTTTGGAATTACTCGTGCGTGTATAGTATTAAGAATATTGCACTTCCATCTCAATGAGCTATAATGTATACCCATCCCTCCATAGACTATATTGCAGGAAATTTTCAAAATTTTGGGATGAGATAAGAGATAATATGATAAGAGCTACTGGAATCTAGAGTAACATAGTAAAATGTGTATTAATAAATTATTTAGATGAAATTTTATTCTTAAAAACTCAATGTAAGAATATAATTAGTAAAACTTAGATGTGTTTTTCCATTTTACTATTTTGGTAAGAAATTTCGATTCTTTACAATCTTGATCAACCATAGATCATAGGAATTCATAGTTATATTTTTATTATATAATTATATGTAATATAATTAGTTGAAATTGATTAAATATTTAATTATAATCTTATGACATTTAACTCGCAAAGCGATTATTATATAACGATACACATGTGACATGATAACTTTTAGTGAAAACTTTTAAATTCCGTTTTGAGGCGTGACACATACAAATGTCTACTCCAAGATATTCACAACGCCTCCATCATGTTCTTCGATCCAAAGGCTAAGGAGGAGATTTTATTTTTTCTTGAACCAACTTTGACATGCGAGCGTTGCAAATGAAAAACAAATAAATAATAAAAAAAGAAAAGCTGGATGCAAAAGAGGAGAAGACGAGACAACGGCGCCGAAGACACGGAAAGAACGTAGGAGGAGCCGCAACACGGAAAAAAAAATAATAAAACAAAGCTTCACGCAAAAACAGAGAGAACCGCCAGAAGTAAAAGGAGACAGAGCACAACAACCACAAAGACGTTGCGGAAGGAGAATAATTCACATCAGAAATTCAATTCTTTATCTTGTTTTGGGTGATTTCTTGCATACTATAAATTAAAAACGTCAGTTCATTAAGGTAGCGTTTGGTTGGCATTGGAATTCGGCACTGGACTGGACAAAAATTTTTGTCCTCCGTTTGGTTGCCATCCTTGAAGCAAGTACTGGACTAAATGGGAATATGGTACTGGACTAAATCAGAAATATTAGTACCGTGTAGAATTCGGGACAAAAAATTCGGTACTGGACTATCCTTCCTTCGATAGATACACGGTCCTACTACACGAGCGTGTATACAAACCCTGTATCTCTCTGACTCAGTGAACTCTGGGCGTGTATATTCCACACGGCCGTTTGTAATAGCCGTGTATGCCTCTAGCTTCTTTGTTCTTCATACACGGTTTACTACACGGGTGTGTATTCCAACTGTGTACTAATCTAATAAAATAAAATTTTATTTTATTACACAAACAAATAAAATTCAGCTAAATCCTTAAATTTTTAAATATTTATATATTATAAAAATATATCTAAATAATAAATATTATAAAAATATTTATATAATATAATATATACCAAATATAATATTAAAAAATTATATTATATTATTTTTTTATTTTGTAATATCTAATATTTTTTATCGTATTATAATCTAAATGCTAGCTAAAAGTATATTTTTTTCCTTAAAATACCATATGTTTTAATCAGATTAGTTTAATTTATGATTAGTTTGGTTTAATTAGTTTTTTACCGAACCTTACATATTGAGCTAAAACTCTCATCTAGGTAAATACGTCATCTTGGATGGATTTTCTAATTTTGAAGTCCTTCAATGACTTGTTTAAAGTGATTGATGGATATGTGGATGGTTCAATGTAAAAGTATTTCATATTTTCAGTGACAGATTCAAAATCATAAATAATGTATTATTTCATTAAATATAACATATTTCCTAAAATATTTAATAATATTTATTAAACCTTCAAATCATTTTTTGTTATAATAATATCAAATATATATAAATAACTATGATATAATTAAAAAAGAAAAAATTATCAATTTTACGCTGTCCAGTCCAGTACTTTGCAATCTAAACACTGGACAGCACAAAAATCCTTGTCCAGTACTGAACAAACCAAACGTGATACAAAAACTTTTTTTGTCCAGTCCTTTATTTTTAGTCCAGTCCAGTACTCCTTGTTCTGTCCAGTACCAATAACCAAACGGTACCTAACAGTTTTTTTAATGAATTATTTTCATTTGTGTATGTATTTTCTTGGTATAATCATGTACTAAATTTTTTTTGTAGGAAAGATTGATGAACTTTAATTATTAATTCGTATTTATTATTTTATTATAATATATTTAGATATTTAGATTATTTTTATTATGAATCTTGATGTTATAATTATGTTTTTAGAGATTAAAACATATAATTATAGAATATTTTATTGAACTAGAATGACATTTAGGACTAGTCAAGATTATTATTTAATTAATTTAGTTTAATTGGAAGATTTACTATTTTTAATTGAACTAAATTTGTTCTTAGGGCTTAATATGGTGCTTTTATTAATTTATGAGTAAAGGAATTTATGAGAATTAATTTATGACACTAGTCAATTACAATACAAAAGAAAAGTAATTGTAAATTTGAATCCAAATGATTAAAGGAATCTATGAGAAATTAATTTATAACACTAGTCAATTACAATTCAAAAGAGAAGTGATTGTAAATTTGAATCTAAGTTAATTTGACTGGAGGAATTTAGAGAATTATTTTGATTGATTGATAATTTAATGATTTAGAAGATAATTTAAATTATTATATCATAAAAAAGACTTTAGCACTCGAAAGAAAAATAAGAAACTTTAGCAAATTCATAAGAATAATCAAGTAGCTAAATATAATTATAATTTAGTTATAATACAATTAGTATATTAGGTGAATTCAATTTTTCTACATTTTTATTGATTAAATCACGAAAGGTTTATTTTAATGACTGCTTTAATTTCATAACTAGTTTTAGTTAGCATTAGTATTTTTTTATTTTAATAATTTTTTATGTGCTTAGATAATAGTAGAATTGATATTAGTTTAGTAATTAATTTAATCCCTGCGGGAACGACAACCCTAGTCTTTCTATATTACTTGATTAACCTAATATATTTGTAAGTATTCTTATTTATAAAATTTTCATGAATAAATAACCACAAGATTTTAGCCGTTCATGCCATGATCAATAGCAATAATAATGATGATGATGATATTTATTCTTTTATTACTCCTTAATTCAAAATGTCTTTTGGTTCTTTTTTTTTAATATTTACTTTTGAGCAAATTAAAAAGAGAAAGTAAATATTAGTGATGAGATAGAATTTTAACTTAAAACTGAAGTCCTATGATTTTCTATTACACAAAAAGCATCTATATAATTACTTGCTAAACACAAATAATTTTAATAAGAAAGAAGTAAACTATGTACATTAATCATAAAAACTTTCGAAATTATATTGATTAGTTAAAGTTTCCCACTATGTGTGAATTTTGCTTTAAAGTATGTGCAAAATAATAGTTTCATTGTAAAAATTATTGCAATTAACGTTTCAATAATTAATATTCATCTATTGTTGTAACTATAATTTAAATATTATTATTTAATTATAGTTCATCTTTAAAAACCTATGAACAAAGGGCCTACATGTTTATGCAATTTTGCAAAAAAAGGGATTTAAATTTTTCAATCACACATTTAAGAGTATATATGTTTATAAGTTATCATCATTTTAAGACCTTCGATCATACCTCATTACATCCCATTAACAACAAATCGGCGAAGTTCTTGAAATGAGGTGATTTACAAATACAAACCTTTAAATATATGGAAAAAAAAATCCGAACCCCTTTTTACAAAAGTACAAAGGTTATTTTTTTTTTTACACTTTTGTCCCAAAATATATTGGCATATCATAGGTACATTTTTCTCTTTACAAGTGCCACTATATTCAACTATCAAATAGAATTACTAATATCATTATTATTATTATCACCATTAAAAATATTGTACTTCAATTTATTTAAATTTGGCTATTACATTTATACTAGTAGTATGTTTTCTTTCTGTTTAAAATTTCAATGCTGTGGTATAAAGGCATGATCCTATGTTATGGACATGGATCGCGCTGGCTTAGGCCCAGTGCCAATATCCATGTTGAGTTTTTGGAATCACTGGGCTTAGGCCCGTCTCTTAAGTTTTTGCTTTGTACGACTCTGGCCCATCAAAATGAAGCTTAATGATATTACCTTCTGTTTTGAAATGCTATGTAGAGAATATTTAATACGTATACCATTATTGCCTTATGTCGAGCTCAAGCTTTCAAATTTGTAATCATCATTACAGATCGGAAGTAAAATCATGCATTTGATTTATTTAAGCTAAAATTATATTACCCATAAAATATCCTCACGTTATTTATAATAAAAGACAAGAATTTTGTGTTTTTAATATTTATATAAAAAATTATTCAACTTTGCATACTTTTAAATTTTCCTACAAATTAATTGTATCGTCTCCATTTTCAACTGTAACAAGGTAGGAAATCTCTGTTTATCCATTTTCCACTTTAGACTCTTTAAATACTTTTTAAAGTAATTATTTAGCATATTTTAACTATATGATTTTCATTTCGATTTTTTATGTTTTTCACATATTTTTTAATTTATTTTATGATTTTTTAATTAAATTATCGATTATATATATAATTTGATTTAATATTTTAATATTTTATACATTTTTTGAACTGTTTTATTTATTTTTTATACACACATCACATATATATGTCTACTAGTATAACTATATACACGAGAATTTTGCTAACAAGTGTACTTGTAATACTTTCTATTATTACAGCTTGGGCCCTACTTGTGCCGCTTGAATATGTCTGGTCTCTCTCACCCTCGGTACGAGGTAGATTCTTGTGCAGATCTTCGCACAACTGACAGCATACGCAACTTTTCGTATGTTGAGGTACGCATCGTCACGGTTCAGGCAAGAATCATGACCAGTTCAGAATCGTAATCCGGATTAACGGGCTATGATCCGTATACGAATAGCTGGTTTTATGAATTTATGGTTGACTCACTCATCAGATCCGTCAGAACTAACAGTTTCAATCCATAAAATAAAATAGAAAATGATAAAAACGAACAAAAAGTAGCCAAAGCATAAAAGACAAAAAAATAAATAAATAAGTAAATATGCATCTAATGATAAATATAAAAATATAAATAAATAGAAAAATAAAAAGGCAAAAATCATAACTATGAAAGAAAAGTAATGGTCCATATTTATTTCAATTATTTTAAAATAAAATTTATTAATAATAGATATAAGGTTTTATTTTTTTTATATTTATATTATTTTATTTAATATTAATAAAATTCTAAGGTGATTCTCTTTCTATGTATAGGATTTTTACCAATTATAAATATAAAACATATAAATCTAAATTTTAATACAAAATAATTTAATTTGTTAATTTTAAATTTTATGATGATGAATTATATCAAGAAAAGAATTAAGGAGAACTGAAAAAAATAAAAAAAAATGGAAATTTTGATTTTTTTAAAAGAAAAAAAAAAGGATCATGAATCCCAAACTGACTTATAACCCACCGATTCCAGTATACCAATCACACGGTTTCGAGCTCGGTTCTCTAAATCCCTAACTATTGATCCAGTAGCTTCTGATCGATTTTGAACAAGATCGAAACCATAATGATGTCTATACTAAAGCTCTCTAATTGCAGGGATATCCTTTATATTTCCGGTTGATAGCTATACTTGCTCCTAATTTACATCACTCGTTGATCGAATAATAATAATAATAAAAAAAAAACTATAATATACTTTATAGTGGTTTACTTTACGTAACAATTTTTGGTTCCTCATGGGGGGCCGGTCAAGGTCGTTTGTAGACTTCATAAATATAGTCGAAGTTTGTGTTGATTGGTTTAGTCCGACTATGACAACGAAGAGGAAGAATATATGTGTCTAGTGGCTTGACCTTGACGCCCCTTCTGTTGAAACATACACATATATGTAAAAGAAGCTTCCATGGTTCCCTAGAGAAAATGGATGGTAAAATTTCATCTCCTAAACGCGCTTTTTATTTATTTTTTTGGAGGGGGGGTCGGGGAGGAATGATGAGCACTTAAATATAGTTATCTTATTTTATATTTTGTATTATAAATATTATGACACATGAAAATTATTATTGAATTACAATATTCCAAAAACACATAACATACTACTAATATTACGAGACATAAGATTTGGTATCGTGATAATAACGCCATAAATTTCTTGGACTTTTTGGCAATTCATAGTCAATCCATCAAAATTCTCTTCAAAACTTAACTGTCTAAAGATTCTATAGTCAACAACATTATAGAGTAAGTGGGTAATCTTATTTTATAGGGTACTTACCTATCTTCTACTCAATCAAATAAATTCCGTATAAGTATTGATGATTACAAGCCTAGTTTAGGGTATAAATTTTTTAAAATCTACTCTTACAAGATAAAATATAGGTATAAGGTCTTCCAATTTTATACTTATCTTGGAATATATACTCTAAAATACACAATGTACAAATTTTAAAGTATAATGTATCTACATTATAAAGAATTATTAAATAATATTGATAAATAAATAATAATATTATATTTTTTGATTAATAAATATTTTAGTAAAAATAAAAACAAAGGAGCATAGATCTATAAGTTAATAATCTAAATAGCTAAACCGATACTACATTTCTCACTTTACATTTTCCATTTTTCTCTCTTATTCTTTCGTATTTTCCTCTCTAACTTTATATTTTTTATTCTTTCTCCTTACTCTTTCATTTTTACTAAGTAGTAAAATTATATAAAGTTAAAATAATGAAAAGAGAGAAAAATTACTTGTTTTATTTTACAAGTTTTACTATAAGTTTTATAAGCTTTGCATATGAAAACTTTACAATATCACATAATTTTTTTTCAATATCCTACAAACTTAAAATTTACGAAAATAAAGGTAAAAGTTAGATATTTCACAAGGTATCATATACCTCGTAAATTTTACATGGCATGGGCTACAACATGGTTTCAAGAAGTTCCAAAATTTAAAAACCTTCACCTTATAGAGTAGAATACGAGTAGAATATTATATCTTACCAATCCTATACCCGTATCCCTAAATGTGGGTTTGAGTAGTATTAAAATATTTTAACATAAAACATAGAAATATTATACTTAAAAATTATACAAATTAGTTACTTATATAATTGAAAATTATATAAATTTGTTATTCATATAATTGAAGTATTAGACACCCTTAGAATTGGCAATTATTTAAAAGATGCAATTTTTCAAAACCTTTGATGCATCTTTTTGCTCGAATAGTTGAATTTCGTTAAAAAATCAAGCCATATCACAAAATATATAAAGTAAATATTGTTATCCTTATATGGAATAACCTAATTATAGGAGCATATATTGTATATTGTAATTACCATTATTATAATAGCTTAATTATAGGAGCATAAATTGTATATTGTAGTTACATTATTAAAATAACTATCTCTTATATATATGTGTTATTGATTTCGCTGAAAATAATATAAGGGTAGTTTTTTTTTTTTTCTCCTTTTCTTCTTCTTTCATGGTATCGGAGTAGTAATGATATTTTTCTCTCTACCTTATAATTTTCAATTCTAATCGTCATGGCTTATGATGGAGATAAGCCAAATTCCAACAACCCTTATTCTCTTCACCAATCTAATCACCCTAAAATGGTTCTTGTTTCCAAATCTCTTGATAGAGACAATCATTAATGTGGAGTAGAGCCATGGTAATTTCTTTGAATGCAAAATCCAAATTGGGTTTAGTTGATAGAACTTTTAAGGCACCGTTGGCTACAACTAAACCTAAAGAATATGTAACATGGAAAAAATGCAATGACATGGTATTGTCTTGACTCCTAAATTGCAAATAGTGTTATTTTCTATAACACTACCCATGAAGTTTAGGAAGATCTTCGAAGTCGTTTCTCACAAAGCAATGCTCCACAAATTTTTCAAATTGAAAGAGACATTGCTTGTCTGGCTCAAGATCAAATGTCTATTGCAATTTATTACACAAAGCTAAAAACATTATGGGATGAATTAAGCTCTTATAATGATGCAATTTGCACTTGTGTAGCAAATAATAGAAGGCGCAAATTGATGTAGTTTCTTATGGGATTGAATGAATCCTACAATGCCATCCATGGTCAAATCCTTTGGATGAATCCATTACTTGATGTTGCGTAAGCTTATTCAAGAAGAGAAATAATGAAATTGGAGCACAACATATGATACGATAGAAGCTTTGGCCATAGTTGTTAAAAAGATGAATCAACTACTCTTGTAGTTTGATAAAAATTTGGTTTCTCTTCTCATTCCAAGTCATCAATCACAAGTCACTCCATTGTTCCTATTTAACAGAGATAATCATGTAAGAGAGACATGCTGGAAGTTACATAGTTATCCACCTAGACATTCCAGGAATGCATCAACTAAGCATAATGGCAATGACTAAACTTCAATTAATAATGTGAGGGAGGAGACTCCCATGATGAAGCAAATTCAGCCCGTTATAAATGGATTGACTAATTTACAATTACAACATATATTGTCTATTATGCAAGGTAATGAGTCATCTCAGTCAACTACTCCTAAGGTAAATAATGTTAACACTTCTTTAAGTTTGTCACTTTCTAAACTAATTATTGATAGTGGTGCGACAAATCATATTACTTCCTCTCCAAAACTTCACATTAATAGTAAAGAAAACACTTCTTTTTTTACCAATTGTTATGCCAAATGGAGGCCAAGCTCCAATTATTTCTATTGGAAGTTTATCTTTAAGTCCCCTTAATTATTTGAAAAATGTGCTTGGGGTGCCATCTTGCAAAGTGGATTTGCTATTTGCGAGTCACATTACAAGAGATTTGAATTGTTCAGTACCTTTTTATCCTTGTTGGTGTATTTTGTAAGACTTGATGACAGGGATGATGATTGGTTTGGGTAAACAACAAGACAGACTTTATTACTTGATTACAACTACAGTAAATAAGTCACATACTAATGCTCAAAGTATAGCAGCCCATACCATCAAACATTCCTCTCCTCAAGACACTATCCTATAGTGTCAACGACTAAGTCGTTTGTCTTCTTCTAGATTAGGACTCATGGCTAGAACTTTGTTGATATTCCCTTTAAAACCAAATAATGTTTGTGCTTTTACATAACAAACAAGACATCCTTTTTTCATTAGTTCAACTTCTTTTGTTAAACATTTGAATTAATTTGTTTTAATATTTGGGGACCATACAAAATTTGTTCTTTTTCTAGTGCTAAATATTTTTTACTATTATGGATGATTTTTCTCATTTTACTTAGGTTTTTTTCATGGAACATAAAAGCGAAACACGTAATCTTCTTACTAATTTTTTTCTCTTATGTGAAAAACCAATTCAATAGTAATATAGCATATGTTTCAACTGAAAATTGAGGTGAATTTTCTTCTTTGAAAGACTATTTTGTACAACAAAGCACCATTTACCGACATTCTATGTTTATACCTCTCAACAAAATGGAGTTGCTAAGCACAAACATGGGCATATTCTTGAGTTAACTAGAGCTCTTCATTTTCAAGCTCATCTTTCTTTACATTTTTGGGAAAAATGTATATCCACTGCAATTCATATAATTAACAAGCTACTCACTTTGATTCTTTTTTGCCAAACTCCTTTTAAGAGACTTTATGGTAAAAAAAAAAAACCTTTTTATTCTCATCTTAAAGTTTTTAAATATCTTGCATATGCTACTAATGTTCATGTTCCTAATAAGTTTACTTCTCGTAAGATGTGTTGTGTTTTTCTTTGATATCCTATAGGTTTAAAAGCTTACAAATTTTACAATATTGAAACCCAACAAGTTTTCACTAACAATGATGTTATTTTCCTTGAGGATACTTTTCCATATGCATCAATTGCTTCTTCCTTGCCTAATATAGATTCAGTCATACATGTTGCAATTCCAAACACTGAAATTGCTTCACTCGTTCAAAATACACATGTGGAACCCACTCCTATTCCACCTTCACCAACACTAGCACCTTTACGTCATTCTCAACAATCCCATGTCCCTCCTGCAACTTTACATGACTACATTTGTAATCACGTGATGTCTCCCAATCAACATCAACCTTGTCATCTTTTTCGCACAAAGGCACAAGATATCCTCTTTCCAATTTTATCTCTTATGCTTGCTCGTTACTCACCATAACATCGTTCTTTTATTGCTACTATTACTAATGATATTGAGCCTAAAAGTTACAAAGAAGCTGCATCACAACCTCATTGGCAAGAAGCAATGCATTCTGAATTGGTTGCATTAGAAGCTAACAAAACTAGGTCTCTCACTTCTCTTCCACTTGGAAAACAAGCTATTGGCCGTACAAAATCAAGCACAAGTTAGATGGTTCTCTTGAGTGCTATAAAGCCCACTTAGTTGCCAAAGGCTATACTCAATTTGAAGGTGTTAATTATCATGACACTTTTTCACCTACTGTAAAGATGGTTACAGTGCATTGCTTGTTAGCTTTAGCAGCTGCTCAAAATTGATCTCATCATCAATTGGACATCCATAATGCCTTTCTTCATAGTGACCTTTCTAAAGAAATTTATATGTCTCTTCCTCTTGGTCTTTAGTGACAAGGGGAAAATCTTGTGTGTCGCCTCAACAAGTCCTTATATGAACTAAAATAGGCATTACGTCAATGGTTTACTAAGTTCTTTACAACTATTAAGATGTTAGATTTATCCAGTCTAAGGTGAAATACTTATTGCTTACATGTGAGGAAGGAAAATCTTTTATATCTTTATTGATCCATGTTGATGATATTCTCAGAACGGGTAATGATCTCCTTACTATATCTGCTCTTAAACATTTTTTGCATTAGGTGACTTGAAATGTTTTTTAGGTATTGACATCTCTCAATTAAAGAAGGGAATATTCATCTCACATAGGAAATATGATTTGAAAATTATAAAAGATGGTGGATATTTAGGAGCCAAATTTGTAAATTTTCCCATGGAACAAAATATGAAGCTAACAAATGAAGATGAACTGTTAAAAGATCCATCTTTGTATAGACGTTTTGTGGGATGCTTAATTTATATGACTATTACTCGCCTAGACATTACCTGTTCAGTACACATATTGAGTAGGTTCATACATGCTCCACGTAAATGTTATATGGAAGCAAACATGCATGTATTGCAATATTTAAAGAATAATCCATGTCAAGGTCTATTTTTCCTTCACAAAATGATTTATCCTTGCGAGCCTTTTGTGACTTAGATTAGGGTGGTTATCTAGTGTCTTGAAAATAAACTACAGTTTATTGCATTTTCTTTTTTAATCTTCTCTTATTTCTTGCAGAACAAAAAGGCAAAAGTTTGTTTCTTTATCCTCAGCAAAAGCTAAATATAGAGCTATGATAGATACATATTGTGAGTTATCTTGGATATAGTCATTATTGAAAGATTTACGGATAATACATTCAAAGTCAACAATATTGCACTATGACAGTAGAGCAACTTTACACATAGCAGCAAACCCAATATTTCATAAAAGAACAAAACTTATAGAAATAGACTATCATTTCATTCAAGAAAAAATTCAAGATGGTTCAATCACTACTAAATATGTTCCTTCAACTAAATAACTAGTTAATATATTTACTAAGTTACTTAGGAAGGAACCTTTCACAACAATGAGACACAAGTTGGGAGTTCTTGATATTCACTCTTCAACTTGAGTGGGAGTGTTAAAAAGTCAAACTATATCACAAAATATATAAAATAAATATTGTTATTCTTATTTGGAATAGCCTAATTATAGGAGTATATATTGTATATTCTAGTTACCATTATTAGAATAACTTTATTACAGAAGCATATATTACATATTGTAGTTACCATTATTAGAATAGCTCTCTCTCTCATATATACATGTTATTGATTTTAATGAAATAATATAAGGGTGGTTTTTTTTTTCTCCTTTGCTTCTTCTTTACAAATTTATGTGTTTTTGGAAATATTCATAAAATGTGATTTCAATTTTTATTAGTATGTATATAGAGAGATTGCAAAGAATTTTATCCTCTTATATAAAATCATAGTCCTTAGTTGTAAAATTAATATAAAAAATTTTCAAAATCATATATATATATATATATTTTTTGATTTTTGTCTTAGTAAAATATTACTATGAAGAACTTCTTAGCTTCTCTACATACTTTAGACTTTTTTTATTTATAAGTATTTTCACCTTTTAACACAAATTTATTAATGAATATTTTAAAGCATCAATTAAAAATCATATAAAATATAACTCTAGCCTTCACAAAATAATTTTAAAATATACAATGTAAGGACACTTAGCTCACTTAACTATATACATAGAACCATAACTCAAATCTAACTCAAAAGCAATTGAAGTAACCATAACTAATAACGGTGTGCCCTAATAGTGGATTTTAGCCCCATACTTTACCAATAGTTGCATCAAGAGAAAGGATTAACCACTTCATGGGGATCATCAAACCAAGTCAATCCAAAATAAACCTAATATAATTAGAGGCCCTAATTAGAAATTAACCCCAAAAGCTTAACAAATATGAATTAGGGAATTAGAAAATCTACAATAATCAAGGAAAATAACTCAAAGATCATATAGCCCCTAAAAGTATTAAAAAAACACACAGTAAAAAGTTAAAATGAAAGTAAATCATACATACATACATACGTAGCTAAAGTAAAAAAAAAAAAAAAAATTAGAGTAAAAATAAAATAGTAATTAGTAAATTGTAAATTTAGATAAGTAAATAGTAAATTATAAATTAGAATAGGTAAATTAGTAAAAGTAAAGCAAAAAAAAAAAAATTATAGAGAGTTATGTTACATGCATGTAGGACATCATCATGACCATGTCCACCAATAACTTTCACACAAAATTTTAGGAAATTAAATAATGGAAAAAATACATAGTTAATTCTTAATGTTTAATTCCTTTTCTATTTGAGTCATAAACTTTTTTTTTCTATTTTAGTCCTTCATGTTTATAAAATCTTTCAATTGAGTCCTTCCATTAACACCCATTAACTTTTTAATTAAACAATAACACGTGGCACACTTAGCCGTAGGTGGCCGCCTACCATCAGAGGGGTGACATAGCCCCCTCTAAGTGGTGGGCAACCACCTATAGCCACTAAAAAAAAAAAAAAAGGAAAACTCAATTCGGTCACACGACCCAATTAAGTTTTACTTCAATTTTTTTTTCATAAATGTGTAGCCACCCATGATTGCCAATGGGTCAAAACTTATGACTTTATCACGGTTGGATAGTTTTTTTTTTTCTTTTTTTCCTTTTTTATAATTTACTATTTTTTTTTGTTTTTAATTACTTTATTTATATTTTATTATATTATTTATTTAAAAATAATTATGTGGACTAATCATATGGCACCATGTGTCCTTACTAACGGAAAAGTTAACAAGTATTAACAAAAGGACTTGATTGAAAGGTTTTTCCAAACGTGAATGATTGAAGTAAAAAAGAAAAAAAGTTTCAAACTCAAACATAAAAGTTACCAAACATTGATGATTAAATATGTACTTTTCCCTTAAATAATAGGGTAAAATGCAAAAATATGCTAAAATATCCTATAACCCTAAAAAGGTTAAATAATTGCCAAATCACCCAAACATAACCAAAACATACTGGGACTTGTCTAAATATATTTGAAAAAGTAAAGAATTAATTAATTAATAATTTAACAAATCAAATAATGCTGGAATATATGAGTTTTTTAGTAAAAAATCCACCAAAATTCATATACTTGTCAAAAAAATCACCAATTTTTAACATGACACATGTCAACATGTATGGAGAACCATGTCAATTTTTTCATAATTTTTAGTATTAAAAAACTTTTTTTAGGAGGGTTCAACACCTATAAATACCGCAACCCCGTTTTCCATTTTTCGTTCAGAGTTGTCGACCTCCATCGATAATGAGAGATGATGCTTGGGGCCTTCCCCTCCTCTTCTAGTGGGTCGACACTATAGTGGTGGTAGTGGTTTGAGTGGTGTTCTGCAATGGTGGTCTCGTTTTGGTCAAATTTTTCTTATATTATTATTTTAGTGTTATTTCATTATGCCCTCGCATTTGTAAGTTCCTTATAACCTAACTTAGTTATGTTAATTTTTCTAGATTTGATTTCCTACATTTATATATATATATATAATATTTTATAATTTTCTCAAATTTCGGTCATGTATTTAGTAATTTCTCAGTTTCCGATAAAAATTAGAAAGTCCAAATTATAGTCCATTTTTAATCTTCATATTTTTATGCATATTAGTTAACATTATTTGTGATGTCTTGGAACCTTCGTTACCCCTTGATCAAATATTTGCTATTTATTTTACAATTTAAGCCTATTTTTGCAATAAATGGCTAAAATATTGAAAATTAAATAATTTATAGAACAATACCAACATTGGTTTTTCGTCAAGAATGGGCTATTTTAACCAAGTTATAATCTAAACTCTCATGAAATGTTCATTTTAATTTTTTTTTATATTATTATTCTATTATTATTATTTAAATGTATTGTTTTACTATTACATAAAACATATACTTATATGACCTAGATTAAACTATTACAATATTTTCCAATATTTTATGATCAATATATATTCTCTTTAACATTTCCTGTTTCAAAACTTTAACTCTCTTACTTGCAATAAGAAAAGCCAATTAAGTGTTCTCGCAGTCCTTTATTACTCATTTAAATTTATATATCAAACTACCCTACTATCTTATGTACCTTAAAAACAAAAATAACTATAAATGACTTTTATTTTTCTTATCCTAAGGAATTCAATAAAGTTAAATTTCAAAAAACTCACCCATTTACAAGTATGGTGTTACTTAGAATCTCATAACTACTACATTAGAATCTCTAATCCTATTCAATAGAAAATACCAAAGATATCACCTACACCCTTATTGCATTTACTAACTAACTCCTATATCATACTATAAACTATCACTGTCTTAAGAAAAATAGTAAAACTTTACTTACCATAAACCAAAATCTAATATCAAAATGGGGACTATGGCGAAACCTTATGTAGAATTTACTGTAGAACCCATTACAAAATTTTCTTTAGAAATTATTATAAATACTTTAAAGATCACATGTTATTATCTAATATTGATTAAACATATTTAATAGACTTTTCAAATTTTATCTTAAAGGTTACTACACACCATAGCCCAAGTGGCCTACCTATGGCAGTCTTTATTTTGTTAACAAGAGATTATAAGTCATTATATATACTTGTGCTGTGTATAGATTCTATGTGTGTATGTAGTGAATGTGATTGCAATAATTATGGTAATGGTAATGAAACCTACCTACTTTGATATGTTTGAATGTTGCTTATAAATATCAATTATATCCGTGGCTTGAGTATAATACTATTTAACTATCCTTTAAATTGGATTAATGTTATAGTTAGCCTAAAATCAGACTTGCATTACATCCTCTTACATTATTTCTATTCACCAAACACCACCCATTAGGCAGACACTATGATTGATGTCCTTCTTTAAACCTTTATGGAACTAAGTGACAAGAGAGGAGGTCGTTGCACATAACAAAAGTTATCACATGAATAGTCTTAATAGGTTTTAGGAGGACTCATGTGAGAGTCCATCACAAATGCCTGGGTAATTTAGTGAGGCAGTGTTTTGCATACAGGTCAACTACTCAAAACCCAAGTTAGAGTGGGGGACGTCATGCAAATAGCATTATTGGTTGTTACATTCACTATAAAGGACTTGTTTCTTTAATGTGATACGTATAATGCATATCCCTTGCAACTTACTAAACATGCAAGTATCCACAATCTTAAACACCTTAATAAAACCAATACTGGTATGTAGATAAAAGGAATGAGGTATAGAGTGAGGATCAACCTGCTAGATGATTGTATGACCTATAGTCCAATGATTTGTAAAAGCCTTGAGTTCAATCTAATAAACTTTATTAAATGATATATTATTCTTTAGGGTTATAAATTGGCTTCCATTTATACTGCCACTTTGAATGTAAAGCCTTATGTATACTAATAGCATGATGGTAGTAAAGGGCCCTATAATATCAATATCCATTAGTATACACGGTGGAACTGTTATGATTTACCCATCTAGGGTGTGACATGCAATATCATAAGAACATTATTGGTACATTGAAATTAATTAAAAAAAGAAAAGAAGAAAGGCAAACAAATTTTTCTTACACCAATAATTGACCTCTAAAATTATATACTTGAACTTGTTTATATTTAAGATTTGATCTAAACGAGTTATTTATGTTTCTAAGTAATAGATCAAGATGATACATGTGCAGCACCTAGTTTAGAGCTTAGATCATGACATAATCACAAGTTTCTTTATAATTAGCATAAAATGAAACAGGAAGTAGCGTTTGAAAAATAATTTAGGTCTACAACTTTGTGTTTTTAGTAAGATAAGTAGGTAATTCTATTTATTATGTATAATATAATACCCAATTCAATTGAATAGGTTTTAGTAGGTGTTCGAGGTTATAAGATAGGATACAGGTACAATGTTTTCATACCCTTTATCCACTCTACAACCTGTACTATAAGATATATAAGATACAAGTTTAAGTCATATATTTATCCTATAAAAATTCTTAAATAATAATAATTAATAAAAAAACAATATTATATTTCTACTTCTAAATTTTAAGTTCTATTAATATATATATAAGTAGCCTAAAATAATGACAAATACTATGATGAATGATAGAATGTTGAGTAACCTTAAGTCATCGGTCATGTCATTGGTATATTCGTGTATATATGAAAGTATTAGTATGATGAAATGTAAAAAAATATCCTTCAATGGGGATAAAAGTGTATACTTGATAATATTTACTAAATTTTGTATATAATTTTCTTTATTGAGCTGTTATGGAGACATTTTAATAAGTTGTAGTCGTTGAAAATTTACCTTAAAACTTTAATATTATATGAAAATGTAATAGAAAAAATTATAAATTATATAAGTATACAGTGTACTTTGTACTTTAATGAATGTCATTCTTTTTTCTTTTCTTTTTCAATGAATCGCAGCATGTGATCCGAGACAATGTAAATTGGGATGCCAATTGAACAAAATGATTTCTTCAGGACCTTATGACTATAATTGGAAATTGGAATAGAAAATCATGTGGGTATATCCGAACAGACAAGGTCCAGTTGGGGAAGGTAAACTCGAAACCAATCCTTATGGCCTAGGTGTTACCGTCACTTACTAAGTCCCTCTATACTACAGAAAAGATCAGCATAAGACCTTCGGCGAATTTTCATCTTCTTGTCTATCATCGTACTTTGACAGAGTCATTGAAAATATATAATAAGTGGCAACTTGTGAATATAGGAATAAACGAAAGAACGTTGCATTCCTCGTTTGCTAAACCTTTTGGATTTTGTGTGTTGAATCCAACTTGATTGCATAATTGAAATCGGCCACTAACAAAGAGATCAATTTTCTATTCACATTTGATTTATTACCTGAAAAATCATATTCTTGGAATTTAGGAATTTATCATTCTGAACAAAATTTTTAAAACTGAAAAATTGATAACTAATTCAATTTGTCTTTATTTTGTTCAATTCGATTTATTCACATAGAACATTTTATACCCATGTTTGAAGTATGGCGCAAAGGAATTCTTTCCTTTTAAGTTGCTTTGAAGTATGTATCGTCATTTAGACATACTTAATATTTATGGAGATGAAGAAGCATCCCATCCTTTCTCCGGTAAAATAAGATCCACACATGATTTTGAATCATGTAAGCCATCCGATAACTATGTACATACCTAATATTATCTTACTAATATGAGCATGGAAATTCATTTTGTGATGAAATTAATAATTGATTTATCATTCTAGTTGTTCATTTTCTTATATTATTGATTATTGATTTTATTTGGCTTGAGATTTTTAGTGAGATTAGTAACCGTTGATCTTATTTGACAACGAAATGTACCATATTAGTGGAAGAGATCCTGAAAAATAATCAAGTCAACAAGTATATATTGATTCATCTACTCTCAATTTGTATTCAATTCCGATGACATAATGTTAAACAAAAATAATAATAATAAAAGAAGTTATCAAATATTGTACTCTATTGACTATTTGGCATGTCGCTCGAAGCATACATGTTTGTTCACCAATATATTTATTATCATTATGTCCAGACAACCTTATAATATGTGAATGCGAGAAAAAGTCCAATAGTTCCACAAGCAGTGACATCTTTGGCCGATGAGGATTTCACCTAACTCTGAATATATTATGCCATTTGGCGTAATAGTTTTGTTGACTTGACTTAATACGTTAAGTCTTCTCACAAAATAAATAAATGAATAAAATAAGGGCATAGGTGTGTTTATTGGCAGACCACGTACTTGAAATGGGTATGATTAAAAAAAAAAAAAAAACAAAGTAGAACATAGATAATACGATAATAATAGATAATCATAACATTTAAAATAATGAGATGAAAATAAAGTGGGTGGGTTTTCTAGAATTAATGTATTTATCTTTAGAATAATTCAAGTAGAGCTGTCCATTTCATATGGCTATTCAGTATAATTAAATTAAAATAAATTTTACAAAGGGGAAGATACTATTTAAAGGTGGGGCTTGCCGGTTTATATATATATATATATAACGATCGGGTATGAAATTTTCAATTTTGCTAAAATTTGCCAGTTTCGGTGGGTTAGTTCATGGATTTTGAATTTCAAGAGTCACCGGCCAAAACTCCCATTCTTCTGAGGGGAATAGCTAGGAAGTTACAATGCCATTATTCAAATAATAAATAAATAAACTATAGCCTGTTTAAGTCTCGAAAGATACATGAGTATGGATTTTTCAACTTTCACTAAAATTGGCTAGTTTCGTAGACATGAATTTTGGACTTGTGGAATCAACAGCTAAAATTCCCATTTTTCAAAGGATTAAAGACTACGGAATTTGTCAAAAGAAGATTATTCGGAATGAGAAGTTGTTGCTATTGGTCTATGGATTTTTCATTTTCCATTAATGTTTTGACACAAAGTATAATCATAGATTTTGGGTTTGTAGTTGTAGGTTTAACCTCCTAAAACTCCCACTTCTTTTAAGGAGAATTGCTGGGGAAGGCATCATTAGATCATTCCGAGCAAAAACCATCTGACTTAGGTTTTGATTTATAGTTCTTGTTCTAAAATTCTCATTTTCCGATGGGAGGTTTCATTAGATTAGTCAAAGTGAGAATCGATTGATTATAGATCGTGGTTTTTGGACATATCCAGGATTGCTAGCCAAAGTTGTAATTTCTTAAAAGGGTCTCATTAGATTAATCGGACCAAAAACTAGCCTATACTTGTCCTTAAAAGAACTTTAGAATATTGATTATTCTTTTCTTTTCTTTCCTTTTCCAAAATAGGCCATATGTCATAGTTTATAGTTCATGGATTTTAGATTTCTAAGGTGATCTTGACTCCATACCAATGTTATACTTACAATTTTAAACGTTAATATACGGGAAAATGGGTATAAAACAATAGTGAAAGTGTTATGATAGTCTTTTAAGATAATCATACTTTCCTATTATTATAAAGAAAGCACATGTTATGAAGACTCCCTGCAAATTTAATAATCATATTGTTGATTAAGTTACATAATTTTACATTTAATTTTATAGGGAAATTGCACTTTTAATCCTCAACCCTTCGTTTTTTTCCCATTTGAACTCTTAACACTTTTTTAACTTTTACAAACTAGGACTTATATTAACTCCATTGAATTTTTCATCCATCATCGACACATGACAACTCTTGATCAATCGATAATAATTAATTTAAATAGCTAATATTAGTAGATATATATCAATTAAATAAAATAATAAAAATAAGATAAAATACTTAAATACCCAACTTTTAAAATTACATAGATACCCTACTTTTTCAAAAGTTAGCACCTAAATATCTAGAAACAGCCATTTCTTTTTTGTATAGGCTACTTATGTGTATATTCTTGCTGATGTAGATAACTGATTTAATATATTTATTTAATTAATATTAAAAAATCTTTAAAATCAGAATTAAAAAAAAAAACATGAAAAGAAAAGGAAAATTCGAGCATAATTAAGGTAAAAAAAAAAAAAGCCATGTCGTGCACCCCCTTTCTTCTTCGTTTCTTTTTTAGTCTATCCAAGATGGTGACATTTCTCTACAATATAGAGGGCATTAAAATTATAGCAAAAAGATAATGTCACATTGTACTTATAACCAATCAACAATTAACAATTATTTGGCAAAAAAAAAAGAAAAAAAAATTAGCTGTCATTTCCTATAAATATATGAGCATATTCATTTTGATTCATATTTAATTAAGGATGTTTTAAAATCACTTTATTTCCATATAATATTACATGTCTTCTTATAGTATACTATTGGTCTCCGACTATGTGGGTCATGTAGCCACTAATTTATTTTTTCAATATTCTCTAAAACAGCCATTAAATCAAGCAGTCTTACTTAACTAGCATGTGAAGGATTCTTCTCCCTTGATCTATCCATAAAAATTAAAATGATTGAACATCTAAATAAATACTTATATACTATTAATATATTCGATCAAATTCAAGACAGATATAGAATTCGCTAATGCAAGACTAAAAGTTGTAGTCTTCACGCTATGATATTTTATATAACGCCAGGATTTATAAGTTGATTGACAATAAGACCCTTCTTCCATAGGGATATTACATATTGAGCTCCTCCTCATCTTTATTAAAATAAATAGTGAAAAAAAATTGCTTAATGATTAATTATAAGCCACTTCGTATAAATAGATTTCCATCTTCTTCTTTTTTTTCTTTTTTTTTTTCTTTTGGGTATTATTAGGAAGTTACCGACTAAATAATATACAAAAAACAAAAAAAAATACTTAATATACGTACATATTTGTCAAGGCAACACAAATATACTGTACATATGCCCCAAAGTTGTTGACGGTCAAGATGGAATATGAAATGATTACACAGCTTGATTAAGCAATATCATCATGACATTTACTCTTTTTTGTTTTTTTTATTGGAAAGTATGATTAAGAAAAGTCTGCGAACGTTCTTCCACTACCTTTTTTTATATATTTTACCATTTAAAAATTGAAAGTTATATTGGTTTAAAGCCAAATAATTAAGTTGTATTAACTTAAAACTATACTATAGAAAATACGAATCAGCATTTCATATGCACTAAATATAGACGATCAAAACTATTTAAAAATAAGGAAATGTCTACTTCTAATCCGAGATAACACTTATATATTGTAAAATAAATCTCAATTGTAAAATTTGAAAAACGACACCTAATTGAGTTTTATTATATCTAACTTAATTAACTTGTAAACCTAGCTCTAGTTGTATATAAATCTTTATTGAGTTTTGATATAATATTATTTTAATTAAAAAAAATATTTTATGAGAAAATCTAGAAAAGTTTTATTGAACTACATTGAACTCCTTGAGTACTACATTAAATCAAGATTGAGTTTAAATAAATTTTAAATTCTACCAAATTTAAAATTTAAATTTAAATATTATACCATCTCAAATTTAATTCACTCACGGTTTAACATAGAAAGTGTACAACTTTAGAAGAAAGTGAAGGACACTCGCCATAGAGTCTAAAGAAAGTGATCGAGAGGGAAGCAAAAGTGAAAAGACAGAATAAACAGGTGCATGGTGCGCACTATTTTCTGAAGACAGCAAGATGAAAGCTATTAATGGCATAAAATGGAGTAAAGTATCCATGCAAAATCAGAATGTAAAGAGCGTACATGGATGGAATTGTAAAGCTAGGGTTGGTAGGATTTCTATTGGAAGAACTTTTTTTTTTTTAAAGAAAGAAAGCAAGCAAGAGAGAGAGAGAATGAAAAGGATAGAAAAATATCTTATTGAAATTAAAAAATCAGTGGAATTAGTATTTTGAAGAATCAAGAGTAGATGTTCCATCTAAATAGAACAAATTCCTCAAATAATCACTTTTAAAATGATTTCTACAGATTTTAATTTACATTTTAATAGCTTTCATGCTATGCTCGTGATGGGGATGTCTCCTGTGGTCAGTATCTCTACATCCCTTGGAATGGATTTGCTAGGGTTAAATTGTTGACTTGGCCTACCAAGTGATGGTATTACTCAATTATCTTATGATGAAAATTACTAAAGTAAACAAAACTTTAATATTATTTTATCTCTCTCCATATCCTATATATCTCTCAAACACATAAACTTAAAGTCCATAACTATCGCAAACCACATTTATTCATTAGATAGCATATTATAAATTTTTATATTAATGTCACATTTGATATCTAAATTTTATTTATTTTTATAATTAATTAACTGAAGTTTAAAAGTATCAACTTTTTACTTATACACTTTTTGATTTCATTATAATACTCAAACAAGGTAGTTGTAAAATACCAAAAATATATGAAATAAAATAATTTTATAACACGGGACATCACAATAATAACATGTTTATGATAATGATATTTCAATCTTTTGGCAACAAGCTACATAAACCAAATAAAAACACTACTTAACACTTTTCTTTTCTATTGTTAACATAGAACCCTGTGCTGCATAAAGCCCTAACTTATCCTAAATTGTACTTCAACTACAAAAGGATTCCCGAATCAACATACGATCATAAAGGTAAGTACTCTTGTCAAATTAGTCAATTTGCATGTTATCTTTCATAATGGAAACTTGGTTAAGACATAGCATTGTGTCAATTTAGGAATTTTCGATATTATTATCTCGATTAAACATGTTATTAGTTGTTGAATCAATCTAAGACAAGTAAGTATTTTAATTATTTTAGCAAGTATTTTGATAGTCTTATTCATGGATTGTTACTTTGAGGTGGAGTATTGCGATTTAATTTTAATTATAATGCGATTAAAATGACTTTGCTATGAGTCAATTATTTAAATTATTGAAGTACAATTATTGTAATGTATAGTGAAGTTGAATAAGTTGAAGAACAATAGTAATAGGAGTCTTTGTATGTTACTACCTAATAGGGATATGTGATAGGGATACGTGATGGATTTTAATATTTTAAGTTTTTAGATATTGCAGTAGTTAATTATAAAATAAAATTCAAGTAATTAATTATTTGAAATGATAAAGTTTAAGTGGTTAATTGAAAAAGTGATATAATTCAAATTACAAATTAATATTTTAAAATTTCATATAATTAATTATAAAATTAAATGAAATTAAATATTCAGCTTAAAATTTTCACAAACTATATGTTGAAATTTGGACAAATTAATGGTCAAACTATACATTCTTTTTTTTTTTTTAGGCCACACATTCAACTGCATGACATCTGGCTTATAAAAAAGGTAATTTACTATGTGAACACGTTGGATGTGCCGGTTGAATATCTTACCTTTCTTATACGTATCATCCAAGTTTTCAATACATTATTAATATATAATTTCAAAACTTAATCAGTATACAAAGCATGTTGCCACACCGTAAATAGGGCTTGTCCAAACGTTAGAAAAGGCGTGCGACGTGTGACCCTACCCGACGTTGGTCACAAGGATAGTCCACCAACCAACCCATAACGTCAACAAATGGGAAACCATCGACCTGATACGTCCTATCTAATACAATTTTCATCCATTATTAAAGCTGGGAATGCGGACCGAACAGGTCGGTCCACCCAATCCGCATCGGCATACACATCGAAGCGGCCAACTCATGTTGGCCGACACATGTTGCGGGTTCACAAATTCCGTCCACCCCACCCTATGAGTCAACGCGGGCCAGCTCGCCTAGCATAAATTTTTTTTTTTTACAAAATAAAAAAGTTATTTTTATCATCAATTTTTTTTATTTATCGTTTCTTTTTTTTATATAATCATTTAATTTGTTTAACTCTAAAACAATATTAAACTTTTTTTTTCTTCCATATTCTAGTGGCGTAACTAAGCATGAAATCACTATCTGAATATAGAGGTTCCATGTTGTGTTTGTGTGTTGCATCTTTTTTTTAATTATTACTTTTTTCTTTTAATTTATTTACTTATTTTACTTTTAGTTTTACTATTGATATTGAAAATTTAATGAGCTAATTTTATTTTTATTTTTATTTTTTTACAAACCGGCGAGCTTATCCATACCCACAGCGAGTTGGCCCACCCCGACCCGTCGGCTAGGCGAGCAAGGGCCAAAATTTTTGTAGGCTCTGCGAGCCAGCCCGCCCCGCATCCCCGACTCTATTCATTATCACAATACAATTATCTATATTATTAAATAAAAACTCACTGTCGGATTATTTAATTATATATATATATATACTAAAGAAATATGCCTGGTTAGTAAAAAGTTATAATAGTTGTTCTATAAATAAATATTTGTATAATATAAATTTATAAAAAATTATTTATTATTTGAAACGCATGCATCATCGGTGTTTGTTTCATTAAATTATTTAAAAAAAAAAACGTAATTTAATCTTTAGAAAACTTCTCTTACTTCTTCTCTCTTCAAGCTCAACCCGACACATGCCGCCTCCCGTCCTATTTACGACAACAATTTAACGACAAAACCAAGAGGAAAAAGCCTCGATATTTACATTCAGAAAAACCGAACCTATATATATAAAATATAAATAGATAGATAGATAGATACAGGTATAGGTATAGAAATCTTTCTTGTTTGTGAAAAAACGCGAAGGAAACAAAGGTAGAATGGCGGCGGCTTCCTGCGCCCGAATCATAACCGTACTTGCCGCCGTGGTGGTGTCGTTGGCAGGGGTGGTTTGCGGTGGATTTCCGCCAAGTTTGACTTTGGAAAGAGCTTTTCCGGTGAAAGATGGGAATGTTAATATGAGTCAACTTGTAGCTAGAGATAGAGTTAGGCATGGTAGGATGTTACAGACTTCTTTTAAAGATATCGTCGATTTTCCTGTTGAAGGAACCTTTGATCCTCTCGAAGTTGGGTACGTAAATATTAAAATTTAGTATGTCTGTTTTAAGGTTTATAGACATTTGTTCAACAGTGATCATGAATTCGTATTTTCATTTAATTCTAGATTTTGCATGTAGCCAAATTAATCATGTTTTGGCATAATTCTTCACATATAATGAATTGCGATTGGTTTTAGTTTCATCTCGGTGGAAAAATTTGTGAGTAGATAATAAATTTGTTGCCTTGAAGTGTGGATATCAACGACCATTAACCGCCACTAACCGCCGCGGTTTTGCACCGCCGCCATCAATTACCAGCCATCATAATTAATGGCATCGTTCAGTTACCAACATGATATGCAACAAGTGGTAAATCATGAACTGGACAAGGTCAAGACAATAATTAGTTTCTATTAATGCTTCTGGTTAGCAGCTACATATGATTGGAATCTAATTGCTGATTTCTTTGTGGACGCTGTTATGTATTGCTCTGCAATTTGGGTTGGCAACATTTCAAGTGACAATTCTGAAATTTGATGGCTTTTTCTATAGGCTTTATTACACAAAAGTTCGATTAGGTGATCCTGCACAAGACTTCTATGTGCAAATCGATACGGGAAGTGACGTTTTGTGGGTTGGTTGCGCGTCCTGCAGTGGCTGCCCTGTTAAAAGTGGACTTCCAGTAATATATACACATCTTTTAAATCTAAGTTCTTGTATTAGATTTCTGACTTTTATTGGACAAGTTTGAGGATACATAAGTTTTAAAGAATTATTTGACTGTTAACAGATATCGATGAACTTATTTGATCCTTCAAGCTCAAAATCAGCTTCAAAAATCTCGTGTTCAGATGATAGATGCAACTTAAAAGCACAAACCACAGATGCTATCTGTTCTACATCAACTGATCAGTGCACTTTTAATTTCCAGTATGGAGATGGTAGCCAAACAGCAGGCTATTATGTATCTGACACCTTGTATTTTGACACAGTATCATCGAATCAGGCGGGAAATTCATCTGCTTCTGTTGTCTTCGGGTAAATCATGAGGAATACGTCGAATTTTGGTTTGTAGCATCTTAGTGTATGGCTAATTGTCTGACTCAATTTTCAAATACCAACAGATGTGGCACAAAATTAGAAGGACAATTGACGAAATCAGACAGGGCAGTAAATGGGATATTCGGGTTTGGGCAGCAGGAAATGTCTGTCATCTCACAGCTGGCCTCGCAAGGAGTGACTCCAAAAGCCTTCTCACATTGCTTGAAAGGAGGTAGCAGCGGCGGGGGTCTGCTAGTTCTTGGTGAAGTTGTGGAACCAAACATGGTCTATAGTCCATTAGTCTCCTCACAGTATGTCCTTTCATTCCAGATCTCCTTCAGTTTGATAAATTTTATATCCATGGCTAGATAATCTAAAAGCTTAAGCCTAGAAGATCTTATGGGATTTTATATTTATTAGTTAATACTTTCCTCCACTTGCAGGTTGAGATTTTGGTTGAATCCCATAAAATATACCGCTTAATTTAATAGAGACTAAGTGCCCTGTGTTTGAATTGGAGATCTTCTGCTATACCATACTAAATTTTAAACTCACAACTAGCAAGCTAAGAGCTTAAGCCTATTAGATATGGTTGGTTTTATGTTCATTGATTAACATATCATAAGCATAGTGTGGGTAATGAACTCGGTGAGACTTGTCATGTTTGCTAGAACCTGTGGATTACCTATAGTATGGCTAAATTAATTGATTTCTATTCTCCCGTAGGACATATATGTTTATTGAGTAACTTTTTGGCTGATAATCTTTTCAATATGTTGCAGGCCTCATTACAATTTGAATCTGCTAAGCATTTCTGTGAACAGTCAAAACTTATCTATTGATCCATCCGTTTTTGCAACTTCAACCTCCCGAGGAACTATAATTGACTCTGGGACAACTTTAGCATACCTCCCACAAGAAGCTTTTGATCCCTTCGTGAATGCTGTAAGATTATAGCAACATCTCAAGCTATTGTGATGCCAATCCTAAAATACATAACTAAGTTACAGTTTTTACAATTTCTTTAATGCAGATCACCAGTGCTGTTTCTCAATCTGCTGCACAACCTATTGATGTTCAAGGGACTCAATGCTACATCATTACCTCCAGGTTCAATTTCAGATATATGATTTTCAAATTATCCAGAGTCCATTAACATTTTGTATCTGAAACTGAAACAATGATCCATTGTAATGCAGTGTGGATTCAGTGTTTCCTCAAGTTGCTTTCAATTTCGAGGGAGCATCCTTGACATTAAGTCCTGAGGATTACCTGTTGCAACAGAAAGCCACGGTAAGAAAATTATAACTGAAGTACTGCCTGATTATGTTTGCTCTCTGAACTTTGTACTTTGAATAAAAATTTATCATCAACCAAGATGTAAATTGCTGTTGCTTCAGCATATATAATCGTCCCATCAAGGATTTTCCAGAAATTTCTTTGTTTCTTTTGGAAGTCGGACATGTATTTTGATTGTTTCCTTAGCAATTTGCTCATCCACGTACATGTAGCTTATGCAATATTTTCATTACTTCTAGCCATCTCATTCAGAAGACCAGATCTGCTAAAAGAAATAAATTGCGAAACTTATGTGGAGCATAGTAATAATGCTATTTACACATCATGCAGCAATTAACGTGCAACTTTGTTTTTCTAGGGAGGTGTTGAGGCATGGTGCGTTGGCTTTTTAAGTGGTCAGGGCCAAACCTTAACAATACTAGGAGGTAATGCCTTGTTTTATATGAATTACAATTTCTGATATCACGGATATTTTAAACTGTCCAATTCTGGTGTCATTAATCTTTTTTTTTTTTTTGTCCATTTTGATTTTTTATGTTTAAATTAAATTGTGCTACCTAGAGAAGTTCCAGATAAGTAGTGAAAATTCATTCCTAACTATGTAACCCTCGTCTAAATCTGCAGACATTGTTCTGAAAGACAAGATTATCGTTTACGATATAGCTAATCAGCAGATTGGATGGGTCAATTATGATTGTAAGTCTATATATTTCCTTAAAAATTTGTAGTTAAGTTTATTATCCATGTTTTCCGATTTCCTTAAAATGTTACGATGCTAAGATCATTAAATGGCTTATCAAAGTTTCCCCCATCTATGATAAACCTCTCACTTTGGATTTCTAATTTGTTGTATCAGGTTCAAAGAATGTAAATGTCTCAACGACAGCCAACTCTACAGGGACAAACGAACTTGTGAATGCAGGGCAGATAGATAACAGCAGCTCATCAAGAATCATGCCTCATAAATTGACATGGCAGAGCATACTGACTTTCATTCTTCACATAACAATCCTTGGTAGTTTGTTGCTTCGATAGTTTTGATAGGAAGAGGGTATCCGTGACACATACATAGTTTTGCATTTGAGTTTTGGATGTCCTGGCGTCCAACTTATCTATTCATTTTGTGATTTAGGATCATACTTCTTTCATTAGTTTTTTTCATTTATAGGCATCATTACACATGTAAATTACAGTCATAAATGTTATACGAACCACAGGAATAATCTTACAGGATTTTTTTCAGTTGGAGTTCAAACTTTGTTCTTTGAATTTCTTGATGTTTTTACTCAGTCAGTTATGTCGTCGTAGTTTTAGGCCTATTCAACAATCATCGAATGAATCAATGATAAAAGACTATCTACATTGTCTTCTTAAAAATGAGAAAGGTCGAAAGATCAACTAATCTAATCGACAATTTGTAATTTCTCCTTTTCGTGTAGATCAATTGGATGTAGTAGTCTGAATTTTCTTCTCAGGAATATGAAACAAAAGTGAAACAGCAAAGGAGTTACGCGTGTATTGAACAAACCACGGGGTATAGTCATGTCCCTTTTGCGGGCTCCATAATAGTAATAATCACTGAGAAATGAAAATCTGAGAAATCTATAATTTATACTGTTAAAATCCATGTTCTACAGGATCTTTTCCATGAACAAAGCCACTTATTATAGACAATTAGACAATATCTCATTGCTTCCCTTGTGATCTTTCAAGAAAGAGGTTTTCGAATCTATGATTTGAAATAAATTGGAGTTTTTATAAGCTGATTGCAGATGGAGTGCTGCAAAATTTCAGGTATGCTGATTTTGATTGTTCAGCTTGTGTTCGATTAAATAGAAGCGCGCAAGTAAGACTTATTAGGCCATAATTTTGTTAACCAGAGCATTGAATAGATTTAGGATGAAGAATGAGAAGCATGTCTAAAGAGTTAGACATCCTCTTAAATCTTCTGTATTTGCAACTTGAAGCACTCTGAGAACTATGATAGACTCGAGTAGCAAACTTTAGATATGCAACCATCTGGTATAAAAGCTTAAAACATATTAGATCCATGCCTTTTCAGCTGAAAACAGCGATGATGATTGATCCTGTTTGAAGCTACTATCTGCTACCTTCTTGCTCTCTCAAGACTTTTACCACTAAGTAGACCTTATAATCCGCGAACTGTGAACTTGTCGTTGTATTGAGATCATCTTGAGGTTTCACCAACAATGTCTAGAATTTTTCTGTTTCTTTTCCAAGTCTTACCTTTAGTTTCCATTTCACCTTTCTGCTTCTTATAGTAGTTCCAAAAGGGATTTGTTCAGCAACGTGTGCCCTATCATGTGGCTAATGCTACTAAAATTTTGTCAGAGAAGAATTATCATGCGGCCGTATCACACTATGCATTGAAATCAGGACCACTAACAATCCCCATAAAATGTACATATAATCTTATCAGTTTTTTCTAAATTTAAGGAATGATTTTTTTTAGTGAAAATTTTGGAATTGGGAGTAACTAGAATATCACCATTTCCCTCCCAATCCACCCCGAAGAGACACCATATAAGAAGCAAATGAAAGAAGGTGGTGTCCCAAGAGCTAATGTGCTACTATCATAGGACGAGAAGTTTTTCTCTCATAGATCTTGCACAACGATCAACCACCCTTTATTTTTCATACCTTTACTTCATTTTCAGATGGCGAGTCAGCTTTCTTTTTATGTTTTCCCATAACTTATTCGAAACCTATCCCTTATCAAGAAAACCTTCATTCGGCTTTGTCATGATCTCCTTATAATTGTAGGGACCAACCTTATCAACTAATTTTGACCCACCATGGTCATCATCAAGAGAATGGTATTAACTCCCAACCAATTTGTTCATGAGTAGCCATACCCACCTTCAAAGTATCTACACCCTAAAACAAACTACCATGTCAATGCTACTCACTATATTCTAAGCCCAAGTTAATCCCTTACTTCCTCTTGATAATATCAGATTGTAACATTCTCCCCCACCTAAATTCATGACAATCTAGTTACAAGACCAATCTCTAGCAACTATCCCATTTCCAACATCCCCCATTAGCAAACTCCCTTAAGGTCTTCTCCAACGAGGAATGTGAGCTTCCATGAGCCTTCCTCTCTCATCCTCATCCCCTTTTTCTGTCATTCGAAATCTTCTCTTCTTAAGTTACCCAATAGTAGAGGTGGTCTACTATTGTATTACTCCAACTAATTACCACTCCCCTCTACCTGTTGCCAAACTTCACCCTAAGATCACCTCAACTAAGAGTTTGGGCATCCACGAGCATTCCTCTTACCTTCACCCCTCTCTATATCCTCTGAAATTGTCTCTTGCTAAGTTATCCAACAATAGGGCAGCTTATAGTTGTACTTCCCCGAATGGTTACCATCCCACTCCACTCCAAGATCATCTCAACCAAGATTCTTAGACTTCCATGACTCTCCTCACTTGGCCTCACCCCTCTCCATGTTTTATGAGATTGCCTCTTGTTGAGTAACCAAAGTTAAGGTGACCCACTGATTTACTTTTCTTTATTTTATATTTGATTTGAACAGCTCTTATTACAAAAGCCTTGACTTGTGACACAACTGCCTCTCCTTTCACAACGATGTCCTCTTAGTGGCCACTCCTCCACTTAAGCTTCCCCCACACAAGTCCTTTTGTTAACAAAGTTACCCACACATAATTTTTATTTTACCTAGATAGCATTTAAGTGGCTTAATGAACTTGGAGTCTTATACCCCTAATATCACTTGTCACAAGATGGGAGATTTTCCACTCCTAAAAATCCCATGCAGCACTCAACCAACCCTTATTTCATATTTTTACCTCATTTCCAATTGATGAATAAGCCTTCTCTTCATGTTTTCCTGAAACTTGTTCTAAGTCTATTCCTTATTAGGAGAGCCTTCATCTAACTTTGCTATAGTCCCCTTTATAATTGTGGGAGTCAGCCTTCTCAACTGGTTTTAACATGTCATGACCATCATTTAGAGAATAGTATCAACTCATAATCAATTTGTTCACGAGTGACCAAACTCTTTCTTTAAAGTATCTACACTTCTAAAACAAACTACTCTATTGATGCCACTCATTAAATTTTAAGCCCAAATTTATTTCTTATTTTCTTTTGATGTCACTGACCATAACTCTAGAACCTCAAAGATATTAAGAGGTAATTGCTTGTTTCGTTTAAACGGAAATTCCCATTCGTTTTGGCAACCATTTCCTCAATTGCATATTTCTAACCTTACTGTAGAGCCAACTTACACTCTTACGTGCATAGATGCGTTACATATGATTGGTATCTAATCTAGTCTATTGTTTTGATATTCTAACGTGTTATATCGTGGGTACTAATTCCATCTAAGTTTGAGAAGATATGAAACTTCTGGATTTCCAATTTGTCTCGTAAGTTTACATGCCAGTGAATGTGCCGATAACAAAACGACACCGACCGACGAACTAAACGCGTAAATGCAGGGAAGATTCGATATTGGCTATGCTTTCAAATTATATATACAATATATTAATTAAGACATTACTAAGAGATATTACAAGGAAACTTCTAAGATAAAAGTCATCCACACTTATGAAGGGCGGTTTCATGGGGCGGGGGAGAAGCATTGTTACATGCTCACGATGCGAGAAAAATGGCGGCCAGTGGGTTGACAACCTAAAAAGCATAGACTTACATAGTTCGAATATTAATAATATGTGGCAGATTCTTGTTTCTATAGAAGAAGATTGTTTCTTGTGGAAAGAGCTCTTTGAAAAGGTGCTTGCATTTTAAGTCATTTATAAATGTACGAGAGATATTTCATCGGTAATCTCGAAGATGCTCAGTATACCTCGACGGTTTTGGCTCCAAACATCTTCCTCTAACTATGATGATCCTTAGATCTCCCTAGAGCTAATCTGGGTGACGTCCCCGAGATCTTTTCGTCATCTAGAAGCTCTTCCCTCTTCTTTGTATTCTTATATTTAATTTTTGGAGAAGAGCTTCAGTGTGCTTCACCTTCTCTTCTCTTTTATTTCAACCCTCATATTGGAAGCCGTCCCTTGGTGGTCATTACATTTTGGCTATGTAGTGGGACCAGGATCCCATTATTCGTTATATCATCTTTCATCTTCTTCTCCAAAATTTCCAAAATGTTTCTCAATCCTTCAAATTCTATTTTCTGTATGGGTGCGTCAAATTCAACAATGGCCAACACATTGACCATACCCAGTCAAGTAGCCTGAACATGGTGATGAGAGCCAACGAAGCCTATGGCTCAAGCTCCACAACGTCTGTTTGCCATGTACAAGGTTACGAGGGTTTAATAGAAAATTTACTGGCTATTTTAAGCCTGTTATTCCCAGTCCCACACGCTTGGTCGGTGTACTTTCAAGTAATTTATAATTATATCTATTGCGTTTTATATGCTTTGCGCATCAATAGACAATAAACTGTAGGGATTATTGCCAAGCACAAATTTAACAACAAGTGGACCTTCCTAATACGAGGACCGTTTCCTATATCAGGGGTCTTTAACATATAATAGGAAATCATTATTTCCATGCTAAATCCAATTGCTTACCTTCAACGAGTTATTGACTACTGAATGTTTAAAAGCAAATCAAATGATTTAAAGATCCAAGGTCATCTAACATGCAATATGTAACATTTTGGAACCCAAAATGAGTATAGTTTGCCACATGTCCTCGTTATGTGAATACATGTGAAAGTTTAAACACTATAATTTTTTAATATTAATCTTCAAAAATTCATAATAATAATTAAACTTATAAATGGTATTTATTCTCAAACATACATTATAAACAGTCTTTTCAAATTATTACAGCAAAAATATTCATAAACTTAAATGCCACAACAACATTTGAAGGAAACATATATCATCAATACATAACCCATATTCAATATCTTCAATTTAATATTGCAGAAGCCTTTAACAACTTAAATATATTAACATTCTAAAATCACATTTACAAGAATATATGATATCTCTTCTCTTTCCTTATCAGAATACTACTTATCATAATATATGTATTCCACGTTTTCCTTCATATTGTGATTTATTTCTATTAAGGTCTCATCATAGCCTACAATTTCTTCTATGACACTTGCAACTAAAAAAAAAGGTCCCACAAGGGGATGAGTTAATGCCTCGCACATGTACACCTACACACACATGCACATATCATGACAGAGACAACAACACATACATAATGCAACATATTATTCATTTACAATTTATATTCTTAAACCAACACACAAGCTTATCATCCAAATCATCATACAATCCTTCCATAAACAAATATATATATGACAAAGAGTACTCTCCTTTATCCATAAGTCTATTTCATACATAATAATAATATGTATGCAATAGTGTGTAATCCTTCCTATCTATGAGTTCTTTCACAATATCCTTCTACAACACACACAACATCCCTTTACATACATGAGTTCTTTTATATTCTACCCAGATCATTTTAGTACACGGCTTTACTAGTAACAATGTCATATACCGATCATCGGGATGCCACCCCGAGAACACTAACTCACACTTGGTTTCTTGAACCCAATCATTCACAATCACACACGCAATCAATCAAGTTCTTTTACAATAACATTTAATCCACACATATTTTCTAATTAACAAGCACAAACAACACACACGATATATATGTACCTTGATCTCTAACAACTAATTCCTTATACCTCTATAATCTCACATATCTTCCAAACCTATATACATTCCTAATTACACCTTCTTAGAATTGTATTTCAATAAAGTAAAATGGAATATGAAGTGTTTCAACTCAACATAGCCATGTAGGAAGCCGTGCTAAGTGACACAAGACAATACATGGCCATACTAAAGGCTATGTATTGTTTTGTAAATTCTAGCCATTTGACACGCTCAAGTACATGGGTGTATCAATGACTGTGTACCTTACTATGTATTTTTGTATTTCAGCACGGGCAGATATAGGCGTGTATCTGGCCAGCTAGGTTACTGTTCATCCCTAATTCCTTTTTCCAATTTGTAAAATCATCGAATCTTTCTAACCCTAAATCAAATCCAACAGTTCTAGACCTAATTGTGCATTATTTTTCATTAAAAAGACTAATTAAGGTTAATCTAATGACTTGCCAAATCAAATCGTTCTAACACTTGAATGCTTGTCCTAGACCTTGCATTACACAAAGTGTTCTATAAAGAATTCTAATACATGAATCCCTAAATTCACCATATATAAGTAAACAACAATCAATAGTTATTGATTGGTTTACTCACTTTGAATAAATTGACAAATTGTAAAACTTGACTGTCCTATTCTCTCTTGGGTTTCTATAAACGGTGTCTAGGGTTCTAGATGGCCTCAAATGAGAGAAAAGAATCAAAATGTGGTGTGTTGGAATTATTTATACCTCCATGTCTAATTATTAAATTGCCCCCACTTCTTTAGCTTTGGCTTGAATTTTTAACAAAATGTAAATGTGCATATATGTGTGTGTGTGTGTTTGCATGTGTATAATTAACCGAGTATTTACATAATCATGGAGTGGTTATGAAATTCAAACGGTAGCCAAGTTTACCATAAAACTCTTAATGGCATAATTTATATACTTATAGGGAAAATCATGTCTTGCCCATAGACTAAGGAAAAAGGTGATACACCATTGCTTATATATATCATGGAGTGGTTATGAAATTCAAACAGTAGTCAGGTTTAACATAAAACTCTTAATGACATAATTTATATACTTATAGGGAACACCATGTCTTGCCCATAGACTAAGGAGAAAGGTGATACACCATTGCTTATATATATATATGTGTGTGTGTTTGTGTGTGTGCGAATGTATAATTAACCGAGTATTTATACAATCATGGAGTGGTTATGAAATTCGAACAGCAGCCAAGTTTACGATAAAACTCTTAATGACATAATTTATATACTTATAGGGAACACCATGTCTTGCCCATAGACTAAGAGAAAGGTGATACACCATTGCTTCTTTTGGGAGGTTCATTAAGCCCATAATGTGTTATGCAAGTGCTCGTGCCACACCTTCATGGACTTTCTGAGAACATCTTCCTCATGATGTCTCCCATCACTTTGAAGATTCGTCTTTTCCATTTGACCGGGCATAACATACTAATGGACGGGTGCATCACATTGACGCCGAAGGCTGCAATGAACCACGTAAATTCATTTTCTTTAAACAAAACTGTGTCGTGATCAAATGATTAAGGTCTGAAGTACCCCGGACAGGATTACTTCACCTTCCACCTTGATTCACCACCTTTCGCTTGGAAAAGTAGTACGTTGCTACCAAAATAAAAGAACTTTTCTAGATGGAAATTATAGGTCTCTTTCATATAAGATACAAAATGGAATCTACAAATATCTTTCATGAAATTTATTGGAATAATATAGTAACTTCGGGAGCTTAATTCAAGCATTACGATGACTCCACGTAGAGGAAAACGAGATCACAAGAATTTGCCCCCCTCATACATTAAATATATGTTCGCCCGCTCTAAATATATAGGGATGCACCTAGGTAGCATCTTTGCTTAGTTGAGCGATCACAAAATAGGATTTATTGCTTTATGATGTTTTCTCACACCTCACCCATGAAATTTCTTAGGCCTCTCGTCAACTCACTAAAGAGAACTGAACCATGATAGCATGATTACGGAAAAAAGTAAACCAACATGAGAGGCCTAGAGGGAGAAATAGGTACGTTGCCCACCATGGGCAATTTTTTTTTTTTTAATATGATTTTTGATAAAGTATTTTGTCAAATACCATAGCAAAATTCCACATAAAAGATGCGATTTTACTTGGGTTAAAAATATTTAAAATTTAAAAAAAAATTCAAACTTAAAACCTACAATTTATTAAAAAAAATTATAAATTACATAATGACACTATGATTTATGTACAATAATCAATACCGATGATAATGAAAGAGAGAGAGACAGAAAGACACCTTATGCATTTATAATAAATGCATCATTTATTTTTTATAGGATTTATAATGAATATATTCATTATTTTTATTTTTACGAGTATTTATAATAAATATATTCTTTATTTTTTATATGATTTATAATGGATATATTTATTATTTTTGTTTCTATGAAGAAAAAAAAGAGCCAAAGAGAGAAAAAAAGAAAAAGAAAGAGAAAGAGAAATTGCGGGAGAGAGAGAGAGAAACAAAAAAAGAAAGAGAAAGAGACCCAAAAGAACAAGAAAGAAAATTAAAAGGTAAAATTGCAGTTTGAAGCTGGATTTCTTCAATAATCACATATAAAAAAAATGGCAGTTTATGTAATAGCAGGGACCCTAATATAGCTCTAATAATACATGGAAAAGACTAAAATAACTCTGTGAGGAATAGGCATATAATATAGACACACAGACATACAGTAATAAATAGGATTGTTTGGGTGGAATCCGATTGAATATTACCCAACCAAAGTAAATGCATTATCAGCTCAATTGAGATATATGATACATATGTTACAAAATCATCCAAATCAAGACTCCCAAAAACTGGGATAAATCAATTTCAATGGCAATTTAATTAATGGAGGAGTGGGGAGGGAAAGTTCTATGACGCGTCTGCTCATTGTTCAAGCAAACGTCACTAGCAGCAAAATCCCGAGAACACTCGGTCTCGGGTTATACCAGTTCACTTTGCCTCTGAAACAGATGACTTCATATCATAAGCAACCTGTTTTGAACCATGTATATGTATGCATTATCCCCCAGGCAAACGAAGTGAAGTGTCTAGACCTCTGCATACCATTTTTCTGTGCTTCTTGGATGCTTAAGAACCAATTAAGGCTAGAAATTTGATTATTCAACTTAGACATGACCTGCAAATAGAATCAGACACCATGAGTCCCTCCCAGAAGACATGGCAACAATTCAAAAAATATATAACTGAAATTCCATTCTTATGAGTCTCAACATCTGGAAATCATAATCTCCCAATCATTTAAGAATATTCTTCCTAGGAGCTCAATGAATCTAAAATTACTTCTATAAGATACATACAGCACACACTGAAAAATAAATCATTTACCTGT
Source organism: Laguncularia racemosa (assembly GCA_037954665.1). Lineage (NCBI taxonomy): Eukaryota > Viridiplantae > Streptophyta > Magnoliopsida > Myrtales > Combretaceae > Laguncularia > Laguncularia racemosa. Next base: position 494,974 of record JBBMOL010000324.1, on the reverse strand, counting down.
CTGCACTTAAATCAACTCGAATTCACAGAATCTTCCTCGCCTTGAGGTATGAATACATGAGAAAGAAAGCCACAACAGCGCCAAAAATAATTCCACCTGTTGTCAGCCAAAATGCAAACTGCACCAAATCCAGTGGAAACACAAGTTAAAGAATAGCTCAACCAACCACTTGGATAGTGAAGAGGAAGAAAACACTCTGGAATAGTTATTACAACATACCACATGCTCTTCGAGATAAGACTTCAGATTCATGCCAAATATACCTGCAAGTAATTATGAGCGATGCATTGACTTGTCATAATGCAATACCAGATGCTCAAAAAAGGGTTTCACAACCGGCAATAGCTTATGACAACTAATACAAGATAGCCATTAATCAGTGAAACCTACTACAGTGGACATGTCTTAAATCATCTTTGCCACATTAACCTATCAAGAGAGTGCGGTCTTGATTGGATTAACTAAATTATTAGATGACATTATAAAGTGACATTGTAGAAAGCATCGCCTAGGGATCATGTAAATTTTATTACAGTGACATGAAATTTAGACGCAAAGCCAAAAATTGGAATGATTTTAGTAAAAGGGTTCACATTGCATCATGAACTAGTAATACTGTTAACTTATATTAGTAATTTACCACTAACAACCAAACAACTTTGTGCCGGATGATAACACTTATGAGCCCTAGATATTTAGTAAAAGAATTTTTGAAAATTTGCATGCTTTGCCAGTGTAATCAAGGATGAAAGGCATACTTTAACACTTATCAGCCCTAGATATTTATTAACTATAAGTGATGCAATCTCTCCTGTAAGCCATACTTTTGGGAGGAGAAGGCACAAAAGAAAACATCCTTCACCCAAGTTTTCTGGTGTGACACTCATTCCCACTGGTTCTTGAAAGCTATCAATTCCCACTTCTCCCATCTTTCCTATCCCTCTCCCATTGGTTCAGCATTAGATGATAAGCTGATGAGTAAACAGCATCTCCATTCCAAAACATCCCCAAAGGTCCTCAAATAAGCATCAGAAAATGGATGAAAAGAGTCTATTTTCCTTTACACTATCCTGGAACGTACCATGGGCCTATTCATCTTTTCAAAAAGAAGTTGTTTTGTATCTTATGTTTTCAGTCCCAGTGAACAAATTGGTGGGGGGGAAGAGAAAGACGGGCCACAAGCCCTCTCCATTGCTGTTCAAGCCCTTGCCCTTGACCTGGTCTCTATCTATACATGCAATTGAGCAGGTTAGCTGACTCTTCTGTCCTTAAGATTTAAACATTTTCCCCTATATATCAAAGATATCTAGAGAGAACTATGAAAGATGGGCTCATGTAATGTATGTGGCTGTTTGCTTCACGCTCATCAATGCAGTAGACCACAAGCAAGCAAGAACAGGTAGTTGTGGATTCCAACAGCTTACAAGCAGGCTGTGGTTTCCATCTATTAACTTTAGCAACATAAGTGGGACCCTGTAAAAGCATAGATAAGGAGAAAACTGCGGATTCCACCAACTTTGACCACAAGTTAGCTGGAGTATACATGTGCTATAATGGTCGGGACAAAGGAATACACAGAAGTAAGAACTATAACTAGATCAACATGCACCTTAGACAAGAAGTTAGCTGGAGTAAGTACCTGCAACAAGAGCACCAACTGCCACACAAAATGTTCCAACCTGGAGGAGCAACTCCACTCTGCTTACTTCAAGTCTCCGAGAGCTGACAGAGATTAAAAAAAGAGTCAATTTTCTGGATTTGGATAAACTATAAAATAATATTGACATTATACAAGAGACAAATATATGCTAGGAAAAAAAATCAGGTAAACAATTTGAGTGCTTTTGCAAGCTCCTCAATCACAATGAATGCTCCTGTAATGCAGGACAGACAGGTCTCTTGTCAAGTACATGAAGTTCATAGGACTGTTTGATTCAGTTTGTCTTGTAATATAATTGCCCTGATACAAATGCCACAATGACTAGGTGGACATGGCAGTATGCTTCTATTTGCTTACTATAAGAGAGGACCTGATGAGACATTATCTTTACCCAGGAGCTTATGTACCCCAGTGATTTCACTTGTTATGGGATACTGAGAATATAAATAGGAACTTGAAATTCAAATGGGATTTTTATAAACACTAAGTATACTTTTGACATTAAGTTATATGGTTGTGCCTAAAATATTATTACAGCCTGTGCTCATAAAATATATGGAGTCCATTTAAGTTCTGATCCACCTCAAACAGTAGCACAACTTCCAGTAAAAGAGCTTTTAATCTAGCATTTCCAACACAATGATGATGTTTATTCTAGACCAACTCGAATGGAGTCAAGAAACATCCATCAGCAGAGTCAATAACAGAAAATGCAATGGTCATAAACATTGATGAATGAAGTTAATCACACTATCAGACCTTAAGTTGACAGCGATAGAGTCTTCCATTTCTCTGGCTGAATTGAGGAGTCTTTCTGCCTGACCATGGCAAGATTCACATCTGCAGTAACATTGTAATAATGAGGTAAGACACACCTTTCGTGTCATCAGAAAAAAATTCAGCAAAGTAATAAGAGTAACAACATTATTCATTAATAAAAACAGTTTAGTGTAATCAATCAAACTAAAGTAATATATCCTTCCCATGAAGAAATCGATTGGTGTTGCAAGTGACTTCATATTAGCCCAAAAAAGATTCATCTATCCATTTCTGGAAAAACTTGTTTGTTAAACAATTGAAACCACTTCAAGAAATTGAAAGGTTAATATGATCCCCTATATAGCAGAGCATCTCAATGTCCTCACAGATTTACAAGAAACTTGTTACTTTTTTTTTCGACTGGTAAATTTCTGCTATAGAATGCAGAAGAAGTTCAATAGTCAGGGACACCAAAATCTGCGTGTAACTGGGCATCTTAACAATAGCCGAGGCCCCATACCATGTTGAAAGTCATTTCTTCAGGGAAATCCAATCAATACAATAAACATTACCCATTGTGGCATTAACACACTCTAGATGAATGTTCGTTGTGTAGGGTGATGAAGTATAAAATTATTGTCTATCGTCTCTAGACAACAAAACCATGTCTCATTTAGCTCCTTACGTTTGATAATAAATTCATACATTTGTAAATGAGAGTGCGATCACAAGACAACAAAAAATATCTGAAAAACATTGGTCTTAGAAAGTAGGGAGCTAAACCCAGGCAGTAAGAAGGAAGGGAAAGATTGACAAGAAAATTCCTGAATGATGATAACAAAAGCTGGTTTATGAACTCACAACAAAAAAAGTAAATGCTTTAAATAGGATTGAGATTAGATTCCTGCTGTTTCAGATATGCTCCAGCCACAAGTGAAATTCTTTAGCTCCTTATCAATGATAATTACATACAATAGTAACCAAGAGGGTGAACACAAGACAACAAAAGATTATAACAAAAAAGGTAGTCTAGAATTTATTTAAAAAATAAAAAATCTGCGATGGCCCTGCAAAATCTTCTTTGTCCATGTCAAATTATAGGCCATTATGAATTAAAAAGAAAACATAGCCTCCTTCAAAGTTGAGCTGTATATGTAAAGTAATAAATGAAAAAAGAGTCATTTGAAGAATGAAGGGGATATCTCCATGTAGAGATCTATCACGCCTAAGTGAGACCATATAAAGGCCAGAAAGGAACAAGAGAAGAACCTCTGGAGATAATTTTCCAACAGCATTTCAATTTCTTCCTCCTCCTCTGCAAAATAGGAAAAATTAAGCAAATGGAAAATGAAGTTTATGCATTATAAGAATTTCCTCAGGAAAAACAAACTAGTGTTAGCATAGCTTTTATCATTGTTTCTTTATAGCAGAACAAACTTCTTGTTCCTCACCCTCAGCAACCTGCTTCTCCAATGGCACTGAGCATTCCACATGGTCCGCTTTATCAAGGGTGCAGTTTCTTCCCATAATACACATCCTGCGTATTTCATGAGGATCCTCCAGAAGATCAAGCAACATTTGTTTCAGAGCACCTGCCCTTGAACCCATTTCAACCTTTTGCAAAAAAAATTAAACAGGTTTTTCTCATTCACATAGAATTTGTTCAAAATAAAGCATCCATAAGACATAGTGGACAAAAAAGCCTACCAAAGTCTGCTTGCTAAGACGAAGTTCCTCCAAAATATCAGCTGTCAATCTATTTGGCAACACCTCTAATAAAGCTTCAACCTGAATCAAAAGGCAGAACAGCAACCATAATTAACGAGCAAAAAGTGCTTTCTGGAGACTAGAACAACATGGCAGTTTAATCTCCACAACAATTTAAAAGATTAATCAGAAGAGAAATCATGTCATTCAGTGTTAGTGGGCAACAGAAATCAACACGGTAAAAAAAGAAATGACTGCAGCAATATGAAATTTTAAAAAATAAAAGGAATTCTCTAGCAATGGACAAGTAAAGTTTCCAATAATGTCTGTGTTTGCCTGTATACTCTCAGGTAAGATGACAGGCAGCTCAAAACCAAAACTTCTTTTTTTTTTTTTTCGGTTGGTCTGAGTGCATGTTTGTGTGGAGAGGAGAGTTGGGGGTGTGATGGGGATGGGGTGGGGGTGAGGGCAGGGGGAGTTGGGGGTTGGTTTCGGTTTGGGGGATGTATTGTCTAGTTTGTTAGGGTATCAATCCGTTACCTTTTTATGTGTTTCCAAAAATATTTAGGTCTGTTATGCTTATAAATAGGCCAAGCACATAATAAACAATTCAATTGAGTTATGTTGAATGAGAATTTGAACATTTACTTGCTTTATTGAACTTAAAAAGAATTTTATTCTTGTGGACTGTGGTGTTCATTTATACCTTTGGTTATTGGCTTGATCATAGCCAACGGGTTTAGGTTTCACACCTCAGCTTCCTGATTTCTTTAATTAGCGGGTCCAGGATTCCTATATCTTAGGTTCTTAGTCTAGATAACCAACAAGACAGGATTTCAATCTGTTTCTAGTATTCTTGGGGTTCCACATATCTCATCAATTGGTACCATAGGCTTTGGTCCTCGAATCAGATTTTTCTTTGTTCGTTTTGAGATTGGTGAGTTATGTCTAATTTCAATCCGTCCTTATCTCTTTGTTTTTCTGTTTATCAAAAAGAAAATATTTATGGATATTTATTCATTTTCTTTGTTCATATATGAAATATAAATAAAAATCTTATCTTTCAACACAAATGCCAAGAGTGAGAAAACCAGTAGTGAGTAGTCGTACAAGGAGGATAAGAAGTCACATCTTGATATAAATAAGCGAGTTTATGAGGCTCCTGAGGATTTGCAGGTTATGATTTTGCATAGAGAGCGAGCAAAAAATATAAGTCTGAGAAATGTAAGGAAAAAGAGAGAGATGTGAGGATAATGTCATTGTATTCCAGAGGAAGAGTTTGTAGAGATTCTTGTAGAAGTTAGCACATTCAAGATTCAAGAGTAGTCAATTGCCAATGAATCAAAGATTGTCGATCATGCTGAAATTCCCAGAGCCCTAGAAAAGATGCCATAAGCAAGAATCATGGGTTTTCTAACTGTTGAAAAAGCTAAAAATCCAGAAGTTCCAGAAAACTCTACTATCGAGATTGTCAGTGCAGCTTCTAAATTTAAGGGCAAAGTGATAAGCCAACCAAAGAAGACCAATCTTTCAAATCAATGATTACAACATATTTTATCACTTTTATGTTTGCGGGGCATCCAAATTTTTAGACATATCATGTGAAGATTCTAACTTATATGTGAGGATTGATAATCCATTTGGTTGGAGGCAAGCAAAAACATTTGTTTTCAGTAGATTGATTTTTGATTAGGAGGTCCAAGCATCTTCAGGAAGAAGGGGTGTAAGCTATGCCCATGGAAGTTGAGAAAGGCCAACCAAGAGACTGACTAGTGAAAGACCCAAGGAGAGGTTGATGGGCCCACAATCGACTGGGGTTGAGCAACTGGTTCGGTAAGATCAGCCTTAGGCCAATCCACAGACAACCTTGAAGTGCTTTAGGTTGATTTTCTTTATTAGTTTCCATTTGTTTCTATGTCATTTCTTTCTGTAGTTATTAGGATTACTTCCTATTTCACTTTTTTTTTAATGTATTACCTGATTTGTTAGGATATTAATTTGATACCTTTTTATCTGTTTCCTAAGTATTTAAGTCTTATTATGCCCATAAATAGGCCAAACATGTAATAAACGATTCAATTACGTTATGTTGAATGAGATTTTGAATGTCTACTCACTTTATTGAAATTATCAAGAATTGTGTTCTTGTGGTGTTCATTTATACCTTTGATTCTTGGCTCAATCATAGCCAAAAAGTGTAGGCTTTATACATCAGTTTCCCGAACTTTTAATCGGAAGATCTAGGTTTCCTATATCTTTGGTTCTTGGTTTACTTAACCAGCAGATCAGGATTTCAATCTGTTTCTGGTGTTCTTAGGATTCTGCATATCCCATCACCATGAATTTTGCAGAGTTAGCTATAGGCCACAAGGGCTAGATCACAAAAGAATTCATGATAAACTGTGTATGCAAGTAAAGTCACAAAGACAAAAGGAAATAAAATCAAAACGGACTCACTGTATTTCCAAACTCACACGAGGTTCTAAGGCCATCAATCTTTGTTCATAACGCTGGATGCGAGAAATTAGGGCTGCTTCAACAACCTGAAACCAGCAGCATTGTAAGGGATATATTTTAAGCAACAAAGGGGCAATCAAAGTGAACTAAGCATGATATGGCAGCAGATGTCCCTGACATTGAAGCCTTGAACATAGAGAACATCATACAGACATAACTTTACAAGAATTGTTATTTTATACCCATCCATTAGTTTCCGGAAAGGATAGCAATATCATAAATGCAGCCAATATTCTTCATCACTAATGTTTTCCGAAAGCACTTTTTCCAACAATATTTCATATGCAATAAGTGTTCAAGAGATGGTCAAGTGGATCCACATAAATAATGGTTTCTAAATGGATGTGGTACTAAAGAAACATGTCTGGCATAAGCAGAATTAAATTCCCTGCACTTAAAAAACAGTGTAAAGTTCAAACTGACCTCAAGCTCAAAAGGCATACATGGGCCTCCATTCATATTATTTATTCGTGGCAACAATGTGTCTATAAAGGCCTTTCCTCCCCTTCTGCAATTTCACAAAAATAAGACATGCTGGCAGTATTAGTCTAGAAAGAAATTGTCATTCTATCCAACTTATAAGCAACAATATGACAGACATAGTGCTTTTCTGCCAGCGGGCAATACCTATTGTAGTTAAAGATGAGCACACGTTCTGGCATTGCTATGGCACGAAGTGAGCCCATATTAAGTAGAATGGCATGCTCACGAACCTATCATGTGGCATCAAGGCCAAGTTAATTACTTCATCCAGAATGATTCATAATATTTCTAGTAGAAATTATCAGAATAAAAGAAAGGAGTTTGATATGTCCCTCAGGTGCAGAATACTTTTTTATTAGAACCAAATTTAGAAGAGTGATGAAGCAAGTCAATCTCGACTTATGACATGTATTCTCTATTAGTAGCAACATATGTTCTCTACACTAAAATACCAAGAATACTATCCCCTTCTCTTTTTTTTTCACTTTTTTTTTTTTTTGAGTAACACGGGTAGGGTGGGTCAGGTCAGTGGGTTGCACGTTTGTAAATTAGACTGCCCACTTTTGGCATATGAACCTCCTTATAATAACTCATGCACTGGTTTAGTATATATTGCACTATGTAAATAACTCTAAGAAGTGTTGGTTGGATTCGCACTCAAGACCTTATGCAAATTGCAAATTGTCATGAAAGTTATTGGACCTTAACCACTAAGCCAAATCCTTTGAGATCCCCTTCTTTTGTTGAATTTGGAGTATCAAAAATATTTTGAGAAAATGAAAACAATGTGGAAAAGATAAAGCGGAATATCGTGAATATAATATATAGAATATAAGCACATAGAAAACCAGTTAGAGCAGCATTTATGTTTTCCTAAATTATCAACATTTGTGTGTCCATGCTATGCAACAATGGAGAATATATGCTTAACGTCTGTTGAAGTCTTGAACAAGATGCACAAATTATAAGATCTCCAATCATAAGGAAGCTTTAATCTATTAGGAAACAAAAGGACCCAAACTGAGAGGCTGAAAACTACCAAAAACAAACCCAGTAATGTTCTGATGAAATACCAGCAAAGAAGGCATTGAGTTAGTGAGCCACAATGATGGATCAACACTCCTTATATCTCGTGGACGAAGGCCTAGAAGTAAATATAAACATTAGAGGAAGATAGAGGACTAGACAGAAATCACTGTGAGGCTAGAGAAAAATAAGGATGCTATAGAACAATCTTATGAAAGAATAAGATTTTATTGGATACTCTGTGAAGAAATTTAAAAGAAACATGGAGCAGAGAATCAGGCTGAGATTCATTGCTCACCGCTTGACTTCAATAACTGCCGTCTGTTGACCTTCCTGGTTGATACCATTCCACTTGGTTTGACTTCTAGAACCTTTGAACAAAAGTGAACAAAAATCATCCAAGTTAGTGAAAGTCACTACACCACTTTCCCACAGAATCACTATTCTACCAGAAAAAATGGGGGAAAAAAAATGCTTCGTGGAAATTCACCAGAGAACAAAACTACCCATCACTATATATCCCCTCCTTCCACAATGCTTCATCTCCATAGCAAATTGTTATCAGCCTTCTCAGTCCTTTTTAAGATTTGAAATCCTTAGAAATGAGAACATACAGCTTCAAGTGGACAGAACATGAAAGCTAATGCAAGTTCTTATATAAAATCCATGGGAAAAGCCTCAAAACTAGCTTGTTCCTTTCAAATCCAGTAAATTTTACCTCCAACAGGCTATCTCATGTTAAGGAGACAATGCTCACATTTGCTTCATGGAAAACTGGATATTTCGTGTTCAAGTATCAAATCTAAATAGTCCAGAGAGTGAACAAACATGACAGAATCAATTACTAAAGAAATAAAAGGTTTTCATCTTTTAAATCCTGGACTGTGGACACCATGAAAAGTAAATAATGAAGCTCATATCACATTCCTTGTTGTCCAAAAGTACAACTTCTAATGATAAGACTCAGATTAATGTCACCTATCTGAAACTTACGATGACACTTCAACTAGCTAGTAGCCACCACTCAACTAAACATTTTTATTTTTAGCTAAACGAGCATGTATCAAGTGGCAAGTTCGGGGAAAAAGTATGAAGTTCAGATAAAAAATTTAAAGAAAAACTCAATAAAGAGCAATAAATATTCAAGTACTATGACGTTACCAAATAATAATTAAAAAAAAAGGGATGGCAAATTGAACAGTACTCTAAATTCAACACAAAAAAGTTAACAAATCCCAAAAAAAAAAAAAAAAATCACGTATCAAACTGAATAATACATGCATACACGAATCGTACTAAGAAATCACACTATAACCGAATCCACTAACGAGCGCCAAACTGTATAGTAGTTGCTTTTTTTCATTTTTACACATACATTAACAATTACTAAATAGATATAAATATTTTAGAAAAAAATTTACAAAATAAATAAAGGAAACTTAGCTAACACAGTTCCCAAAGAGCGCTCAGGCATTCGTTATCAAAACGCGCCAAACCGTATAGTAGTTGCTTTTTTTCATTTTTACACATACATTAACAATTATTAAATAGACATAAATATTTTAGAAAAAAATTTACAAAACAAATAAAGGAAACTTAGCTAACACAGTTCCCAAAGAGCGCACAGGCATTCGTTATCAAAACAGTAATATAATTACTACGATCCTAGACTTACCTCATAAACAGGCTCGCGTATCCCAAGAGATAACGAATCACTCGCCGCAGTATTCACAATCCTCGGCGAACTAATCGTGGCCACCGAACCATTCTCATTCTCCTCAACTTCAATCTTACTCCGATCCTCACTCTCCACATTTTCGGCATCAGAAACTAGGGTTTCCGCTTCACTCCACCGCTCTTCCTCCGTCGAATTTGCAAAACACTTGGTTTTCTCTCTCTTAGTCGTCAAAGACACAAGCACCTTAACCTTACTATCATCGTTTCTGCGTAAAGAGATCGGCAGCGCGTGAGGCCACAAAGGAGAGTGGAGGTCCGAGAAGAAAACATAGTGAAGTGAAGAAGAAGAAGAAGAAGAAGATGAAGAAGCAGAAGAAGAGGAGGAGGAAGGAGATTGGAGAATGAGTTGTGGGAAGAAGGAAGAGTTTAGCGCCATGTTTGGCTTCGAGGCTTTGGTACGGACATAGGAAATGTGTGAAAATACAGTTGTAACAGAAAGAGCAGAATCGGAAGGAAGAAGAGAATAGAATATTGGGTTTTATTTTGATCTTTTTTATTTGTTTATGTTTTTTTTTTTGGATTCTGGATAAGGTTAGTGGGTTTAAAATGATTCAAAATTAGGTGATTTGCGGTTTTGTGATGTAGTTGGTTAGAGAAGTAGTTGGCAGTTACCCTCGTGGCTGTTATTTTTTTAGTGCCTTAACCGAAATTTAATTTATTCAATTTTAAACTGTTGTAATTTAAGTTCCGAGTGCAGAATCTCGTGTGGAATATTTTTTTGCCTTTTATCTGTTTTTATTTAATTCAGCATTTATTTATTGTCATTTTAATTTGAAGTTTCATTTAATTTGAGTTAGAGTATTCATGGAGCCATACCATTAGCTAGGGATGGAAAAAACACAATTAAATCGAAGTAATACATAAATCGAATCAAATTAAATTAAATTAAAAAAATTAATTTAATTTAAATTTTTTTAATTCAAACCAAACCAAAAAAATTATTTTATTATAACATAATACTTAAAAAATGTCTACGTATATTGAAAAGTATATTAATTTAAATTTTATGATTGTAATTTAAATATATATAGGTTGATTTAACATTTATAATATATGCTATAAATCGGTTATATTACATATTTAAAATTTTTTATTTACTTAAATATTAACTTTATCAATTTTTTATATAATATCAATATTTGTTATTATTAAATAAATTTGATACTACTCATATAAAAATACATATTAAGTAAATATACTTTTTTAAAAGGAAAAATATGTATAATACATAAACAAAATTGAAAAAACAAAAATTTTATGATTTAAAGAGATTATAAAACTAAATTATATATTTTGATTCAAAACAATAAAAAATTAAATCACATATTTATGATTTGACTTAATTAAAAAAAAAAAAACGAACCAAGCCAAACTACACCTATCCATACCATTAACCACACAATTGGAAAACAGAAAAATTATTCCATCTTTTTAACAATACTTCCTTGCAATTTTTAAATGTGTGTTCGTCAAAATCTTTTTTCCCGAAAGTCAAGGAATCAAAATTTTTAAATAAATAAATAGTATTAACTATAGAAATTAGAATATTCATTAATTCTGGGAAAAAAGTTTCCCAGCTCCTCATTCCCTTATATCATCCATTATTATGGTAAATCATATATATATATAAAGATCATCTTTAAATTAGAAAAGGATGAAACTAATCCTTAAATAAATACAAATAAAAAAGAAAAAATAATCTAAAAAGACATAAATTAACTTGTATTATTTTTGTATCGCCAACCCTTTAATTGTCAATTACATAAATTATCAAATACGCTAAAATTTTACAACCACCCAAATGCTTTTAAATATTTCTAATATTTTATAACTGTGAACTTATGTTTTAGACTGTTGATATAGTTATAAAACTCATCAATTAGATCTACGTAAAGTTAGAAAACTTGAAGATTTTCCATTTCAATAACATAATTGTTTTGATTTTTGAATGATTTTCACAGAAAACTAAATGACATAAAAATTGGAAATGTAAAAAATACTTTCTTAAAAATTACAGACGTGTATTTTTTAGAATAAATTCTTGTAAAAAAATATAAGAAGAATTTATAGGTTATTACGGAGAGATGTTTTTTTCATATGTGGGCCTACATAGAGGGACACGAGAAAGGTCTTCCTAGGACACATGGCTCTGCCTCTGGATTTTGTGTTTTTTACTTTTGGATTCATGTGATTTAGCTTTGTGGCTAGCTAACTGTCTTGTGGGAAGAGTCACATGAAAGAGAGAGGCAAAGTTCTGTTGATGTTTCTTTCTTCTATTTTTGTGGTAAGGCTTCCAAATTCAAATTTTTCTTTCACTTGTTATATATATAATACTAAAGACAGTGAGATTTTTAGTCCCTTTCATGATTATATTTATATGATCGAGTAAAAAATAAATTAATAAATAAAAGATCCTAGAATTGATATTCTAAGGAATTTATATGATACAAGGTACCAAATTATAAATTATTGTGAAATTATAATAAAACCTTAGAAAAATTAATTATGTTCTTATAAAGTATCACTTTTGATTAAACCAATAACTAAATTTCTAAATTCAAATTGATTCAATAATTAATTCGTCAATAGAAATCAAATTAAAGCTACACAATTATTTGGGTAAACTTTCCTTCTTCTTTTTTGAAAAAAAAAAACAATTTGCTCATTTTAATTTATACAGAATAAAATATATTATGAACTTACTTAAAAATAAGCTAATCCAATCCAATAACAAATGGATTATAGATATTTTGAAATTACTTTAAAATAAAGAGAAATTGAGTGATAACAACAAGAAAATAGAAATCTAGAAATGAACGAAGGATGTAATACACTTAGTTTTAACATGTTGAAGTTAAAAAATAAGCTTTGGTCTTCATACATTACTGAGCTCTCAATAATTTTTTTTTTCATATCTTCATAATCTCATTTTTGAAGCTTAACTCGGTATCAATTGCTGCAATGCTAGATTCACCTTGGATATAGGCAAATATAGTAGGAGATTTCCTGCCATCTATGACCTGGAGTCAACTGAGCACCCACATGAAACAATGTATTGTAGGCAAATTCAGCCCAAAGAAGAAATCTAACCCAATCTTCTGACTTGTCCATGACATAAGTGTGTAAATACTATTGAATAACTCTGTTCAACATCTTCATCTATCCATCACTTTAAGGGTGATATGCACTTGTCATAGAAAGTTTAGTCCTACTCAACTTGAATAACTCTTTGCAAAATCTACTAGCAAATATAGAACCTCAATTTGAAACAATAGATATGGAAAATCTATAAACTTTCACAACAATATGCAAAAACACCTAAGCAACTATAGTTGTTGTGAAGTTATATTCCAATGCACCTAGATGACAACATTTAGACAAATGATCTATAACTGCTAAAATAATTGTGCACCCCTAAGATTTTGGCAAACAAGTAACAAAATCCATTGATACGTCCTTCCAAATTCTATCAAGTATTGGTAATGGTACCAATAATCCTGCTAGGTGACAGGTGTTATATTTAACTTTCTAACATACGTTATAGCCATGTTCAAATCTTTCTTCATTCCTTCACAATAGAATTCTGTAGCTAATCGTCTATATGTCTTTTAAACTCCAAAATGACCTGCAATCATTACACAATGATACTCTTGTAGGAGTTAAGATATCAACTTAAAAGTTAGTACAAGAAACAATCTTTATTGGTAATACAATAAGCCATTAATCTACTGTAATCTCTACTTTACTGGCTTTTAGTAATTCAAATCATCAATAATCTGTTGAAAAGCAAGTACAGAAAGATATTCTTTCTCCAAATCATCAATAAAAAAAAATATATGGCATAGAAAAGGCCATGTAATGAAAATTTGAATCATGTCATTTAGATAAAGCATCTACAACCTAATTATTTCAACCTACTTTATAGATAATGTTGTAATCGTAACCTAATAATTTTGCTAAATACTTGTGCTATTTTGGTGTTTGAATCACTTGAGCTGATGGTTCTTTCAAGCTTCCATGATCTATCCGTATAATAAAATGAGATCCCAATAGATATTGTCTCCACTTTCTAGCTACCTCTATCATTACATATAACTCTCGACATAAGTTGATGCCTTTAAAAGATGTACAAGTAACTTTTTGCTAAAATAGGCAATCGAATGAGTGTTTTGAAGTAAAATAGGCCCTACACTAGTACCTAATGCATTGATTTCAACAACAAATTGTTGAGTAAAGTTCAGTCATGCTAATATGGGTGCATTAATAAGAGCTCTTTTAATCTATCAAAAGATTCTCTAGTTCCATCCGTCCACTCAAAATTATCATTTTGTAACATATCTATGAGTGGGGATGTAATATGAGCATATCCTTTAATAAATCTTTGTTAATATCTCAATAATCATAAGAATGGCAGCAATTGCTTTACTGTTTGTGGCACTAGCCAATTCTTCACTATTTCAACTTTATGTGGCTTTAGACTCACTCCTTTAGTAGATACTCTATGACCCAAAATTTCTATAGCGGATTAGCCTAAAACACACTTACTCTTCTTCAAATAAAGGGTGTTATTTGCTAAAATCTTTAACACTCTTTTTAAGTGTGCTAAATGGTCTCCTAACATCTTACTATATATCAAGATACCGTAAATAAATACTATGATGAATTTCCTTAAGTATGGACGAAAAATATCATCCATAATCGATTAAAATGCAGTTGGGGCATTACATAGTTCAAATGGCATCACTAAAAATTCAAAATGCCCTTCATGAGTGTGAAAAGTAATTTTCGCAACATCCTCCAAATGTATTCTTATTTGATGGTATCCTGCTCTAAGATCCCATTTGCAAAAAATAGAGGCACCCTTTAGCTCACCCAGTAACTCATCAATTGTTGGTATTGGAAACTCATCATTTATTGTAACTTGATTCAAAGCTCTATAATCAATATAAAATCTCCAAGTTCCATCTTTCTTTTTAACTAAAAGCACCGAAAGAAAATGGACTATGACTAGGTTATATGATACCCTATTTTAGCATATCTATCACCCACTGTTCTATTTCATAGTTGATGTAAAAACAAGATATAAATAGACGAAATAAAAGAAGAGAAAGGGAAGTCTACACCTTGAAAATTTGAGGGTTCTTTTTTTGGAGAGTGATTCTCTCGAAACAACCAAACGTATACCAATAAAGAAAATGTTAGTCTTAACATCAAGAATAGAGAGAAAACATAAAATATATATATATAATTAGGATTTTGAGCTTATCTTGGAAGAGAAAGAAAGGACTAAACAATATAATATTAGGTAGAGTTCATAATTAGAAGAAAGGTGGATTGAATATTATACCACGAGCCTAACAAAAGTATAGATAGTGAGAAAATAATAATTTATTCAAAAAGAACACAATAAAATAGAAATTTTAAATCAAAATGAAAGTTGATGCTTCTTTCAGTGTAATTAAAATAATAATAATTATTATTAAAAAGTCAAAAAAAAAATTATTTGTCATTTACAAATTATATAGAAATAAACGTGTATGTAAAATACTTGTCTTCTTTTTTAAAATTTTTTTTTTTCTTGAACTTATTTCTTGTCCTTTTTTTTTTGTTTAATTCTAGACGGTTCCAGAACCGCCATTTCTACGGGTCTAATCAAACGATCATCAGCCCTGGATCTGTCGAACCGTCGATTCCTATAATGAGCGTAAAACTATCCGTACGAGAACGGTTTCGGTTTTGGGCCAAGTGGCAATGTCTAGACCATCCTATGGATTTCCCAATGAGATATGCCAAGTTGTTGGCCAAGCAGCAATCCTTGCAAGAAGATTGGTTCATATATATCTATATATATATATATATATATATTGCCTTTTCACTTTATAAATCACTTTTTTGCTAGTAAAAGTTCAGATCCTGGTTCTGATGTCTTTAGAAGTCGGAGTTCCTTAAAGTTTTCGAAAATCCTTGATATCCTCCGCTATAAAGATTGTCCTAGACCATCTGCAATGCAAGGTTCATGACGCGCATTTTAAAGCTTAAAAACCCAAATATGGATTCCTTAAGCAGTGAGGAAGGTCGTTATATATATATATATATATATATATATATAATCACGTCCTAAAACCATTACAATACCAATAATTTATCACGTATCTTACTTAAATAAAATATGTAAGATTATAATTACTAAATAAGTTTCTAAACCAATTTCAAGACCCTAAAATTGTTCATTAGATGTTGAAAATATTTTTGCGAAACATTGAATTTTTAAAAACATTTAATGATTATTAGTTATAAAAACACAGAGTAAGATAGAAAATGATAAACTAGGTCCTAGAGCCTATAGGGTCAATAAAAAATACAATTAATAAATAATAGGCCATGAAGCCATAAATGGCTCCCAATAAATCTTAGTATGACTGAAAATATTAAAACATAATGTAAACATAACAAATCTTAATCATAGAAATGATCGACATGTTCTATCTTCATGATCTCATTTCATATCTCCTCGAAGCCATAACCTAACGAGTTGTACAATGAATCAATAAAATTCTTCCCTGAAGAAAATGGGGGTAAAGGGAGTGAGCCACGAAAGGCCAGTACACCATAACACAAATATATATATATATACATATATGCATATCAAACGGGTGTACAACTAATGTATCGGTCAATAATTATTTTAATTAAACATCTAGCGTAAAAGTACTCATGACTTCGGATATCATGATGGAAGATGAGGAGTTTGATTCCATCATAGTAGAAATCAAGGGTTGACGAAAGAAGTCAAACTTAACATTGTCGAAAACCATATACCTATGTAACCTTATCCAAGTGATCTCACCATTATGCGAACTCATTGATCATAATCTAGTTATATCTTATCACCCATCGAGTCCCATAACCTTAAAGACTCTCAATATACCTTCTCTTTACTTACAATGCTCGTTATTTGATGCAATCTCACTTATTAGTTACCTATTGAGCCACCTTTAGTGGCCTAAGCACTTAACTACTGTATCATTTCTAGGTATATGACTACAATCATAATCCCAATCAAATGTTTGTCACTTGTTGGCTCAAGTAACCACAACAAGTCATTACTTAGTTGAATTGACTATTAGTTTAGTTAATTCTTCTATTCTAGCACACAATATGCAAATTACTACATATTTGGAAGGTCAACGATCTCCAAATCGCAATCTAAGTTCCAATTTAAGTCAATTGAGTTGGTTTTATGCATCAAAAAGAAAATTGTAAGTTAGTTGGTTATTCTAAGTGAATAAATCCTATATAACTAGGTTCGACCTACTTCGCAGTTATTCCATTTTCTATAGAGTGAAGAGGTCCGAGCCGTCCTTGGAGTGGTTTTACCTATCTAGCAAATTTTGGGTGAAGCTAATAGATGGGTTGGTGTCTTGAGTGCATGATTGGAAAGAGAAATTTGTTATTGTCAAAACACTTGAGGTATCAGACTTTTGGGTTAGCTGGGTGAATCTGATACGCATGAAGTTGATCAAGCTAATGCCACTCGATAAACAATGATCTAAGGTCCTTCTCAGAGCTCTCGAGGATAATGAAAGGCCTTTAATGATCCTATCTTGGTTCAAGTATTCAGAGGAATAGGTAGGGTTTAGACGTCAAAAGAGACATCACTGGGGATACCATAAAGGATTAGGGTCTAGGTAAGGGTTGAAGTTCAGGGTGTGTGTGCTTGAGGGTAAATTTATGGGCTGTAGCTTGAAGGTTTATATGGTAAGTTTAAATTTTTCTTTTTTATTTTGCTAACTCTAGTTTTTCCTATAAAAATGGCGACATTAAAAAGGGTTCATTTGTTTGACCTAATTGCTCGCCAAGCAAGGTGTGTCAAGCTTGAGCCATAGGAGGAGAGGAGGTATGAGACATCGGCCTTTGTTGCTAGAATGCTCTTTATTGGGGGAATTGTGATCTATGACTCGAACTCCCCGACAAACTGGTATAATCATAGCTACACCTCAAGGTAGGATCTTGGAGCGTAATGACTAGGTGCTTTTGAAGCACGGCAAATTTAGAGGGGTGATTTCTATACGGACAACATAGAATTGCGGTCCATCATTTCCAAGGGAAGCAAGGAGGCAATAATGGAGTGCCATAAAATATAGCGTCATGATGTCTAACATCCATAAGAGGAGCACCCAAATAGCAATGATTCTCCGAGGCCTCTCGAACCTTCATCTTTTAATGCCCTCATGCTTGTTGTGGCGCAAGGCTCAAATGAGAGAGTAGGTCAATGAGACTTGTTCGATAGGATCCTGAGCCTTTAGAAGCGAAGTGAAGCTGAGCTCCTAATGATGGGAATGTCGGCTTCGAATCGTTGATCCTTCTTCTCGGCTTGTCTTTAGTTAGTTCGTGCAGCAACACCAATTAGTCCAATCTATTATACTTTAGTTGGTTAACGTATTTTCAATTAATGGAGTTCTCGTACATGTCTAAGTAGCTGCACCAATTAGTCTACCCTATTATAGTTTAGTGCATGAATTTTGTATTAAAATAATTAGTCTAATCTATTATACTTTAGTGCACAGATTTTGCATTAAAACAATTAGTTTGACTTATTATACTTCAGTTTTACGGATTTCGCATTAAAATAATTAATTCGACATATTATACTTTAATGTATGGATTTTGCAATAAAACATACCGAAGAAGGAATTATAGTTATCGTAGTCTAATCAAGAAGGGAATTAAAATTAGGAAACAAGCATATATAAAAACCATTTCATTAATCGTGATTGGTGTACAAGGCTCCTAGTTGGTATTTTGACCATCATATAGAATGCAAAATGAAAAAAAAAAACAAAACAAAAAAAAGAAAAAAAAAAGAACTATTTATCTATCTTACAAGGCCATCTGCTAGGGTTAAAGACGGTGCAAGCTCGAGCAGAGGAGGGGTTTTTTCTCTCTTCAACCTTGTTGATAGAAGGAGAAAGAAGAGCATCTTCGGTAGGCACCACTGCCAACAATTGAGGCAAGTCCTCATTCGACGACTATCTTTCTTCCCCAACCACAACTAGGTTAAGCTACCCCTTCTCCTCAAAAGGGATGTTAGGCTCTTACATTTTCCTTAAGCCAGTAGTGATCAAACATCAGATCCCTCTCACGGATCTAGCACTTCATGATCCTTTAACCCCCACCCCCCCCCCCCCCCCCCCCCCATTACCCAAACTAGCTTGGTAGTGTACTCATTAGAGGATTGAATTCCCTCATAGTATCTGTCTCTGGTTATTTTCTTGTTATCTTCCTACTTATGAATCATTAAGTCCCGATCAACTAGTAACTTCTCAAGATCTTGGATATGTCCCTTCAGCTTAGCCTCCTCTACATTACTTAGCTTGAGAAATTGCTAAGCCAAATCTAGGTCATGTTTAAAGTCCATAGCAATGGCCTTCTCTTACCATAGCTCAGATGTGACGTACGACTCCTGCTCTTACAATCCTAAGACTATTTCCTTCAAAGAGTTCATTCAATTGTTTACATCATTCAACTTCCATTGTGCATTGGATAGGTCAGAGACGTTTCTTCATGCCCTCTTCTCGGTGTCAACAATTCTGTAGTGATGGTTTTCCCTCACTACCTTAAGCTTGTTATGAGTCTCCCTCAACTCGACCTTATCTGCCATTCACTCCTAAAAGTGCGAACTGTAACAATCATATCATCAGGAGCATAACTAACAGTAGTATCCACAATCGACATTTCGTTTACATGTTTGCTGTTCTCCCTCTACTCACGTGAATAGAACCCTATATGTGGCCTTCACCTTCTACACGAATAAATCAATTATAAAGAAATGCATGAAAGAAAAAAAGACAAAAATTTTGAGAACAAAAACTGATTTATACCTCAGTAAGACTAGCCAAGAAAAAGGATCAAAGATCCAAAGCCAATATTCCTGTCGCTAGGAGCTCGACTTCACCTCACTCCTGAAGGCTTAAGATCCCGTCGAACAAGTCTCACCGACCTACTCTCCCATTTGGGCCCTGTGCCACAACAAGCATAAAGATACTAGAAGGTGAGGCGTCAAGAGGTCTCGCAGGATTGTTGCTACTCGAGCACTCCTCCTATAAACGTTGGATATCGTGGTGCCATTTTTTACACTTTGCGACTGCCTCCTTGCTTCTCCCGAAAGTGATAGACTATGCTTCCATGTTGTTCAAGATAGGAATCACCAATTTGAATCGACTGCACTTTGAAAGCACCTTGTTACAATGCTTCAAGGTTCTACTTTAAGGTGTAACCATGATTGTGCTAGTCTACCAGGGACCGTTTGAGTCGCGAATCACAATTTCCCCAGTGAAGGCCCTCCTTGCAATAGAGGCTAATGCCTTGGACCTCCTCTCCTCCTATGGCTTAGGTTTACCATGCTCAGCTTGGCAGGCAGTTAGGTTAAACAAACGGGCCCTTTTGAATGGCATCATTTCTACAAGAAAAATTAGAGTTAGTAGAATAAAGAAACAAAATTTAAACTTATTATATAAACCTTCGATTTGCAGTCTGTGAGTTCACCCTTAAGTCAACGCACCTTAGACTTCCACCCTTTCCTAGACTTTAATCCTCTATGGCATCTTTAATGGCATCACCTTTGATGTTTGAACATTTTGGTGAACTCATACCTATTTTCTTGAATGCCCAAATCAAGCCAAAACCATCAAAGGGCCTTTCATTATCCTCAAGAGCTCGAAGAAAGATCTCCAATTGTTGTTTATCAAGAGGCATCAGCTTAATTGGCTTCGTGCATTGAATTCACTTAACTAGCCTAAAAGTCTGGTGCCTCAGGCATCTCGACAACAATGAATTTCTCTTCCCAATCGTGCACCGAAAATACCAAACCATCCATTAGCTTCACCCTAGTTTGGCTAAACAGGTAAAACCATCATTGGGACGGCCTGAACCTCTTCACTCTATAGAAAAAAGGGAATAACTGTGTAGTAGGTTAGACACTGTATAACTTGCACAGGCTCTCGAATCCCACCAATAGAATATAAACATTAGGTATGAGTTGGCAAGGATTGACGTAATGGTAGTTGAAGAACTCTTTTTGGAGGTTGCTGAAGTCAACTGCAAACTGAACTCAAGAAACCTTTAGTAGAGGCAAAAACAGTTACCTAACGTTAAAGCAAGATGCTTTTCTTCACGTAAAGCTCGGATGACCCAACCACTCAAAAGCGACCCACAATATATGTCGACTGCATGTGCATCAACTTCATCAATAACACTTTTGACTCTTGCAGGTCCCACTCCTAATGACAATGGCAGGTCGTAGCATGAGTAGATAGGCTTTTGGTCCTCCTTGTCATCGAGATAGATGTCAAGGGGCTCCTCGTTGCCCTAAACTTCTTCACTACTCTCCTTCCTGAACAACCTAAAGATTGCACTATCCACCTCTTCTTCCATTGTTGTTATCACATGGGGTCAGCTTGAGGGCCTTGTCTCATGTCCCATTGCATTGGAGATGATCTTATGAACGACATTAGAAAGATTGTGAGAAGATAAGTTGGACATACTTAGTGCGTCGATGGATGAAAATTTTCGAAAAGAGATATATTGAACGTGATTGAGTAAATATGAGAATTTTGGATGTTGTAAGAATGCAAAAAGAGCAAAAGGAGTAGATGTTTCTATGCCTTATATAGGCAATTGAAAAGTACGTGTGCATTTTTCTGTGTAGTATGAGAATGTACTACGTGTCATCTATCAAATTGAAAGGTTAAGATGATTTTGTACTTGTAACTGCCTCATACCCTAGTATGCCATGTGACCTACTACATTAAATGCATAGGTCTACGCACGCAGATGAAATTTGAAAATGACAAATAAAAAGGCGGATGCATACACAGCAAGTGATGTGAACCTTAAGTTGAGATGATCATATGAACGACATTAGAAAGATTGTGAGAAGATAAGTTGGACATACTTAGTGCATCGATGGATGAAAAAATTTGAAAAGAGATAAATTGAGCGTGATTGAGTAAATACGAGAATTTTGGATGTTGTAAGAATGCAAGAAGAGCAAAAGGTACGGAAGTAGATGTTTCTATGCCTTATATAGGCAATTGAAAAGTATGTGTGCATTTTTCTGTGTAGTATGAGAATGTACTACATGTCATCTGTCAAATTGAAAGGTTAAGATGATTTTGTACTTGTAACTGCCTCATACCTTAGTATGCTACGTGACCTACTGCATTAAATGCATAGGTCTACACGCGTAGATAAAATTTGAAAATGAAAAATAAAAAGGTGAATGCATACACGACAAGTGATGTGAACCTTAAGTTGAGATGATCTTATGAACGGCATTAGAAAGATTGTGAGAAGATAAGTTGGACATACTTAGTGCGTCGATGGATGAAAAATTTTGAAAAGAGATATATTGAGCGTGATTGAGTAAATACGAGAATTTTGGATGTTGTAAGAATGCAAGAAGAGCAAAAGGTATGGAAGTATATGTTTCTATGCCTTATATAGGCAATTAAAAAGTACGTGTGTATTTTTCTGTGTAGTATGAGAATGTACTACGTGTCATCTATCAAATTGAAAGGTTAAGATGATTTTATACTTGTAACTGCCTCATACCCTAGTATGCGACGTAACCTACTGCATTAAATGCATAGGTTTACGCGTGTAAATAAAATTTGAAAATGGTAAATAAAAAGGCGGATGCATACATAGCAAGTGATGTGAACCTTAAGTTGAGATGAACCTAGAACTAGATCGAATGGAAAAAACCTTAGGATTGTCTTGAAAACAAGCACAATGAAACTTGACCCTAATCGCAATCTCAAATAGAATCAAAGTTATAACGGGAGTTTGATCGCCACAAGTTGCCTTTATAAGATCAAATTGAGTTCTTGATAAAGAACAAAGGAAGAAATTTTCAATATCGTAAAAATGGTGATGTCCCCTCTCAATTCAGCCCCAAAAGACTATTTATAGTCTTTACAGATAAAGAAAATAAAAAGATAAGAAAACACAAAAAAAAAAAAATGAAAGATGGCTCTAAAAGCTAGCTTAAAGCCAACGACCTAAATTCTAAGTCAAACAAGTAGGCCGACGGCCTACATTTCAATGCCAGCAGCCTTTAAAGGCAAAGCCGATGGCCTTCATCGTCTCCCAAGTGGCCTTTGATGTCTTCCATGCAATGATGGCTTTCAAGCTTAGAAATTCTATTTGCTAGTACTCCAAGCTTTGATCTTCATTGTTATTATTAAAGATGCTTGATAAATGAAAAATGATTTCTTTATCCCTTAGATTTCTCACTAGCTAACTTTAATGCTTAGTCTAGATGATCTTGAACAAGTCCATTCAAAGCCTGCTCCATGCGTTTTGTCCTTACCCTTGTCATTGGTCTTCTAATTCCTTCCAATAGGTCATTGGAAAGAGTTGGTGTAAGTTGATTCCCACCATTCCTTCCCTCTTCGAAAGGATTCGTCTTCAAATCACCTCCATCATACAAAGATAAATTAGCAACATTAAAAGTAGCACTCGCATTTCCATAGTTGCTAGGCAAGTCAATCTTGTTGGCATTGTCATTTATCCTTTCTAACACTTGGAATGCCCCATCTCCTCTAAGTTGTAACTTGGATTTCCTTTGTTCGGGAAACCTTTCCTTGCGAAAATGTACCCAAACCCAATCTCTAGGCTAAAAAACAACCTGAATGTGCCCCTTATTAGCTTGCCTTGTGTAACGCTCATTCTTCTTGTCTATATTAGCATGAACTTTGGCATGTAAATTCCTAACAAAATCGGCTTTCTGCTTTCCATCTAAATTTGCAAATTCATTAGTAGGCAAAGGTAAGATATCTAAAGGAGTTAAAGGATTAAAGCCATACACAATCTCAAAGATCAATATGATGTAGTAGAATGAATAGTTCTATTGTATGCAAACTCAATATGAGGCAAACAACTTTCCCATTGTTTCAAGTTCTTTTGAATGATAGCACACAAGAAAGTAGTAAGTGTCCTATTAACTACTTTAGTTTGCCCATCCATTTGAGGATGTGCAACAGTTGAAAACATGAGTTTAGTTCCCAATTTATTCCATAAAGTATACCAAAAATGACTTAGGAACTTAACATCTCGATCGCTTACTACTGTTCTAGGCAATCCATGCAAACATACTATTTCCTTGAAGAACAAATCAGCAATATGTGTTGTGTTATTGGTTTTAGAACATGTAATAAAATGTGTCATCTTAATAAACCTATTAACAACAATATATATGCTATCCTTACTACTTTGAGTCATAGGAAATCTAATTATAAAATCCATAGAAATATCAGTCCAAGGTTGAGTAGGTACAGGCAATGGTGTATAAAACCCATGTGACTTTACTTTAGACTTTGCTTGTTTACAAGTTATACACTTATCACAAATAGATTGCACATCATGCTTCATGTTAGGCCAATAAAAATGCTCATGTAATATGTCTAAAGTCTTTCGCACACGAAAATCTCCCATTAAACCTCCTCCATGGGACTCCTTAACCTGTAATTCATGCAAAGAACACATAGGCACACATAGTCTATTTTTCTTGAACAAAAATACTTCATGCTTATAATACTCTCCATATGCACATTTAGAGCATGCATTCCATACTTGGCAGATTTCAACACCATTGATGTACAAATCTTTAATAAACTCAAAACCAAGTAATTTAGTTTGCAAGGAAGTGAGCAATACATACCTTCTAGACAAGGCATCATCAACAACATTTTCCTTCCCATTCTTGTATTTTATCACATAAGAAAATGTTTCTATGAACTTTAGCCACTTAGCATGTCTTTTATTAAGCTTACGTTGGGATTTCAAGAACCTTAAGCTCTCATTATTAGAATGAATGACAAATTCCCTTGGCTACAAGTAGTGTTACCACATCTGGAGAATTCTTACTAATGCATACAACTCCTTGTCATAGGTGGGGTAATTCACTGCTGCCTCACTAAGCTTTTCATTGAAAAAGGCAATCGGTTTAGAATCCTGCATCAAAACAGCCCATATTCCAACCCTTGATGCATCACATTTAATCTCAAATGCTTTGTCAAAGTTAGGCAAATACAACAAATGTGCGTTAATCAATTTTTCTTTCAAAGTATTGAAAGCTTTCTCATGCACTTCCCCCCACCTAAACACAACATTCTTTTTAACAAGTTCATTTAAAGGTGCCACAACAGTATTAAAGTCATTTACAAATCTTTTATAGAAACTTGCTAAACTATGAAAACTTCTTACCTCACTTGCATTCTTAGGTGTAGGCCAGTCCCTAATCACCTTTACCTTGTTTTCATCTACCTTTATTCTCTACGAACTTACAACAAATCTAAGAAAAAAAATGAATTCCATACAAAAATCGCACTTCTACAAATTAGCATATAATTGATTTTCCCTCAAAGCACTCAAAACAGCATGTAAGTATTTAATATGAACATCTAAATTTTTGTTGTAGACTAAAATATCATCAAAGTAGACTATAAAATATTTTCCAATAAAAGAATGCAAAACTTGATTCATTAGGCTCATGAAGGTGCTAGGTACATTGGTTAAGCCAAATGGCATGACTAACCACTTATACAACCCATATTTTGTCTTAAAAGTAGTTTTCTATTCATCACCTTCCTTTATATAAATTTGATGATAGCCACATTAGTGCCATATCATTGGTGCCATATCATAAAGAACCTCATCCTTGTAGTTGCTAATGGAAAATGCAACTAAAACTTGCTTTGTCACCTTAACTTCACCACATTCATTCAACTATTGCAGCTTATATGGTCTAGGATGCTTCGGTATAAGTATATGCAATTTCTCAACCATTAAAGAGCTCGCAATATTGGTGTAACTACCATTATCAATAATCATGCTACATACCTTACCACTTACATGACACCTAGTATGAAAGATGTGCTCATGCTATTCACACCTAGTGACCAACATCTCTCATTTCACAGGACCCTCTATATCAACATCACTACATTCCTCTAATGGTGGCATCTCTTCCTCAATTGAACTAACACTCTCTACATCACCATTATCCAAAACAATCATAACCCTCTTGTTTAGACATTGAGATGCAATGTGCCCCAATCTTTAATACCCGAAACACTTAATATTACGTGATCAAGAAGAGGATTTAATTTCAGTTTTACCTTTAGAATAAACAGTTGATTCCTTAACCTTTACATCTTTCTTTTGCTTAGAGGCATCTTTGCTATTATTCCAGTTTGACTTTCGTGAAGAGGCAGAAGTGAAGCCATACTTGAAGGTACCTTTAAACTTTAATTGCTTCTCCACCTCGATAGCCTTATGTAATAATTCCTCCATCTAAACATAATGATGCAACTCCACCACGTCAGTTATCTTTCTATTCAAGCCATTAACAAATCTAGCCATTGTTGCCGCACGATTTTCTTCTATGTTAGCCTGAATCATAGCTATCTCCATCTCCTTGTAATAATCCTTAACAGTCAGGAAGCCTTGAGTTAGCCCCTACAACTTCTTATACAAGTTTCTATAGTAATGACTAGGTATAAACCTTTTTCTCATTACTACTTTCATCTCTTCTCATGATCGAATAGGTTGCTTACCATTTCTTCGCCTAATAACTACAAGCCGATCTCACCAAATGCTAGCATAATCAATGAACTTAACTGTTGCTAGTTTAAGCTTCTTTTCCTCAGAGTAAGCATGACAATCAAACATATGTTCTACCCTTCTCTCCCACCCCAAATACAACTCAAGGTCATTCTTCCCTTGAAAAGTAGGGATTTTCATCTTAATGCTTCCCAAATTACTATTTTACTTCTAAAAACCCCTTTTACCTTTCCTAGAACTAGTCACATCAACATCAGACTCTTCATCTTCCCTCTCCTCATCCATACTCCTTCAAAAAGATTTAGGCTTAGAGGGAGATTCAAGATTATCTAATCTTCTATTTAGAAGTTTAAATTGATTTTAGGTAGCCTTCATAAACAACATCGTATTAGAATCCACATTATCTTCTCCACTACTCATGTTTCACAACCTGCAAAGAGTCTATTAGTAAAAAAAAAAAAGAATTTTCCTCTCAAACACTCCCTTACATGTTTACACTAAAAAATATGGAATCGAATCACTCGCATTTCACTTAATTATTATTATTATTATTTTATCTAGTAAACTTCTCCTTACAAGCTCTTTAATAAGAACCTTATTGATGACCTTACCAAATAGCAAGTAATGACAAAGTAAGACAAAGAACAAAGAAATAACTCTATCTAAGCAATTCAAAGAAAGAATTTCGTATCAAGCTCTATATATATCTATATATATATTTATTTATTTATTTCAGATTGTGCGATAAGTATTGATTGCACAACTTAGTCTTGATTTTTTTTATACGAATTTCTCTTCTTTTTTTTTTTTTTTACTCTTTAAACACAAATTAGAATTGTAGACTAAAAGCAATGGATCAAATCAATGAAAGGACACGAACAAGGTGAAATTTTGATGAACAAGACAATAACAAATTAAAACTCAAGAACTAAAAAGGATGAAAGATAAAAATGAAATAATCAAATGATAGGTAACACCTGATTTTCAAGAGCCAAAGCTTTGATACCAATTGATGCGAACATAGGCTGAGATGAACCTAGAACTCGATCAGATGTAAAGAACCCTAGGATCGTCTTGAAAATAAGCACAACGAAACTTGACCCTAATCGTAATCTTGAATAGAACCAAAGTTATAATGGGAGTTTAATCGCCATAAGTTACCTTAATAAGATCAAATTGAGTTCTTGATAAAGAATAAAGGAAGAAATTTTCAATATCATAAGAATGGTGATGTCCCCTCTCAATTCGCCCCCAAAAGACTATTTATAGTCCTAACAAATAAAGGAAATAAAAAGACAAGAAAACAAAAAACAAAAAAAAAAAGAAAAGAAAGTTAGCCTAAAGCCGGTAGCCTAAATTCTAAGCCGAACAAGTAGGCTGGCGGCTTACATTTCAACGTCGATAGCCTTTAAAGGCAAAGCTGGTGGCCTTCATCATCTCCCAAGTGGCCTTCGACATCTTCCATGCAATGATGACTTTTACGCTTAGAAATTCTATTTTCTAGTGCTCTAAGCTTTGATCTTCATTATTATTATTGGAGATGCTTGATAAATGGAAAATGATCCCTTCATCCCTTAGATTTCTCACTTTAGCCAACTTCAATGCTTAGCCTAGATGATCTTGAACAAGTCTATTCAAAGTCTGCTTTTATGTGTTTTGTCCTTGCCCTTATCATTGGTCTTTCAATTCCTTCCAATGGATCATTGGAAAGAGTTGGTGCAAGTTGATTCCCATCAACAAGTCTTTTCACCTCCCTCTCGACTTAGGTTAACTTTTTGAGTAATAAAAATATTCTCTATGGCTTAATTGATGATGTCTAGCTCTATGCTATTGACCCAGCTCAAATATCCTGCTTCTCATAACCTTCGGCTCTTGCAAGCCATTCAATGACTAGGAGAAAACCCTGACTTTTAGCCTCATAATGTAGAGGTCGGACAGGCCATTTCATAAATCGAATATGTCCCCTTGGGCTCAACATTAGCTTAGTCAATGCTTTCACTTTTGCCTCAACAAATAAATAAAACCTAGCCTCTAATCTCATCAGTTCTATGACACTATAAAAGTAGGTCCTCGGATTTCTATGTAACCAAATATCTCAAAAACAAATATATAAGGGTGGAAAAATATTTAATTACGAGTCTAGTTAATATGTGTATTAACGATTTAATTAAATTATTTAAACCACATTATTTTATTTTTATATGAAAACTTACGTGTAAGTTAAACAAAATATTCTAAATATAAATATACACTAAAAAATTCTATTTAGCCATTCTAAAATTGAAATTTGAATTTTTGCTTCCTATTTATTATAATTACTTAATTGATCTAGTTTCTTTCTTACTTTTGTATTTCAATGTCCATTATCATTTGTTATAAAATTTTCGCTATACGTAAATCATTAAAGCAATGTTAATATATCAAAGTTATTAAACTAAATATCAAAGTTATTGATTATGTTTTTGTATTCTTTTTTTTTTCCCCAATAATTGTAGGGCATTTTTCATGGAGTAGTAAAAAATGTCTATACATTTTTTGTACTCTATTCGTATAATATTTTTCCCCTACTCTATTCATGTAATATTTTTTAAAAATTATATTATTTATGCATTTTTCCCAACACCATAAATGCTATATTATTATAATATTAGATATTAGAGGAGGCATACCTTGAGATGATTGATCACTCTAGTTTACATTAAACCTTTGATACTTTTTTACCTCTCTTTTTCCTATAGTTGGTTGATGGCTATGTATCCTAAGTTGTATTTTTACCACCAAAATACTTACTTTATGAAACTAAATAGGCTTTTAAACCATCAAGATAGAAGGTGCTCTTAATGTTTCGGTCAAACTGATATATTAATAGTCAGTTTGTTTTTATGCCATGTCATTATTATTGAACATAGATTTATCAAAAGTACAAGCATGCATATAGTGTTTTAACAAATGAATTGCTTACTTTTCTTGCTCGATTTCACATTTCCTAACATCAAGCATTGCCCATTTTTGGATGCTAATTCTTATATATTATATTGAACCTATATGTGTAGTCATACCATTAGTAAAAGTTCATGACAAATATATTAATGTGTTGGATGGGCTTTTTTAGGACAAATATATTGAATTATTAAAGAAGAAATATGGTGAAGATTCTTCATCACAATCTAGCTTTGATTTAAATGCATCGGTGGAAGTAATTGGTGGTCCTAGTCATGGGAGGTTATATGGATTTGGGGTTAGGGAAAGGCCACATAACATACTTGAGATTAATAGGAGTTCATCCTCTGGTAGCTTAAATTATGGTGATTCACCATCAATCATCACTCAAGAGCAACTAGAAGAGATTTTACAAAAAGATGTAACAAGATATGAAAGAACAAACGAAAAAAAAAGAAAAGAAGCAAGAGTTGCAAGAAAAAATGGAGAAAAGAAAAGAAGAATTTAAGATAGAGTTTAAAGAGCATATTGAAGCTTTGATGTTTGAACTTGTTAGACTTAAAAGATGCAACCTTGAAATACTTTAAAAGACTTTGCATATGCAAACTATTTTATATTTGAACTTAATACATTTAGGACATATTTTTGGCTATTAGCTAGATCTTATGTTGATTAGTATGTATGACAATTATATGCTTGAATTTGTAGGAAATGCATGTATGGATACCTTCCATTATCTATTTTGATTAAAATGGTTATGAGTTAACATTTAGTATAGTATAGTATAGTATGTGCTATTGTTGTATGTTTAGACTCATAGGAATTACATGTATAGGAATCTTCTATTGTCTAGTCTAGAGCTGTGCAAGCGGGGTAGGTTGTACGAGTTGACCTGTTTAATTGGAAAAAGAATTTTAGCTTGCATATAAAGCAGACCAGCTGACATTGACTTGTGGGCCAATGCGGTTTGATTCCATATTAGTTCACTTAACTTTAAGAATATGGAAAAAATGTGAGTTAGCTTGTTAGTCCACGAGTTAATGCAGACCGATCTGCTTAACTTGCAAAAAAACGCAAGTTAGGCCGAAAATTTTGGCTCGTTTGTGAAGTGAATTAGCCAATTTAGCTCGCTTTCTCAACTCTAGTCTAATCTTACAAAAATGGTTGAGTTTTGTATAATTATGTACAAAACAAGTGCAAGGTACCTAGAGAAAAATGAATATGAATATGAGAATATTGTCAATTATGATAGATTTGAAGCAAAAATTATCTATAAATATTTTTGCATTGATGGTGGCAATAGAGATGGATTTGCAACAAAATTTGAAAAAAAAAAACTTAATTTTAATTATTATTGAAATAGAGACAGATTTGCGACAACGTTTATTGATAAATTGAATTCTACTCTCAGTAATTATTAAATTAGTGATAGATTTATGATGAAAATTAATAATAATAATACTATTAAATTATAAATATAGAAACAAATTTGCAATGGAAATAATTGACAAACAAAAATGTAATTTTACTAAATATAAAACAAAAATAGATTTGTGATAGAAAATTTTAATTATAACAAACTATTAGTTGTTATTAATAATCAATCATAGACAAATATTGTTCTAATTTGCGATGGAACTTTTGTTTTTAAATTCATTTCATTGTAAATTTTATTGACTAATTTGCAACCAATTCATTGGCATTAGAGACAAATTTTTTTATGCAAATTTGCGATGAATATGTAATCCATCACTAAATAGAATTAGTGAGGAGGGTTTTTCCAACAGAGATTTGTAACAAAAAAATCAATCTCTAAAAGTTTAATGCGACAAAAATCATGCTTTCAAAGACAAAAAATTTTTATCTCTAAAACCTAGATTTCTTATAGTGGGGTAAAAGAATGTAGATAAGGTTTAGTGAGTATTTGAGAGTATTTTACCATAGAAAACTTTAGGAAATGAGAGTGGGAGGCTATTGCTACATGTTTGGTTTGGGGAAGTTTTATATGATTTTGGCTTTAGGGTTTTAGGGAAAAAGTAAGAGAGGAACACTAGGTTTAAGGGTTTTTGTTAAAAGGTAATACGTGTTCCCAATTTTAGCATAAAAGACATTTTATTTTTCCTTATTTTTTCCATTTCATTCTAGCTAAAAAATGATTCCTTCTTTTCCTTAAATTGTCCTTAGGAACTTAAGAATTTAGCCATGCTTAAATAAAACTAAGCTTATGAGCATTTTTGTTATTTTATCCGATTGACTTTTGAATTTAAACTTTTCTTTTTCAATTGTCTCTAAATATTTTGTAACCGATTTATTTACATAATTAAAATTTTGGAGTTATATTTAAGGTCTATAAGAAAATTCGAGTTTAAAACCATCTTTAAGGGCAAAATAGGTCATTTTTGGTAAATTATTTCCAAACATCAAGTGATCGCTTTCAATAATTTAAAATGACTTCAAACGACTTTAATTTGACTTGTTTAGTGATTTCGACTAACTTTAAACACTCTAAATTAGGTATAGGGCAAAATGGTTATTTTACATAATTGACCTTTAACTTCCAATTTTTCCTTTCTAATTGATTCCAAATAATTCCGTAATGATTTTATTTACTTAATTAGGGTCATTGAATTTTATTCGAAGTTATTAAATTATTTTGGAGCTATTTTCAATAAATCGAGTTTATGAGTATAATAGTCATTTTGAAAAAAATTGGCACTAAATTTTATAAATTCTTTCTTATTTAACTTCAAATCTCTCTTCTTAATTCCATTAATCTTATTTGAGATTTTGGGGTTATTCAACTCTTGTGTTACTTTGTATATATATATATATTGTATTATGAATCCCATAAATAATATTAATAAATTGTAGGAATTTTTTTTAAGAATATTAGAGAAAAAATAAAAAATATCTAAATAAAATAGTTTTTTTTTTAAATATTAACGTATTATCTAAGAATTTCAAACAGAATCCTTAAAATTGTAAATGGTCTTTACTAGGTTTAGGTACCATATTCCACCATTAACATGGCCATTTGCTGGACAGCTAACTGTTGCGGGTTTTTTTTTTTTACTCCTCCCAAACAACCCACCATTATTAAGTGCGAGTAATCAAAAAGGTCTACCTGGCTATGACTACTTAGATGTCTA
Source organism: Laguncularia racemosa (assembly GCA_037954665.1). Taxonomy (NCBI): domain Eukaryota; kingdom Viridiplantae; phylum Streptophyta; class Magnoliopsida; order Myrtales; family Combretaceae; genus Laguncularia; species Laguncularia racemosa. The sequence goes on along the minus strand of JBBMOL010000324.1, from coordinate 462,370 downwards.
ATCGCCAAGTAAAAGATGCAGGAAACGATTTATCAAAATGACTTGTCGAAACTTGATCACAAAACTCTTAACCCAATATCAGTGTACAGCTTCTTAAGAGTTTTATTTTTATTTTTTCTTTTTTTTTTCCCAGATTTTTCTTAACCGTAGTTTTCTACAGTTTGAGCTTGTCAAACTATTACTCTTAAGCTTTTTTATAGAATAAACTAAAAGCTTTCGGACAAATAATCTTCTTAATCATCTAAGAATCTAGGTACTTGCGCTAAGGACCTACCACCAATGGTCGAATTGAGGAAACGTAATTCGTATGGATATGGTTATGACACCAAGGTCCATTTAGCTCGAAATAGGTGAATGATGACGGATAATTGACAAATGCCTATTGATAACAATACCATGGGTTGATAAACTTTATAAAGGGTAATTTTATAATTATATCATATTTTTATTTATTTTCATTCATTTCTCTCTAATCCTAAAAGAGAAAAAGAGTAGATTTTTTTTTTAAAGACAAATGAATGAATTTTAAATTAGAAATATTTCTAACTGGTTTCTTTTATTTTTTTTATCCATTTTTACTTATTACTTAAATTACTAAATATATTATTTCTTTTCATTTTCTTCCCTTTCCACCATTTTCTACCCTGCATAGACACTGTAAGCATTGCTTGCCTAAGTGAGGCCTAAAAATGCCAGCAGGACTAAATATCATTGGTTGAACTTGGTTCAAGAAATTAAGATAAGAGATTGAGAACATTTGGCTGTATTGCTATTGCTACATTAGTAATTTACAAATATCCACTTGGATTGTCATAGTACTGGTACCTCTTCAAGATGTTTGCATATTTTACTCAAAAGAAAATGACAAGAAAACAAAAATCAAAGCGCAAGCTAGTCTAGATTTGCCATGGTGTTGTAAACCGGTTGAGATATTATAGCACTGAATTTAAACTTGAGCTTGACTTATAATTAATTGAGTTTATAATTTAAAAATGATAATTAATAAGTTTGAATTCGATTTGATTTAGTTTATAAATGATTCATTTATATAAAAATTATTTTTTAAATAAAAATAATATTAACATTTAAACTCTATTCAAAACTCAACTAATTTTAAAAATTTAATACAAATTCAATTAACCTTATAACTTAATCAAACTAAATATTATAAAACTCTAACCTGATATAATAAACCATTGTAATAATTCAAACATGAGATCTACTCCATTGGTATTGTATCAAACTTCAGTTTCTATACAGCCTAACTTAAGTAATTATAAGTAATTCTCGTAATTTTTCATTTTATTTAGGTTTTCTTTTTCTTTAAATCTTTTCCTTTCCTTTCCCTCGTTATTCCTCGGCATAATAACTATCAAAACGGAAAAAAGGCTCCTTGCATAACGGGAAATTCAGATACTCGCACCAGAAAGCCGAGCACAGGAGATTGAAAATTTCCCATTTGGTTGGTTCTTGCGAGCTTGGAAGCATACGATTGCTGAAACAGTCTCATGGCGGTCGAGCTAGAGCCATCGACACTTGAAGAAGAAGAAGAAGAAGAAGAAGAAGATGAAGCGGCAGCAGCAGAAGAAGATGCACCATCACATCATCCTGTTGCACCACCTGATGACGTAACTTCCCAATTGCATTTACTTCTCCTATAAGCTATATATACTTAACTATATACTTTCGTATAGTCAAATTAGGGTTTATGCTCTCTACCTTCTTTCGCATTCGCACCAAGTGTTTAATGAATGAGCGGATTGCTTGTTCGTTTACTGCAAGTACAAAGGGTTTATTGTTTGTTTTCTGAGGAAATCGACACGAAGCTTGTGGTTCATTTTTGTTTATTCATTTTTTCGGATTCACAATAGGAAAGTTCTGAGTCCTACTGACCAAAATATAACTAATTTTTGCAGTGGCACACGTATTTGGGCATGTTTGGCTCGTTCCAACATGTACACAAATAACAAGGATATATGATACCCGTGTATTTCAGGGAAGATATAAACTAGACAAAGACAATCCAAAATGACCCCTTAGGTGAAAACACCAAACGAAACATCCATGTGATGGTTTGATAAAGTTCACAAAAAATTGCTCATAACGTAAACTCTCAAAACATGTTTTAGGGTGTGTTTGCTTCATGGAAATCTTTTCTGGGACTTGCTATGTTTGTTATAATTAAAACATAACAATTACTTGTATGAATCGATATTGGTCTGATACCAATAATGAAAGCTGCTTCAATACAGTAAGGATGCATATGTGTCCCCAATTTCATATTGGTTGCGAATATTATTGTAATAATCTCATGAGATTGCTTAATAGTGGCTTTTAGCAACAAGTGATGGTGGGAGGAGAATATGGTAGCTTATGGCCGTTGATGGTGTTAACCCTCATTGAAAATGTACATAGAAAATAACTTCTAATTTTGAAAAGAGGAAATCAATTTCCTCACTGTATCCATTAGTATTTTCTGTGATTGCTAAATACCATCTTTGAAGACCGACCACGATATGCACCACCACATTCTGCTGTCTATAACATCTTGAGAATACTACAACAATTTTTGACGATTCCAAAGTTTTTTTATAGTAAATGTTGAGAAAAGTCCTGAAAACGTTTTCTGCAAACAAACAAACCCTTAAGAGTATTTGTTATTGCACAGGTTCTTTCATTTTTTTTTTTTAATATTCATAAGTTAGCCTCTGCAAATTTTGCATTCTCTCCTATTTGTCAAGTAGCCTCATCAAGCTTTACACTCTCTCTCTCTCTCTCTCTCTCTCTCTCTCTCTCTTTTGGTGAATTCCAACTATCATTGTGGATATTTGATACTTCATTGCATAGAAGCACACAATGGGAGCATGGTGTGATATTCAAATTCCACATGACAATGTTTAAGCAGTCACGTATTCTTAAGTCCTACTCGTTTAATTATCCAAAAAAAAAAGTCCTACTCGTTTGACAAAGACATGTCACTTCCATTGAAATGATGTTTGACTGTTTATCTTTTCTGCAACTTTTAAAGGTTCTTACTGTAATCGTGTTTATGTACAGTCATTTGACATCTTGACAACAGTTGACCCTAGCTACATAATCTCTCTCATCCGTAAACTTCTACCTACCAATAACTCGGAGAGAAAGAGCAACAGTAATGGTGTTGATTCTACTGAAGAAAAGACATTTGAACTCAATACAGACGGCATGGAGAAAAGAGAAGCCTTACCATCAAATTCGTCGGTTGATGAGTCTGATAGAATGGATATTGTTGACAACTATGACAAGCTTTCTAAGCAAGAAGGAAATAGTGATGAAAATTTGTGTTTGAAGACTGAGGGTTGCAGTGCTACTGCTGGAGAAGGTGCTTGGGAAGAATACGGTTGCATTCTGTGGGATCTTGCTGCTAGTCGTACTCATGCGGAGCTTATGGTACTCGAGTTTTCACCTGCTGTTCATTCATGACAGAATGCTGTATTTAGTTGCATGTATAAGAAAGCAAGTTTTGCGCAAATGTTTGTCAGTATTATCCCCTTTTAATGAGACAAAATGTCTTCTGATGCCAGCACATTTTTTGACTGGCCATCACTTCCATGTTTCTTATACTCCACACATTTCCATCCTTTATTGCCAGATGGCGCTCACCTCTTTGGATTCCTTATCCTGTTGGTCATCAGAACAATATCATTAGTTTAACTTTTTTTTTTCTTATGTTTTCAGTTTTCTTGACTCCTGGTATTTATCCTTGTGCAGGTGCAGAACCTCATACTGGATGTTCTTTCAGCTAATCTCATGGTTTCTGAATCTTCCCGTGTTACAGTGAGCACAAATATTTTCTTATGTTCTTTCCAGTTTTAATCATCTGTAATCAACTTTGTGATTGTAAATGATGAAGTAGTTGAAGGTATCTCCGCATAGATGACTAGCTGATATATCTTTTGATCACAGGAGATTTGCCTGGGTATTATTGGCAATATTGCATGCCATGAAGTTCTAATGAAGACAATTACTTCTACTGTTGGGCTAATTGAGATAATTGTTAATCAGCTGTTCTCTGATGACACTCAATGCTTATGTGAAGCTTGTAGGTAATGCTCAGTTACTGAAACCGGGTGTTTGGCTGAATACTAGTATTGCTTTAGCTCGATGGTGTTCTTAAATTTTGGAACAACGTTTTTCTAACACCAAAATGCTTGTAAGAGCGATCTTGTTCTGGACAATTGACTCTCATTTTATAAGTCCTTGTCCCTTTCATTTTGGGAGGAAATATTTATCCCCATTTTGATGCTTTGGCTGCTTGAACTGTGACCTTTGTTTTCTTTGTCAGGTCATGGTTGCTTACCATTAGCTCTATTGTATGTTTACTCAAATAAGATGCTGGACTTGTGTTAGATTCCCTGTATTACTGAAATATTATACCATGGAATTGTTTTACTGTTAACTTCTAATTTCTTTGGCTGTTTCATCAATGGTGAGCTCCGATATTGTTAATATCATGGAGTAATGAGGCCTTTGTCCCATATTTATCCTGTTGTGCTTATGCGGCTTTTTGGCATATGATTTTGTTATGGTTATCTTTCACTAGGTTGTTGACATTAGTTCTTCAAGGGAGTGAATCCATCACTTGGGCAAAGAGCTTGCTACCTGATCATATTTTGCGCAGACTTGTTTGGATTGTAGAGAACACCTTGAATCCATCTCTTATAGAAAAGGTAGAAAAGTACTGAGAATTTTCTTAGCTTCGGTTCTGCTTTGACAAACTTAAAAAGCAGACCTGATGAAATCTTAAATTTTGAATATTTTGCCTTTAAAAAATTTGTTTGTAAACAGAGTGTTGGGCTACTTCTAAACATCATAGAGAGTCAAAGTGGAGTTGCTGCTATTCTTCTTTGTCCTCTTACTGAGCTTGGCCTACCAAATCTTCTGGTTAATCTTCTAGCTTATGAGATGAACAAACTCGTGAGTGAAAGGATGCCTGAAAGGTATTTTCTTCCTTGCGTTGACTATTGAACCTGCTAGGTTTATCATTCATCGTCTGTCATCTTACATTATTTTCTGACTTGGGTCGATAGACTATAGTTATCATATATGTTCTTGTATAGATGAAAGATATTTGATGATCCAAACATATAGTACTGAAGCTAGTTTCATGATTAGAGCAAATCAAACCCATGAGTCACAGTCAACTACTATGTCCCAAAATCAAAAAAGTTTACAGTAGTTAATCAGAAAAGGCAACACTTCCTTAGCAATGGCTCTAACTAACTGCTCATCATTCTTTTTCCCATCTTCAACCTAAAACAACAATTAAAGATTAAATGTAACTGTGATGAAAATAGTGAAATCGCATAATACCAAATCCATAAGATTATACAGATATTACCCAAACCACAAACCAATACTTTTTGGAACTTCATCATCAAGTTGTGCAATTCTCACTTTTGAAGTAACTCTGAAAGAATTGAAAAACAAGTCCACATTCTTTTCTATGGATTAGCAACAGATCAGCATGTCATGATATCGTAATAAAGTCTTAGTTGATGAAATTGTGATTTCATTTTAAAAGCTCACTCCAATTTTCCTCACTGCTTCTATCATAAAATTAGCAGCAGTACTGACCAGTCTTGTGTGCGTATAAGATCTTCTACTGTCAAAATAAGCAAGCTGCGGGATTCATCAAGTACATTGATTCAAGATTGAAGTTATTTGTGCTAGGTCTTATGAAACTTAAGGAGCCTATGCACAGTACAGCAGCTCCTGTATTTCATGAGAAGACCAAACATATAAAGAACGACTTTCTTTTATTTTGGTTTGGTATGTTTTGTAGGTTATCATTTTTGGCTTGGTTTGAAAGCAAAACCAAGCCAAATTCACCCTATCTTGGGCCCCTACTGATTTTATTGCAAAAACTATCAATACTTTATAAGGGAGTGCTTTCTAGTTTTTATCTTATTCTTTTGCTTCTATATATTTTAGATACCCAGCTCTTGATATACTCCTTAGAGCAACTGAAGCTTTATCTGTTAACAATGACCATTCTCAAGAGATCTCTTCAAATGAAGAACTTATTCAACTTGTTTGTGATCTCATTAAGCTTCCTGATAAAGCAGAGGTATGTTTATCAAGTTTCAACTGCTGACATGTATTTCATCTGGTATTGGGATCTGGATTAGCCTTTTTTCTTTATCACCTTAGATGAAATGCGTTAGTTCATTTTTGTTTATCTAGCTATAACTCAAAGAGCACTGTGCGGAAATTATGTGTAGGCTCAGAGCTTCTAAATTTTCAACAAATCTTCTCTGTTTCCCAGCAATATATACACTGGGTCAAAAACTGGATCCTCTTTATTAATCCCAGGAACAGAAGTTATTGTTGAACCAATGTTCTTACCTATAAAGCTGCTATCCGCTTTATTATTGTGCTATGATTTAGGTTGGGATTGTTGATTTCTGCATATGCAAACTAGATGACATGCTATTTAGATACACAAAGAGTCATTGTTATAGAAGTCCCCTATCTGTTTCTTTACTCCATCTCTTGGTTTCCCCTCTCTTGATATGTACAATCAATCATATTAATAGTAATTCAAAGAATTATGAAAGAATCGAAAGCATGAAAATCTTTAATATAGGAGCCGACAAAAGATGCTTATTCATGATTTACTATATTTGCAGATAGCTGAATCTTGTGTCACTGCTATCGTTTTACTCGCAAATATTCTCTCAGATGTTCCTGCCCTAGCTTCAGAAATATCACAGGGTAACTGTTGCTTAATCATTTCACTCGAGTCTCTCTTTGTTCTTACCTTTGCATGTATTAAATATTCGGTGGAGAACTGAACTGGTTATGTGTTGGATTCTCCAGATTTGCTTTTCTTAAATAGTTTGCTTGACATAATGCCATTTACCTCGAATGATATTGAAGCACGGAATGCATTGTGGAGCATCCTTGCTAAATTGCTTCTCCAATTTGAGGAAAGTAAGCTAGACTGGCCAAATTTGAGCAATTACATAGCAGCTCTAGTTAGCAAGTCTGATTTGATTGAGGAAGATCTTCTTAACAACCAACTGGATGCCTCCAAGGTTCACGAGACCTTGAATGACCTTGGGAATAAATCAATTGCAACTGCTGTATCCTCCATTAAAGCTGTTTTATCTTTCAATAATTGATCCTTGGCATGCATGCTTTGTTTATCTTTATCAGAAAGGAACACAGTCATCATTCTTGGTGACACAGCTCACAAGTCTTCAGCCAATAATTTTCTAAGTCTAGCAGCATTTTTTCCCTTAACCTTAGAAATAGCTTAAAAAAATAACCAGTATTTTAAATCAGTGGACTGCTTCAAAGAATTGCGGTGATTTCAATGATGAGACTGCAGAATATCTCGTAAAGGAGAAGGATGTTTATAGATTGCTGAAGTGCTGCCAAAGATATAGCAGGTATTTTATTGACACCTTATGCTGTCTAGTGTCTGGCTACTTTTTAATACTTACTCAGCAGTTATTTCCTTTTCCTCTTTCATAGCTTAATGGTAATGTCCATTTCTCTGTGGCAGGTGATTAGATCTCTATAAACTTTCGATACATGCTTTCATCTATGGTGCAAAACCTATAACTAAAGCTTGAGAGATCAATCCCAGAATATTTCTGTACATGACCTGCTCTTTGTAATGCAATTTCAACTTCTACGAGAGTTCTGTTCCAGGTATGGAACTTGCTCTAAAACCATCAGGTGACTGATTTCGAATGTGTTTTGAAGGAGCGAATTGCTTGCAGGACTTTTAGCCAATCACCTTTGAGGATCAACTGCATAATTATCCAGTCCTTTCGGTGTTCCCAATCATGGTAGCATGTTCACATGCAAAAAGCATGTTGACAACATGAATGACACTTTGTACCTGATAATGTTTCACATATGTTGGGCCATGTTGACTTTCCCATTGAATCCAGCTGTCATGTAGAGCCCTAGTGCCTCAGGGTTCTGGTTCAAGAGAGGGTTAGTTTGAGATCAAGATGTGTCTGTTTGTTGTCAGTGGTAGCAATTGTTGTTCTTTAAGGCAGAGCTGACTTTGACCATCACCTGCATGAAATGCTGGGGATGTATGTAAGTCGGTGTGTTAGGGCCAACCAGACATGGACTGAGCTAGGTGTGTGTCAGTAAGGGGCTGATAAGAGATGATTGATATAGTTTTATAGGTTATGTTACGTTATGCTTTTTTACAGAATTGGTTTTGTGCAGTTTGTAGGATGGTTTGTGTGTCTAGATGTGGCTATTTATTCTCTTAATTTCCTCTTTTTAGTATTTACATAGCACTTATTTTTATGTACATGGGTATAGTAGGCAGTTATTTGTTGCAGTTCAAACATATGAAAAATGTCAATGAGAAGATAAAGCATCAATTTTAGCAAATGGTTCTCCTTTTAGAGATTTTGGCTTCTCATGTATTGAGCCTTAAAATCATGAAAATAGGCAAACAAGGAAAGACAAATCAGAGAAGAATCTATTCCTTGATTTTCTTCGACCTAAACCTATTACAAGATCATTGGCATGATCCTGCAGCATTTTGGTTTTAGAAAGGGAAAGTAAGGCTGATCCCCGTCCTCCTCAACGACAGTTGAGAGGTGTTTATGATATGCAAGAAATTCGGGCAAGGGACTAGATGGAGCAAGGAGCATGACAAGGCATTTTCTAGGCGAAACAGCATGAGGTTTCTCATTGAATTGATGATTTGTTCGATGAAATGCAAAAGACACACTTGGAAAGCGAGGTATAGATATGGTTTTTGGCGTTGGAACATGATCAACCTCAACTGATACGGAATGAATTACCTAGTATAGTTTGCAACTAGGGCCTCCTATTCTAAATAATAAGTTTGATTGACTGGTTTACACTTGCATAAACTTGAAGAAAGCCATTGCAGTGGAAGTAGAGCTCCATCACCCAAAAAAATTAGTATTGCAGGGAGTCTCATTAGGTTGTATGGGGATCTGAGGAGTCAATCAGACATGGACCAAGCTAAGCGTGTGTTAGTTAGGGGTTGATAAGGGCAAACCGAGATTTCCAATTTCATAGGTTATTTCACGTGTTAGCTTTTTGGGCAGATGATCTTGTGCAATTTGCAGGACAGTTTAAGTATGTAGATGTAGTTATATACTCATTATTATTTTTTAATTACTTATTTATTTATTTTTTAAGAGCAGTTACTTTTATGTCATGGGTATGTGTCACCTGTTATTTCTTGTTTTCTAAATATCATCAGTATGGGTATAAGAAGACAGATATAAAGTTAGCAAAGATCTTGGGACGTCTCTTATATTGAGCCTTAAAATTATGAAACAAGTAAACTAGTTATCCCCCGATTTTGTTCCATTTAGACAGTTTACAGGATTATTCATGCAACCCTGTAACATGGTGCAAATATCTGAAAAAGCTGATCCACACTAACCTTGGCAGGCGGGGAAGCCATTTGTATGTCAGATCTTTCAAGATTTGGTTAATGTGCTCGGCAAATTTTCATTTGTGAACGAATGTGAAAGGAAAAGAACTATGAGATGAAGCTCTCATATTGTAAATTAATTGAGGTTAGGCATTGCAAATGAATGGAGAGAGGGAAACTATAGCTGACAAGGGAAACTATATTTTGGTTGTTTAGGTTCCCCATGCGGCGGAGCTGGAAAAATCTAACATAAACGCAGTCTGTACGAACTTTACCCAGTTAATGTGGAAAAATCCACATGAACTGGGTAAGAAAAATTCACAGAACAGTGAAATGATTCCATTAGAAGATTGATAAAAGAAAGAAAAAAAAAGTATGCCTATCCTTCAATAAGTGGTTTGTAGAAGAGCCTGTATGCCTCCAGAACTTCAAGATACCACATCGCCTCCCTATCTGGAAATGCCGAAAGATCAACCATCTTGTGAACCTGATTGAAAAACGATTAAACTCTGCTTAGAAACCCTTAGTATGAACCCACAAATACGAGTGCTTCCCCGTTTTCTTTTTTTATCGCTATGATTATTCACTGGATTCCTTATATTTCATGAGCGGTGTAATCGAAGCTGCTTTATATCCGATGGGAAAGCACTAGAAAAAATTTGTCACTCGTTTCAAGAATCACGTAAAAAAGGAGAAACTTAAATTAGGTTTAACTTGAGAGAAATAAGTTTGAAACAAAGACTGAATGCATGATGGGAAAAATGCAAAAGAACGAACAAACCAAACAGTTAAAAGTTGATTTTACCTTGATCATAGGAAGCTCTCCTGTGCGAATGAAATAGCCCCCAACTACCATCACATACATTCCTATCAATACAATAACCCAAGTGTCATATATTATGAACAGACCTATCTATCTATCTAAGTTGAACATGCGTTTGATTTGATTCTTAAAAACTTATTATTTATAACTCGATTAACGGGAATAACAATACTCACAGTGATTTAATAAATTCATGGGTTGTAATCATAATTCAAAAACTGACCTGGTTTCCATGGACGGAGGCGGAACTCAGCGGAGAGAGAAAGCTCGACGACTCCGGTACCGTCGTCGAGGAGCAATCGCTCGTCGTTAATGACGGAGACCAAGACGCCCTGTAACCAAGCGCGTTGGAAGAGAATTGAACCGAGTGTGAGGGTAAGGCCGTTCTGGGAAGACGAAGACTGATGAGCGTCCTTGAGTTGGAAGCACAGCATCTTCAGTGCCGCCAAACTGTAGTCCATTCTATTTCCTTTTCCCTCTCTCTTTCCTTTCCAAATGCTCGAATCATATGTCGCTCCCGCCTGTATTAATTCGAGTATTTGACATTTGACTAATGCCTCCCCCTCCTTATTCATTAGCCATGAAGGCTTTTTGGTTTCTGGGGTTAAAAAATACTATTCCTTGAATTTAATTGATCATTTGTTGATTTGTTTTTATAAAGAATGGAAATTGAATATTGGTTGATTTAAATCAAATGAATAGTGGAATTGTAAATACAAAAAATAAAATAAAATCAATAGACTATACAAAAAAAAGGATGAAGGGAAAGATAAATAATGGGCGAGAAAATGGAGTGTAAAGAGTTAGGGATGTAAGCAAATCAGATCTTATAGCTTAATAAAAAAAGCTACTAGATGTGCAAATACCAATAATGTATTTCTTGCTACAAATGAGTTGATAGGTGACAACATATCTAACAAATGAATTTCTATCATTTAATTAATTGAATCTTACAGTTATAGTCAATCATTCTATTACTAAAGTTTACTAAAATCTGCCGTTATAATTTAATTCAATAGTTACCGGTATTTGTTAATCATATTCCTATCAAATAAAAAGCTACTGAAATCTAATGATAAAAACCTTATTAAGCAAAAGACACTTTTCTCATATGAGATAATATCGGATTTGTGAAGCAAAAAAAAGGTTTTTGGAAAAATAGGATCATACAAGTAATCGATCCCCCTCTCTTGATCACACTATCTAGGTGGTCAATGTTTTACTACATCGTGTTGTGATAGTATACCGTGTATCGGTAATTTATGGCATATGAACAAATATTTTCACTCTTCTAGCCTTTTTTTATATATTTTTCTTCAAAGTTGCTCAATAGTTATGCTTATTGATTTCATGGTTTATTGTATTATGTTAAGAGACCTCTATATTTAAATTCGATCGAATCCCTCTAATAATCCAAGCAGATTATGCATGTTTTGAGCATTATAAATATCAGGCATCTTGCTTGAGGGAAGAGCTATATCCAATACCAAACCAATGATCTGAGCTATACTCCCAAGGTTTTTTTTTTCAAGTGTGTAAACTCTAGTAGAGTTGATTCTCATAATAATAATAATAATAATAAGTGAAATATGGTGAAATTTTTTACAAAAATTTTCAAATCCAAAAAAAATGTTCAATAGCAAATTGATCAATTAATTAGTCACATCAAATCAAATAAGTTTTTTTAATAACGTTTTATTATTAAAACAAAACTATATATATATAAAAAAAACTTAATAATATACCACAAGCTTCTTACATTACATTTGATGCTTTTAAAAGCTTTTAAAGTTTAAAGAGTTATTCGAAAGTATTTTAGCAGCTTATCTTTTATGTAGATGGTACAAAACTCTTAAATTTTATTAAATAACTTCTTAAAATTTGATTCTCAGAGGCTCTTTATTAAGTACCACATCAATTTGGCAAATCAAACATTGTACTGAATAATTTATTTTGTTGTACTGCAATATTGACTATACTAATTGCAAATCTTACTCAAACATTTGTACCGAATAATTCATTTTGTTGTATTGTAATATTGACTATACTAATTGCGAATCTTACTCGATACAACTAACAGACGAATACTTAGATTGAGACAGCACGTACGGATCTTTAGCACATATGACATGGTTGTACCTCAGAAAAATGAATAAAACCCTCTTATGGATGGAAACTATAATCCAGGACCTGCTGAATCCTAGAAATAAATAATGCTTCCCGTTACGACAGCATGATCAAGCCAGACTCCGAGAAATCTTATTACCTCTTGTTCTTGGATCACTGTGTTATGATACTACTATGGTCAGTGTCACATACCTTAACTAACCAGCTCCTGAAGGTTGAAATCGCGGTATCACCGGATCACAGCTTAAGTTTTATCCTCTCTGACATTCTCATTAGATCTGAGTAGATCCTATCACCTCCAATTTCCTTACCTGTGGCTCCAGCCACAACCCTCAAAACATCCTCTATTAGTGCAACATTTCCCATAATGTCGACATGAGCTCCACTCTCAATACCTCTGCCCTCCAGCAAACTAGCCGGCCGCTTGTGCTGGTACTCCCTTATGTATGTGGCTATGCCTGATGGATTGAATCTTGTTTTTCCTCTCCATCCTTTGGCACACATGAACCCGGCACTAATGACAGGGACACTTTCATCACCATCCACAAAATATACTCCATCTTTCAAATAGCTTTCATCATCTCCCTTAGCTGTAATGTCAATGCGGAATGGGATACTTTTGCATTTGTCTGTAGGAGTCGTTTTGTAAACATATGATCTTTCAGTTGGTATTCCAACTCCATACAAACAGTATATCTCCATCCCAGGAGCATCAGGCAACCTGGAAGAGTTGAAAATGTTATATGTCGGTGCAATCCAGGATTCAAAGGCAAAATTAAGGATCATTTTTTGGGTTGGGGTGGGGTGGGGGTGTGTGTTGGTGGGGGTGGTTGTGGTTGGAGAGATAAGGGATTGAAGATATCAAGCGTAATAGGAACAGAAATCAGTCAAGAAAATGTGAAATTGGGGCAGACAACAAAAGAGAACCATATTGAAAGAGGATAACAATGCAGAGTTGTCATCTGTTTTCTTCCAATACTAGTTGATCTATTACAGATCAGTGTAGGCTTTCTATAACACCCCTTTCACTTGTAGGCCAAGAATTTTTAAAATGACCCATCAAGTGGACCACTTGACTAATATGAGTTGAATAACAATGCAAATATGTCAAATTGGGGCTGACAACGAAAGAGAACCATATTGAAAGAGGATGACAATGCGGAATTGTCATCTGTTAAGTTTCTTCCAATACTAGTTCATGTATACTGATCAGCGTAGGCTTTCTATGCTTTATACTTAACAAACCTTTCACTTGTAGGCTGAGAATTTTTAAAATGACCCATCAAGTGGACCACTTGACTAATATGAGTTGAATAACAATGCAAATATGTTACAAGCAATGCATGAAGGTACCGAGCATCTTCCTGTCATCAATTTTATGGAGCATTAATGCAACTTCCTATATTGTTGATTTTTGCTAATGTGAACAGTTCAATGTAGAAGACATTCATATTACCTCATTTCTAGTGGATTGGACCAATATTTATAATGGTTGTATTTTGGATCATCAAGATTGTCAGCAATCCCATGAGAGAAGTGAGCCTCAGCCCGCTGCATCATTTTAGGTGCAACGAGTCTCAGAAGATCAAGAATATTCCTGGCGGTGTAAGCTTTATTGTCAGCAACACTTCTTATACTCTCTCCACTAATTTCATCGTACTCTGTCCAAACCTCATCACATGTTGAGTTGGGTATTTTCAATGTGTGTCCACGTGAAACATCCTGCATCACATTACAATGAAAACTGTGCCAAAGAAATTCTCCTCTCTTATTTGCAAGATAACACAATATTTCAATGCAAGGCAATTATTGGTAGAACAACCTTGGCAGTTTCATCCAAGACAAAAGTCATATCTGTCTATATTATAATTCCTTTTGCTGCAATTTGCTATGCTATATACATGTTTGGGTCATCTACTTCACAAGCTAGCTTTTAAGGTAAGTTTGGGACAACATGATGTCGAAATCAGTTTTTCCTGTAAACCATTTGGTCACTGTTGCACCTGTAGCACAAGTATCACTGCATCCAATTGATGTTGTTCCACTTGACAAGTATTTGTAAAAGTAAGTGCAGTAGTCCAACATTGCCTCCTTATGAATTCTGTATGATGCTTATACTTGTTTGGGTTCTCTACCTCACAAGCTCGCTTTTCAGGGGAATTTGGATTTCTAACTGTAATTACATATTCCACAGTCCAAGAGTAGCTTTTGCTGAAGTTAGAATAGCCCTATATCATGTTATTGTGCACATTCATCAAAATGGGTGGCTATACTAGGCATGATGGCTAGAGAGTCAGAAAAGGCAGCAAAATCATGGAGTTATTTTGAAAAGTGGATACCACTCTCATGCGACATGAGTTTCAAGGAGATTTTGGTCCCCAATTAAACTCCTTTTCCCATAGGTATAAGACCCTCTAACCATCCAGCTCCAAGCTATTTATCATTAACTCGATAACCTGGGCAACTTTGATGAAACATTTAAAAACTTAAAAAAAGAAAAAAGAAAAAAGAATTCTTACCTTGAAATTGACAGCAGGGAGCTGTGAAGATGGCAAAGTTGATGCAGCTTTGCCAAAAGAGACAATTCTCCCATACTTTTGGTGCTCTTTTAATCCCAAGCTTCTCTTTCCATCGCTATTGTTAGTGTTCTTTTCATTCATAGACAACACGGACTGTGTCTTCTTTGCCAAACCACAACCATAACCTTCTTCTGGAGACCAATCCAGGTCACCCCAAATGGTCTCTCCACCTTTAGGTATCAAAGAGACAACGGAATCCCATGTTCTAGCTATCCGCATAGTATGCTCCAGTGTTTGGATCCCAAGAATATCTGAATCAATAAGTCCTGAAACCATGGCTCTAGAATTAAATGTAAAAAGGTCAGCCATAACCTTTGTTTTGACTAACAAAGCACATTTAAGGTAAATTACACGTGTCTTTCACTAAACAACATTTGGCCCAATGAAATTTTCTGCAATAGAAATTTTCTATTTTTTAGATTGCCAGATTTCAACTGTTTATGCTCCATCTTTTCTTGGACAAATTACAAAGATATTCTTAAAACTATTAGTTAGTTGCATTCATACCCTAAACTCCCAAAGCATGTCCTTAGCTTCCTATAACTTTTGAAAATATGCACATTCCCCAAACCATCACTAAATCCCAAAAAGCAATGCTATTTATGGTCCTTTCAATGAAAGTTTTTTGGGCCTTTAGGGTTTGGAGGTATATGTATGTTTTTAAAAGTTAAAGAAAGATGAAAGTAGGCTTGAAAAGTTTAAAGTCCATCCAGACCTAACCAATAGTTTTGGAATATTTTTGCAATTAACCCCTTTCTATTTGATTCTTTGTTTTATGTATAACTTGGTAATTCATATGACTCATGCCTCATTTTGACAAACGAATGATTTCAAATTATTACAAAGATAGGACCAATCCAGGACAGAAACAATGAAGCTAACAGGCTCAAAGTCACTGCATCCCTTGATAAGTGTTATGGTGAGCAAGAATCAAAAGTGTTCAAGGAGACTTCGATAGAACTAACCTGATAAAAGCAACCTCTTTGCTCTCCGAAGAGAGCATGTTGCTAATTGTCTTAGGAACACCAAGAAATGCAGGAGCTATATTCATGACAGCCTTGATATGCTTCGCACACCAGCCCAGTCCACCACCACCTCCCATGGGAGGAGGTGTTTCGACCCACTTGAGGAAATGAAGGAAGTATATTACTCCCATGGAATGAGGAACAACCACTACTTTCTTGCTGCCGTTTGTAAGAAACATGAGCTCAATTTTGCTCTTCAGTATACTAAGAGCTTGATCTCGAATCTGTTTAAGTCAAAGTTAGATATCTTAACTGAAAGTAATGCTAAGGTTCTTTCCCTTTTATTCTAATTTGACAGATTTCTCTGCATTGGAAGGAAGTACTGCATTCAACATGTCAACATGCACATATGATACATTTTAAAATAGTCAAGCAAGTATATCACCATATAGCACTGAATTTATACTTTCTTCAACTCAAGAGAGAAATCGCATGTTTAACAGATTGTTAAGAAATAATAAATCTAAAACTATACTCCATATCTACAAGTTTGAACTTTTAGATCAGTTGGTTACTTGGTTATGTAACTAGATTTAAAATTTCACTTTCAAGTAATGAAGCCATCCACTTGATGGGCTGAAGCCAAAGTTCCATTCCGTAAATGAGAGGATTTTTTGGTAACAATTAATAGAAAAATCATCATATCTAAAAGTTTAAGCTCTTAAATCAGCTGGTTGTTGAGCTAAATTAAACGGATAATATCTAAAGCAGCACATTTTGGGGAAAAAGCATGCTTTACCAAGTTAAGGCTAAATTGAAAAGTACCTAATAATCCTTTTTTGGGAGCAGGAAAAGATAAAATTGTTGGAATGCGATTTTAAATTTGTGGATGTTGCGGTAAATGAACAACAAAAGCATGATGTGTAAAGGTAATAACTAGCACAGAGCATCACACCTCTGTATTCTGGAAAGATAGCCTCCAGTCATAAGAAGCCATATGCAAATTCTTCTCTTCATAACCAATTTTCGCCAAATTCTCAATCAGAACTGCCCAAACAAAATATCCGGGAGCAAAATAGTCAGCTGCAACCAACCCTGGGACCGCTCGAACACGAATACCAGGTGGATCTAGGCCAGTCTCATTGTGCAGAGACAGATGCTCCAACCAACAGAGTGGCCTACATTGCACAAAAGTTCCTGCTCAAATTTAGGTCCTCATTTTACAAAAACTTTTTAACAATGTTATCTATATGAGGGAAAGAAAATAAAATCAAAAAGCAGGGTATACGTTAAATATTTTTCACACATGGCAACATAAGATTGGAGCTAACACATTAAGCTATACAACGATCAAAAACCGTCACTACTAATCACAATCTTAGATTTTTAAGTTTTAATAGCAGAAAAAATTCCTAAATTCACACGAAAACACGCAAGAATGACAAAAACACCACACCTTTTGAAGATTTCAGTGAAACTACCACCCCAAAGTCTCTTACGAAACAATCCTTCAGTACAAGGCTTGCCTTCCCAAAGCTCAAGCCCACCAGTAACAATGCCAGGGATAAGAACCACAGGGTGAAGCGCATTTAAGCCTTCTCCCCGAAGCCGGACACCGGGTGATTCCGGTATCTGAAAACCGGGCAAACAGTTGTATAAGAACAACAAAAGCCACCAAGTAGTGCACATGCACCCAATTATCCAACAACATGAGTCTATGCACCTCCATCTCGTGATCTCCTTCTTAGCTTTCCCTTTCTTACTATTTACCAGCACATTGACATTCTTAGCAACACTAGATTTCTCTTTCTTAAGGGTGTCATATGAATATCTCAGTGGTCCTGAATAGTAACACAGCTTCCTAAACCTTAGTATAGAAGCCATACTTCTATGTATAAAGCAAAAAACAAGAGCAACCCAAGAAACCTAGGATCACATAACAACCAGGACATAAAAATTTTATAGTGATCACATGATGTTACGTTATGGCCATTTTATGCGTTTTATACCGGGAAAAAAAAAAAAAGTTAACAAACGTGAAGAACACGTGCTAGGAAAAAGGAGAAATGGGTAGACAGTGTGGAACAGAAAGAGCAGAACTTGACAGTCGTTATAGTAAGGAGAAAGCAAAATTTTAAGGTCGTTTTTGGGTTGTTTAATCTGCGCAGTGTGAAAGGGATGTTTTGGAGCCAAATGGTGTGCGATGAAACCAAGGGAGTCTACGTATAGTAATATGTTGGTATATGTGAAAGGACACATGTCTTGGTGTTTCCATGCAGTGTTTGATCAGCTGTCGCCATCGCCTGGTGCACTCCTAGGCGGGACTTCAGGACCATAAGAGATGTTTCTAGTCTCTAGTTTCCATTTTCTACGATATGCTATGCTTTATTGCTTTGCTTTATCGGGACATTTCTTATTCTTCTCTGGCCTTCGAATGTCCTTTTGGAAGTCCGTAGGTGCATCCATGTACCATGAGACAGATACGTGTGAAAAATAAATGGGAGATTGTATATAATTTTAGATGTACTCTATTAGACTTATTTTATAATCCTTTTAATGGATATAAAAAAGGAAATTATTAGTTGTCATATGCATTTAACCATTAATTTAATAATTTTATTTAGAATGTTAATCTGGATATAGATCCGGTGCCTAATATTATAAGACACTTAATAAATTTAACAATTTATTAGAATTATGGTATGAGCTAGCATAAAAGGAAATAAAATATAAGTTTTCTGTAAATTAATAATACTGGGTGGCCCATGTTCCGAGCAAATCATCTTTTTATTTATTTCATTACCTTTTAGCTTTATAATCCAATAGCCTTTGCTTCAAATATATGGCATATTTGGTGAAACATTGATTTCTTTTCTTTTCTTTTGTCTTTTTTTTTTAATTTGTTTATTTATCTTTTTGACAAAGTAAATTTCAATAATTGATAATTTAAATTAATCGGTCTTCAATAAGAACGCCACGGACTTACATATACATGATAACGATTTTCTTATTATTGCTCTAATATTTACTATAGTATATATAATTTAATATATGTGACTTATAATATAATTCTTCATTGTAATTTGTAGTTAATTAAAAATAGTAGTCCCCCTGCCTTCTTTCTAAACAGATTTCATGCTGTTATTTATATTTTTCTTGAAAAAAAAGGGCTCACCTTGGAGGAACCGTATATGATATATTAAAAGAAGGTGGGTTTGTTGCGTAATTTCGTCAAAGAAAATAAGAATAAATTACAAAAGTCGTACGGATTAAATAGTCGATTTAAATTAATTCACAACAATCCTATATCATGTGAAAATTATATAAAAAGATACTCTTTTCAAGTTACGAAACTATTTTGCCAAGATCTGAGTTTATTAAGTGAATTGTCCCGCATCCCTACGAATTGTCTAGCCTAAATGGTTTGATTAATGATAGTAATAAATTATTTAAATTTTTGTCTACCGCTAGTTTTTAAAGCGATTTGTTTATAAGTTATAATTATGGTATATGTATAATAGTTTAAACATATATTACATGTAATAGGGGTTTAGTTTTCTAAAAATGACAATAACAAGAGTACGATTAAAAATTTAAAATGCAAGTATCAATATATATATATTAATGGATATCTACATACCCGACGGGATGAAGCCATTCATAGATTACTTTTCAAAACTCTTATGCTGTTGTTGTTGTTGTTTTTTTATCTTTTATCTATTCATTCTTAAAAATTTATTCACTTTTTTGTTCAATAAAATTTTGCTACTTTTTCCTTAAAATGACATTCTGTTTGAATAAAAAGAAAGGATTTATTTTCTACGATACCTATCTTTTATAGTCTAAAACAAAAAGCCTTTTTTTTTTTATGACAAATTTATTTAATATCACGTTTGATACATGAGAATGGATCCAGAATAGAATTATAATTTTGGGTTTCATTTTCTTTCCGACATTTGTTGGTGTTTTTAAAAGCTGAAATCATGATTTCAACTTTAAAAAAGAATTTGATTCTTGCTTTAAGAGAGTAGAATCACGATTTCATTCTATCCTTTCTAATGAAAATTATCAAAATATCCTTACAGAAACTATTGTGCTGAACTTCTGAAGGTGATTGGATCATCGGCAAAAAAGAAAGTTAGATGATGAGGAGTGCTAGAGATTGCTTTGACGTGACAACTCCGATACTTAAGTCAATACAAGCGATTAGTAATGTGTATTAAGAGAGTGAAGAGACAAAAAACATCCTTTACTTGATAGTCCTCAATCCCTATTTATAGGCATTAATGCACGTTCTATATGAAAATTGTCTCTAGTTCCCATAAATAGGGGTGTTCATAGTTTGGTTCAATTCAATTTAGGGGTTGAATCGAACCAAACTGCATTTGAAGCGATTTAGTTCAAACCTTTAATGAACCAAACCGCTTTTAATAGTTCAAGGTTCTAAACTAAACCGCTTAAAATGTGATTTAGTTCAGTTCAATTTGAACCACTTTTAAAACACCTTATTTTAGTTAATAGTATTAATAGTTATTGGAGTTTTTAACAAAATGTTGGTGTTTAAATTGAAAAACATTATGCAAAAATATAATTTATATAACATTATATTTTAAGTAATAGTAAAGGCACATTTATTTACTTGAGAAATGAGAAATGAAGATGAAAAAAAAAGGAGTGAATTATGGATATTAAAAGTATAATAAGAGTTGAAAAAAAAGAAAAAGTAAATAAAATAATCAAAATATAAAAAAATCGCATTTTGAAATTTAGTGCGGTCCAATTAGGTTTAATGAATAGCCTTACCTATAAATAGGGATTGGGGACTACTAGGTAAATGATCTTTTTCGACTCTCCACTCTATTAACACACATTACCAACCACTTATATTGACTTAAGTATTAGAGTGGTCACATCATAGTAACTCCCACTACCCTTCATCACCTAACTTCTTTCTTTCGTGCAAGTGATCTAATCACCTTCAGAAGTTCAACACAATAAAAACACTATATAATTTTTTTTCATTTACTATACCTTACTGCTATGGAGAAATTAACCAAATGCTACATTCCTGGAGGAGTCTCATTTTTCCCTTTGCTTGGCATTGCTAAATATTAGGGTTAAATAAAAAGACCAATTGAACCATAAATCAATTTGAATTGAAATGTAAATTAAGTTTGAATCATCTTTTTATATTTGAAAAAATTATAAACCGAACCATTTTCTTTTAGGCTCGAAAAAAATTATGAATTGAACTTAAAAAACCCCAAAAATAACAAATAAGGTCAAAAAAAATAAAAAGGAAATTTTTTTATTGAATTATAAAGGAGTTTCAAGTTGGAAATTTTTATTTTTGTAAAAAAGACTTTTTACCTTTAAAATCAGTTTCATGGAAATTGGACTTGAAATTCCTTAAAAACCCTAAATATGACCCCTAAGACCTTAATTAGGTGAATAAAATCAAATAAAAAATATTTGGAGATGATTGGAAAAGAAAATTTTAAATTCGAAGGTCAGTTAGGTAAAATGACCAAAATGCCCATAAGCCTATTTTCTTAAAGGATGATTATTTAAATTGAGTTTCAAGGGAATTTTTGGAAAAAGAAAAGCAAGATATGTCAACTAGATAAGTGTTATAAATTGGAGAAAAATAAAATGCAAATGGGAACAAAAGGTGGACACATGTCACTCAAAATGCTAACCTACTAAAACCCTAATGGTCCCAATTTTCTAAACCCTTAAGCCCACCTTAAAAGCTCCTTTTTTGATAGAAAACTCAGCCCCCTCTCCTCTGGTTTTGGACATGAGAAAGGTAAGGAAGAAAACCGTCTTTTCTAGTTTAAGCCTTAACCATTCAACTTAACCATTTACCCACCCTTCTAGCTACTAATTTAAGTTATTTTGATGTGAATTTTAGGTCAAGAACAAGGTGAAGATTCTAGCTAAGGGGGTTTCATCTACATGTGATAAGAAGCTTTGTGGTAAGTGAAATTTTGTTAGTTTTTATGAAAACAATAAGGCTAATTCATAGTTTAGGTGCCAAATGAGTTGATTTGATGCAAGGAGTTGAGGTGGAATCAAAAGAAACTCCTTCCTTACCCTTTTGAAGAGGCGACCAGATCAAGGACAAAGTAAAATCTTAGGTTTTCATTAAAGTAAGCTCAAAATCTAGCTTAAATGGGTGATTTGGTAAAGTTAGAAGTGATTGAGCATAATAATTTGTTGATTTTTCTTGAATATTGATGATAGGTTGTAGGTATCTTTTTCTTGAATATTGATGATAGGTTGTAGGTATCCTTGTAATGCCACTAATCTTGTTTCTCATGAGTGATGCCTGATGATTTAAGTATTAACTTAAGTCTTGATATGCTAGATGTGTTATTGGGTATTGGAAATGTAGTTAAGAATCAAGTTTGATGCACTTAATTGGAGATTTTATTGAACAACGAGTAATTGCTACTATGATGATGAATTTGAGGCTTAATTTGTTCTTTTCAATCTAATTCGAGTGCTAATTAGTGATAAATTGAGGGTTGGAGTAAGAACTCATGACATCTAGATTGAATTAGATTAAGTGTGGGAATTAATGCGATAGTTGAACTAGGTGATTAAATGGAATCATTTGATGATTAAATCATTAATTCCTAGCATGTTGATATTTCTTTGATGAATTAATTTGATGTAAATTAAAGTTATAAGATAAATATTGAGTTTAGAAAGAATTAAGGATGACTTAGGTTTAATTATAATATAGGTGAACTTAGAATTTTGAATTTCTTGCATATTTTGGTGTGCTGTTCAATTCTAGAAGAAATGTGATAAATTGTGTTTATTTTGCATTAATTTAGTAGAATTATGATTTAATCATGAATGGGAATTTGTTTAGATCTAAGATTAGGCCTATAGGTAATAATGTGTTAAATTAGACCAAAAAATGGATGATATTTTAAGTTGGGGCGTGTCCTATAGCATTTGCTTTGTTTTGGTGGCATTTTTGGGCTTGAAAATGAAAAATATATGATGTATTAGACACTGGGAAGAAGTAGGAGCAAGTGGGCTTTGGTTTGAGGTGATTTAAACCTCAATTGAATAAGTTATGGACTTTTAAAGTTAGAAATTCATAATTAAAATTGGTTTGGTAATTGAATATAATCAATTTCCTTTTGATAAAATAAGTAGTGGAAGTGATAAGGAGACAAATGGCTTTGGTTTCATCTAATTTAGGCTTAAATTAAGTAAGTTATGACCCTTTAAAGTTAAGACCTTAATTTGTGACAAGCTAAAATTAAGTTGGATCATGATTTAATTAAATCGGGCCAAGGACCACCCTCTTACCCTCTTGTGGGTGGCCCATGAAATTAAACATAATTAATTTAAAAGGGTTGAATTAACTAAACCATCCTAATTGAGCCAAAATAAAATTTGGCATGATAATGTGGACCAAATAACTAATGGGCCTAAAATCCAAAATTCAACATGTAATTAGGTTAATTTTTTCCTAAGGCTTATACCTTAAATAGGCCTTAACACGAGAAATAACTCAATCGAGTCTCAAAACAATTCAATGCCCGAATCAAACTATGTAATTAAAATAAATTAGACCTAGGCCTAAAAAATAAAATGGACCTACTTAATTACAATAAAACCTAAACGGGCTCAAGGCCCAAAACATACTTGGATCTATTAAACTCTAGGATCTATACCCTAAATAGGCCTTAATAAATATATTAAATTTAATTAGACTTTAAACCCATCAAAGCCCTAAATTAACTAGAGACTTAAAATGAATTAAATAATATTTTTCCAAGCCTTGTGCCAGGGCTCTTTTTGCCCCACCAATCCCTCTTCTTGATTTTTACATCTAAATATATATTAATTTATTGTATTACTAATTATAATATAATATATTATATTATATAATATAACAAAACTCACATATGCTAACTATAGAAGATTATAAATATTATATCTATACTTTAATAATGCATTATATATAACAATAAGTATATGTAATATCATATACAATATAATGTAATAACATTATATGTATACACATACATACATATGCATGGTAGATAACAAGATCTTTATTTATATATAATGACACATGTTATAATATATTAAATTTTTATTATTTGTGTGTATATATAGATAATTTATAACGTATAATGTATATTGATGGCATCCACAATGAAGGCATTTTTGATAAATGTTACTATATATATATTTCATCTTATTTTGAAATACACTACAATCCTACATATAGTAAAAGAATCAATGATTTTGTGAACTTTTCAAATATGAGATTGAATTTGTCATTACATTTATGATTCTATTCCAGTTTATTTCTATGTATCAAATATGACATAAAACCTTAAAAAATATTTATTTATTTATTTATTTTGATAAGACTCACTACTCAAGTAACTAAAATATAATTTTAGTAACAAAACAAAAACCAATATTGCTATCATTTTAGGAAAAAGTGACTTCTATAAAGCCTAATTTAGAGATATTTATTTTTGTTTAACAAAAACTCTATTTAAATAACATATTTATTGTTATTCCATTTTTTTTCAACCCTCAACTTCAATACTTCATCTTTATTTTTATTTTCTTGATTCTAATTCAGTATTAACTATTTAGGATACTCACAAATATACTCTAAAAAATATTGGTCAAATATAAACAAACTCTAATCTCATGTAGATATCTATATCTCTTATAACTTAAAAAAAAAATGCATATATCTCATATTTTGTTAAAGCTTTTAAACTAATTTAAGGCTTTGGTCACATTATGAGAGGTATATGCATTAAGGGACCTTTCAAATGAACTTTAAGAGTTTAAGATATATCTACATCTAATTAATAAATTTTAAGATGTATTTACAATTTACATAAAAAAAATACTTTTTAACCTTTATTAATCATCAAAGACTAATTTTACATCATGAATCATACTTTCCCCCAATAACAACAATATTTTAAGTTTTAAAGATTCTAACTAAATCTTATCCATTCTCAATTAACGAATGCTGATTCATTCCTCCAATATGATCCCCAATTAGCCTCTTCTCCACAATTCCTCCAATTGAATTCCAACAATTATTGTTCATTCCTCATTGCAAATTAAAAAGGAATTTGATTTAATATATAAAAGGTGCTTCTAGAATCCAGAAAAGATTTGATATTTAGATAGAGAGCTTTTTTTTAGAGAATAAGAGAAATATGTAGGTGCGAGTGAGTTAGATAAAGAGAGAAATAGGTATCAAGAAATTTTAAGAAAATTCTAAATTTTGAAGCAAGTGGATTTTGGTTTCATCCATTTTATAGAGGAAAATCTTAACAATTTCTTGTTGTCACTCTTCTAGATCGGTTTAGATTGTCTTTTTATAATGTGTATCTATTTTATATTTAATTTATATCTGTTTGAAATTTGATGTTTACAAAAGTATCTTATTTGTATCTTATCAATTTCCATATTATATGAGGATGGTGATTAAAATATGTGAATTGGGTAGTTAAAATTCGCATGCTTTTAAATTTAAAAGATTTTAAAAAATATTTTTTATACATCAAAGAAGAAAATCTTAATTGATATTTTTTAAAAATAATAAAGTAAATAATGAATAAGTCCAACTTCAAAGATGTACTACGTATTTAATTTTATAAAAGGAGTATACATGTATTTGTAGCTCCATTTTTGGTATCTTATTATTGACGAATATATAGTTTGAATGGATGCCAAAAAGACAAAAAAAGAAAAAGAAAATAAACATACATAGTAGCCCTAATTTATATAAAGTAGGCATAGGAACAACACGCACCACATGGAAAATGGCAACAACTACTAATATAGCTATTAGAGGAGGAGGGAATCAAATTTAATCTCTTCTATTAAAACACTTCTATTTATACTATTAGGTTATAAAGGTTTTAATGGAGTTTATGTCACATGTTTGAACAAGATTGTTTTTACAGAAATAGCAAACTCTTTACTAGGCTATTTTTGTAAGAACAATCTTGTAAAAACATATGACACTATGAAATTGCCATTGCTTAGGGGTTGTTATTTAGTTTTCTTAATTCCCTATATCGCATTAGATCTGCATAGTGCTAGAGTCTTCTTTTCTTTAATCAATTTTTAAGAAAAGTTTCTATAATAATTTTTTTTCCTTGTATGCGATTTTTTGTTTTCTTTTTGTTTTTATTGTACAAATACATATCATGTATCTTTTTCGTTGTGACTTTTCTTTAGTTTTCTATTTTTTGCATGATATTATAGACTCGTTTTAGATTTATATATGTTTGATTTCTTTTTGTTTAAAAACTCATTTTAGATTTTTATATGTTTGATTTCTTTTTGTTTAATGCTTAACAAATAAATTTATATAATAAATTAACCATCTTTTTCTGGATTAGAATAGATAGGGAATAGAAAAATTATGTAATGATTATTATCAAGAATAAATTAGGAATTTTTATTCTAATATTTACTATATCTCATTAATTGCAATATTCTATTTAGTCATTAACTATAGTATTGATGTTGGTATAATGGTCATAATGCTACTTTTTCTTAGGTAATATCTATTTTCAAGAATTGAAAAATCATGGGAATTAAAATCCCCTCTTCATTTTTCCAAATAAGGAAGGTAATAAAAAGTTGAGAAGGAATAACTAGTTTATTCCCTTTTTATTAGTTTCAAGTAAACAGACCATAAGTTTTAAAGAACACTTCATAATGTATAATTGCAAAAAATAAAAAAAATAGATTTTTTTCTATCCTAATAAACATGTATTTATGAGCAATTTAATTTATAAAATTAGCTCTACAAATAATTTATTTTTGTAAAATGAGTTAAATAATAATGTATAGTGTTAAAGCTAAATATATTTATATATTTCAACTAATTATGTCATGTGTATTTTCGAGTCTAATTTTTCCATTTTTTTTCTAATCCGGTTTACATTAAACCCTAGCTCATTTAATGTAAATCCTCAACTAAGATTGGAAAAAAAAATTAAAAAATAAAAAGAAAAAGAAAAAGGAGTCGCCACCTAATCGAAATCGGGAAAAATGTTAAATTTAGACTAATTGAGCGGATTAGTCTTAATTTGACTATTAGTTTATGTAAATATATATATATATATATACAAAAAATTTTGGAGTTTAAGGGCTATCATATTAAAACTTTACGTTACCACTTTTTAACCTTTTATTTATTTTTTTAGAGAAGAAAAAGAAAAGAAAGAAAGAAAAAAATAGTAATAAAAAATAAAGAAGAGAAACAAAATGAGGGAATTTTTTTTTTTTTTTACAAACAAGGTCGCCTCGAGGGTGCCTATGTATCTAATGCTTGGGATCAGACCTATTATAATTCAAATTTTTTTTTAGATTTTTTTATTAAAAATAAAACATTTTAAAATTTATAATCCTTTTTTTTTTAATTATATCTAAAACATAGTTTGTTTTATACATATTTTTAATGTCTTAAAAGTATATAAAATAACTAGAAATAATTTTTTATAATAACTTTTTAAAAATAAAAATCTAAAATGTCTTATTGTACATAAAACAACTAATTTTTTTAAATCTAAATGTCTTAAAATATAAAATAACTAAAAATTTATTTTGAGAAAATATAATTCTTTTTAAATTAAAAAAATTTAATGTATTAAAATATATAATGAATAAAATAAATTCTTTTAGGAATTTTTTTGTATATATAATAACTTAATTTTTTTAATTATTTCTGAAAATAATAATACTATAAAAAAAATATACGAACCTAGATCGCCGAAGATGATGACAACAGTAGAGAACCCCAAGTGAGATAGCAAGGAATGCTGGCATAGTCATGTTAGTCGGAGCTTCCACAAGTGGGAACACAACCAAGTTGTTGGAGTGGGGTGATTGGAAGAGAAAAAAAGAGAGAGAGAATGTTGCGAAAAAAAAAAATTTTCTTAAGAAAACGTTATGAGTTTTCTTTTTCACCAATTAAATCCCCTTTCAAGCAGAGTTGGAACTCAATTTATAGGAAAATGTGGGTTGAACGGTTAGGGGAGAAGAAAGGTCGAAGGTAAGAGATTTTTTTTTATTATTGCGGAAGCATTTTTTATTTTAATTTTTTTTATCAATGATTTTGTTGTACTTTAATTTGATTCCAGAAGTTGTTTACTTCTTAAATTATGTTGTTTAATCTTCCATAAGTTTTGAAACGTTAAAAGAAAGAGAAAAAAGAATTTTTCTAAGCTCCTTGTAGTTTTCCATGGCGGATAAATCTTAATTAGAAGATGATGAAAACGTGGGTTCAACTCATTTTTTCATTATAATAGAAATGGGGCAAAAAAGGAAAACGAGGGTTAAATCCACGTTTTTCATTTTAAGGAAAAATACTGAAAGAAGAAAACGTGAGTTCAACCCACGTTTTTGGCCTAGAAAAAAAAACTCACGCACTTATGCGAGTGAGGATTCGAACTTGGGACCAAGGATCATTGTGTGCGTGTGTCTTTTGTTAGGCCGTTGGCCTGTGCCTCGATCATATAATGTAACTAAATTGCATTTATTATAGTTTGTTTATAAAAAATAAAAAAATAAAAGATTAAAAATAAAATAAAATGCCGTGTCTACAACTACCCCTCTTTGTGGTGAAGTTTGAGAAAAAATTTCCTACAAAGACTAAAGAGATACACCATTTTTGCCTATTAGTGTACTCTGAAGTGTTATAGAAATATTTCAATGAATTGGCAAGAGTTGTCCAGGATGGTGTTTTATAAGTTGACAATCTTGTATTGGGAAACGTCTTTATAGACTAGTAACCCTAGGAAGAGAGGAAGTTTAGGACAGTTCCCTATGAGCTAACTAATTTGTATAGGAAAGTGTCTATCATAAACTAGCAACCTCAAGAAAAGATAAATTTAGGATAGTGCCTCTATTGGCTAACTAATGGGAAAGCATCTATTATAGACTAACAATCTTAAGAAAAGAGGAATTTCATAATAGTGCCCTTGTGGACTAATTAATTTATATGGGAAAGTGTCTATTACAGACTAGCAACCTTGAAAATGATATTTAGAAAAGTGCCCCTATGGCCTGACTAATATTTATGGGAAAGTGTCTATTACATACTAACAACCCTAAAAATGATTTTTGTGAAAGTGTCCCTATAGGCTGACTAATCCTTATAGGAAAGTGTCTGTTATAAACTAGCAACCCTAAAAATGATTTTTTAAGAAAGTGCTCATGTGGGGTGACTAATTTTTATGTAAAAGCATCTACTATTGACTAGCAATACCAAAAAATGATTTTTAAGAAAGTGCCATTTTGGGCTGACTAACTTTATGGGAAAACGTCTGTTACAGACTAGCAATTTTAAAAATGATTTTTAGAAAGATGCCTTTGTGGGCTGACTATCCTAAAGCATATTAAAATTTAACTACTTATGCATGACATATCTTTAATAGTGAAGAATTTTACCTAGTTTTGTAGATAGCGCCTAAACAATGAACCCTCTTTCCTGAAGTTCAACACACTCATTTACTTGTCTCTTTCTTAAATCAACTCCTCTTATCGCTGGATGAACCATGCTTGTGTGATATTCACTTCCACTCTAGAATTTCAACTCTTCCAACCCATTTTGCTCAAATTATCTCTACTTCTATTATTTAGAACTCTAACTTGAAATAGCAATAGAAACTCCTTTTCGAAAAAGATGAAACCATGATAGAGTATTTGAAGAGCTTTATTTATTCATTATTGTTTTATTCCTCACAGCTTCCCTCGTCTTTGAGTGTATAAGGAAAAATAGGAGTAAAGAAGAAAGAAACTTATTAATGAGGGAGATGATCAATCCGATGACCAATGGGGATATCCACTTTACATGTAGATGGTAAAAATTAAACCACAAAGAGACCAATGATATTTTCAATAAACCGAGGTAAGATTCCATTGATTCATTAAGGATAATATATTTTAACTGCATCAGAATTTACAGGGTTCTTCAAATCTAGACAATCCATATGTGACAAAATTAATTCCCCTCCAAATAACATTCTCTTTACAGAATATGACCCCTCATAATTCAGAGTAAACTTCCCTCTAGAATCTTGAACATTTAGGAGGATCTTCCTTAAAACTAAGTCACCTTTTTGGAAACTTCGAGATCGCACTTTTTTATCAAAGGCTCTAACCATTCTTTGTTGGTAACATTGACCATGGCATAATGCTGCTAACCTCTTTTCATCAATTAAACTCAATTAGTCAACCCGCTTGTTTACCTAATCAGCTTCATCTAGTTAAGTTTCTGACAATACCCTAAGTGATGGAATCTCAAGTTTAACTGGCAATACAACTTTAGTACCATATACCAAAGAGTAAGGGGTAGCTCCTATTGATGTTTTGATGGAGGTTCAATAGGCTATGAGTGCAAATGGTAACATCTCATGCCAGTCTTTATAAGTAATGGCTATCTTCTCAATAATCCGTTTGATATTTCTATTGGCCGCTTCTATAGCTCAATTCATTTGTGGTCGATATGGAGTGGAATTTTTGTGATTGATTCCAAAATGTTGGCACAATTCCATCATGAGCTTGTTGTTGAGGTTCATGCCATTATCTATAATAATTGACTCAGGAGATCCATATCGAGCAATAATGTCCCTTTTGATGAATTTGACCATTACTCCTTTGGCAACATTGGTATATGAGGAAACTTCAACCCATTTGGTAAAATAATCGATTGCCACCAATATGAATTGATGACCATTGGATGCTTTTGGATCAATTGGTCCAATTACGTCTAAACCCCACATAGAGAATGGCTATGATGAAGAAAGTGTATGGAGTTCTTGAGGAAGGGCATTTATTTTGTTGGCATAAATTTGACATAGATGACAACGTCTTACATGTTTGATGCAGTTGGATTCCATAATCAACCAGTAGTAATCCAATCTCATGATCTTCTTGGCCAGCATGTAGCCATTCATGTGAGGACCACATATTCCTTCATGTACCTCTTTCATAAAGGTGCCTACTTCTTTCTCATCCACACATCTTAATAATGTGCTATCAAATGATCACTTATATAGTGTGGATCCACTTAACAAAAAATGACTTGCCAATCTTCTGAGCATTTTTTTGTCTTTCTTATTAGCTTTTTCTGGATATTTTCCTTCCTGAAGTAGGATCTTGATGTCATAATACCAAGGCTTATCATCTTGCATTCCTTTAATAGCTAAACAAAAAGCAAGTTTATCTTCAATCTTGATCTTTAGAGGTTGGACTTCTATCCCTTTTGTTATTTGAATTAAAGATACCAATGTAGCTAGGGCATCAGCAAACTAATTTTGCACCCTTGGTACATATGTGAATGTGATCTCTCCAAACTTCCTTATGAATTGTGACAAGTGCTGGTGATAAGGTACTAATTTTGGATCTTTCGTCTTATACTCTCCTCGAGTTTAACAAATGATGAGTGAAGAGTCCCTATATACTTCTAATTCATGAATTTTCATATCCAAAGCCATTTTTAGACCCAAAATGCCTGCTTCTTATTTTGCAATATTGTTAGTATATGGAAGCATGAGCCTCGTTGCTATAGGGAATTGGTTAGCTTCATGTGAGATTACCACTGGTCCTATCCTACAGCCAAATACATTGGCTGCTCCATCAAAGTACAATTTCCATTTGAGAATCTTTTCTTTTTAGAATTAGGATCATTTTCAATCACCAATATATTTTCATCTGAAAATTGTGATTGTGATTCTTAGGAAGTTCCTTCAAGTGGATGCTTAGCCAATTAATCAGCTATAGCTTGACCTTTAACTGAACTTTGATTCATGTAGGTGATGTTAAATTTAGATAATAACATTTGCCATTTAGAAATCCCACTAATTAGGGCTAGTTTGTTTGCTAAATACTTTAGGGGATCATGTCTTGTTAATAACTCAATTGAATAGTAGAGTGTGTATTGTCTGAGTCGATACATAACCCAAACTAATGCACAACACGTCCTTTCTAATTCAAAGTATTTTTGTTCCCCTTTAGTAAACTTCTTGCTTAGGTAATAAATGGCTCATTCCCTTCCCCTTTCATCCTTTTGGCCAAGCATACACCCCATGGATTCAGGTAATATTATCAAGTACAAGAATAAGGGCTTACCAAGTTTAAGGGTCACCAATACAGGAGATTTCATGAGATATTGTTTGATTTCCATAAAAGCTTGTTCACATTCTTCATTCCATTCTATGATGGCATTTTTCTTTAGTAGCTTGAACAAAGGGTGACATTTATCCGTGAGATGTGAGATGAACTGAGCAATGTAATCCAGGTGCCTAACTAGTCTTATGACTTCTTTAAGTATACGTGGAGGCAGCATTTCCAGTATTGCTTTGACCTTATCTAAGTCTACCTCGATGCCCTTTTAACTAACCATGAAACCTAATAATTTCCCAAAGGTAACTCCAAAAGTGCATTTTTTTTTAATTAAGTTTCAGTTAGTACTTCCTTAACCATTTAAACAGCTTTTTTAGAGTGTCTACATGGTCTTCCCCTTCTTTGGATTTAGCGATCAAGTCGTCAACACGCACCTCAATTTCTTGGTGCATCATATCATAAAATAATGCAACCATCACGCTTTGATATATTGCGCTAGCATTTTTAAGACCAAAAGGCATAACCTTGTAACAAAAGGTGCCCCAAGTTGTGTTGAAGGTTGTCTTGGTCTTATCTTCTTCTAACATCTTGATTTGGTTATACCCTGAGAAACCATCCATGAATGAGAAAACATGGTTTCCAGCTATATTATCTATCAAGACATCTAAGTGGGGTAAAGGGAAGTAATCTTTTGGTGTTGCTAGATTCAAGTCTCAAAAATCTACACATATACAAACTTTCCCATTTTCTTTATTATTATGACTATGTTAGCTACCCATTCAAGATAATCTGACACCTCAATAAACCCAACCTCCAATAATTTCTTGATTTTCTATAAAATATCAGGTCGAAATCGCCTTAATTTTTGTTTTTTAGGTTTGATGTTTTCTTGTGTAGGCAACTTATGAACCACAATTGATGGGTCAAGTCTTGACATATCTTCATAAGACCATGCAAATACATTAAGGTATTCAGATAATAGCTCTGTTAACCTTCCTTTTTGTCCGTCATTAAGATTCCTCCTAATCTTGAGATTCCTAAGGTTATCCTCATTTCCTAGGTTAATTGTTTCATTTAACTTATCAATGGAAATCCTACCCTATTCATATCTTTGCTAGTTCTCTTGAATTACTTTATGGTCATCAATATCATCCCTAACGACTAACCTAATAGGGTCAAAGGTGATATTAATATTTTTACCTTCTACAGTGCAAGATATCCCTAATTTCCATCACTGGATCTAGATAAATGTATAAAGAAAAAAAAAATAAGTAGAAGGGAAAAGATGGAACAATATTGAGGAAATTATTCAAGACTTCATTGATTTTATTCATGTGGGTTACACTTATTGAATGAAAAGAAAGAAGGAAAAAAAAAACTCGAAAAATATTAAATCATGGTCTACCCTTACTCTAAAGTAGGCCTATTGCTATTTAGATTATAAGAGAACTAATTTTGGAGTAATTGAGTGCTATGGGATATGCTTATTGATTCTTGTTGCTGCTTGAATATGAGATCATCGGAGTTGTCTTCTCTTGCAGATACCAGTATCTCAACACTGGCTGGATAGGTGAATGTAGTTTGGATTGGTGGAAAATTCATTAGGGTACTGTATAATTTGTCTCCCCTTTTTCCTTACCTGAACTTCATATGAAATCTTTCTTTTGGAGTAGGGACATATCCAAGACCAAATGTTCTCATTTAGCCTTCGTTAAATTGCACCTTTCTATATCTTTGTTTCTTGGAACTAGTAATCATACACACCTCATCAAATATCTGGAGTCCTAGGTCATCTAGGCTTTCTTCTCCTATGTAGGGTATGGTCATTGCTTTATAAGACAATGACAATTTGACCATTAGAAACAAATTTGACCTTTTGGTGGAGGCTAGAAGGAATGGCCTACACTGCATGGATCTAATTCCTCCCAAGAAGCAAGTTAAAAGACCATGGTATGTTTAGGATTTGGAAAGGGATTTCAAATAATTGTGGGCTAGTTTCTCTCATCAAGTCAATTTCCCCTACAATTTCCCTCCTTGACCCATCAAAAGCCCTTACTGTGGTAAAACCTGGTTTGATATTAGATATATCAACACCTAGAAGGTTAAGAGTAGCTAGAGGGTATACGTTGAGGGAAGACCTATTATCAATGAGGACTCTGGAAATAATCATGTTGTTGCATTTCATCACTATTAATAGTGGTTTGGTGTGTTGATTACCTTCTTCTCCTAATTCTTCCGTTGAAAAGGATATCAGATTAATAGCAAAAATGGAATTAACAATGTGTTCCAATTTTTTAATAGATATTCCCTATGGCACTTTAACTTCCCTCAAAGTTCTAAATAAAGCTTCTTTGTGAGGCTCGAAAGAGAGTAAAAGACCCAGAAGGGAGATTTGGGCTAGAGTTTTTTATAATTGGTCCATGATTTTATACTCACTGGACTTGATCATCTTTGAAAAAATTGATGGCCCTTTTTCTTCTTCTACTATTGGCTTTTTCTCACTTAATTCACTGGTTTTAGGTTTTTTCATAGCCTCTTCTTCAAGGCTATAAATCCTTCCCGATTGGGTGATTCCTCCAATAATAGAACTTGAGGGTTTCTCTTGATTAATCGTCTATAATTAAATGGGGCAACTTTATAGTTTTCAGGTGCCAAAGGAATATGGAAAGTATATTTCTTAGCTTTTAGGACTTTTTGCTCTTATTCAGGTTCTTTGTAACATTTTGGGATCATTGGTTTGAAAACGGATCCTATCATGTTAACCATTTGATCATTATCCTTCTCATTATGGGGATTGTCTTCTTCTTCAAAATCAGAATCCCAACCACTTGGGGTAGGTTCTTCATGAATTGGCAGTTGAATGGAATAGTCAACAAAATAATCAAAATTTCCTAAATATTATCTTAATAAACCAACTGTGGGATCACCTATATGCCATCTTTTTCCCAACTCCTTTTGAGTTGTTCGCTTATAAGGCTTGGGAGTTAACATTTCCTTAATGTAGAATGATTGGATTTTGCCTTCCAACAATAATTGACAAATGGCTGACTTAGCTTGTGCTCTATTGTTTGGGTTAACTGATAGTAAGAAGCCAGCTTATTGTAAGTTCTGTGCTACTTGCTCTATTGGTAACCTGTCTAAATCAATTTCTAGTTTAGGTGCTTCTGAAGTGATCATGTTAATGGTAGGACCATGATTGGGAAGTGTGTTATTGTTGACTTTGGGAGTGGGTGGCTTAATGAAGTCTAGCTGCACTACCCCTGCATCAATTAGATCCTGGATTTTATTCTTAAGTCTCTAGCATTTATCTGTAGAATGTCTTACCTGCCCCATATGGTACTCACATTTGCGATTGGGGTCATAGGTTCTTCGCCTATATTTCTCATTGGGAATTTCAAAACTGATTAGATCATTAGCCTTAAGGCTAGCAAAAACTTAGCTGAGAGGGACTGGGTTTCGGGTGAACTGTCTAAGAGGTCTATTAATTTGAGGTTGGTTGTTTGGTTGTGTTTGGATTGAAGTGCTTATGGTTGGGTTGGGTGTTTAGAAGGAAAGGTGAGGAATTGGCTTGTTGTTTTTGCTGGAATTAACCATGCTAATTGTGGCTTCTTTTCCTTTGATATTATTTAGTGGCTTGGCTGATGTTGTTTTGGGAGTTTCATTGATTAGCAATTTTCTAGTGGGGATGGAATTTTCAACCTTGCATCCTGTAGCTATCACTTCTGCAAAACTTGAAGATGTTCACCCAATCAGGTAGGTAGAATAAGGTTTCTCCAGTATATTGATAAATATGGATGTAAGTTCTTTCTTAGAAAATGGGTTAATGACACTTGCAGCCTGAGCCCTCCAATGCTAAGTGTATTCTTTGAAGGATTCATTGTGCTTCTTATAGATACTCCCTAAGTCTTATACTGAAGGAGCAACTTCAATGTTGAATTTGTATTGCTCATAGAAAGCCTGAGCTAACTTTTCCTAATTATTGATTTGATTGAGGTCCAGCTGGGCATACCAAGCTAGAGTAGGTCATGTATGACTGTCTTAGAAAGTTTGCACCATTAATTGGTCATACTGTTCATATTTACCCATCTTCCAAACATATAGTCTAGTGTGCATTTTTAGACATCCAGTGCCATCATATTTTTCGAACTCTGGTACCTTAAAATTTTCAAGATAAGCAGTGGTATAAAAAATTGTTAAGTCAGTGATCCCGGTTTGCTCATATCTATCCGATCCTCCTAGAGCCTTCATCTTATTAGCTAATTGTTGGAAAAGCTTTCTTTCTGTTTCTTTCTGTCTTTCCTCAAATTGCCTTTATAGCTCTTCAGGACTATATAAGGTTTACGATCCTAGTTTTGACTCCAAAAATGTTAAATTGAACCTGGAGTTACTTTCCTCATTTTTAAGGGGTGAAATTTCAACTGCTTTTCCCTTTTGACCCCCTAAATAGCCTTCTTGAACTGGTTGAGTTGATCAAAGAAGAGTTAAATTCTCCACCAAGAATTTCACTTGATCATTGATATTTTGCACAACTTGCTCCAACAAAACCATTCTTTGATTAGCAGTATTGTCACTGGTATTGTCATCATTGTTACTTGACATTTTGGCTCTAGAATTAGTATAGTATGGACTTCTTGTAGGATTCAATTGTTTAGGCACAATCTTAAAACCTAGATTGATCAACACTAGATAATTTGTTAGTAAAAATATATTTTTTTCTTTGAATGCATGTGTCAAGTGGATGCAGATATGGGGTTAGCAAAAAATCCATAATGTGGTAAAATAGAAATTTTATTAATACTACAACTTTAAAGTTTGATTACATCATTTGAAAACGAATTACAAAAAAAAAAAAAAAATCTAAAATCCAAATCTTCCTCTTCTTAAGATGACATGATCATTTTTTTGTTTTCTCTTTGCAGGTGTTTCTAGTTCCTTGATCTTTTGCCTAGCCTTTCTTAGTTGGGCTTCTAGAGCTTCAACTCATTGGTTGGATTCTTGACATCTATTCTTCTAAATACTCCCCTTTCTTTCCATGTTTTCCATATGGATTTGCATTCATGCTTGCACTTCTTCCATATATGTCTTCATTTCAAGAGTAAGATTTGCTAGTGCCGGTTGGAGTACAACTGGGGCACTATACTGTTTTTCATCTATCCTTTTGAGTTGGTGAAAAATGTACTCTTTGGTTGCTCGATATTTACCTAATTCTCCCCTTAAATTCCCTATGTCAATAGTAGGGCTTATTATTCGAGTCTCTCATAGGGTTTTGATCTCCAATAGTTTAGCTATCTTGTCAACTATTATCGTATAAGGGTTGTGGAAATCAAGTGTGATGGGTTCAAGTGAGGGTTTATGGACTATATCTTGAATAGGTCCCAATTGACGTATTAGAGCAACTAGGTAGTAACTAGTCCACCGATTAAATCTAATCAAGGGAACTACC
Organism: Laguncularia racemosa; assembly: GCA_037954665.1. Classification (NCBI taxonomy): domain Eukaryota; kingdom Viridiplantae; phylum Streptophyta; class Magnoliopsida; order Myrtales; family Combretaceae; genus Laguncularia; species Laguncularia racemosa. Next base: position 424,845 of record JBBMOL010000324.1, on the reverse strand, counting down.
TCATAATTTTTACAAGCACGTACCATCCTAGTACAAGAATTTCATCTGGCTACCCATAATGTCTTCAGCATAAAAGTCTTGTAAGACATCAATCCAATAGTAGGTAGGAATATCCTTTGGCAATGTGATTCTAGAAGCAAAGGAATCAATAAGGTCAATCTGTTGTACAAAGGCCCCTCGAATGAAGTCAAGTCTGTAGCATCGCATATGACTGATGAACCATATCATAATCAATGCCATGTTAGTTTTTAAATCACCATGTCTTTTTTCTTTAAGTGGTTGAGTAATCCAATTTGCTTAGCGAGGAGCATAGAGATGTAGGACTTTCCTTCTAGAAATTGGGCCACTATTTTTGCAACCCTAAAGTGGATATGAAAAATTCCATTTGGAAACAATATAGTCCCTGAAGGCCATTAGGATGAATGCATTAATGCGGTGCTGTTGCCATGCTTCAAAATCTACACAAAACAAGGTTCGCTTTTCATGGTAACTGGATTGAGTTGCAAACCATGTCAACAAATCATCAGTCTTAATACAATTCCCATTACAATTTTCTAAGGCCTTATTGATTTCAACCTTATGAACCCCCAGTAATTTACTGAAGATTTGTACGGGTCCTGTTTCAAGATCTAGGATATATATGCTTTCAATGTGGGGTAAAGCCTTAAGCAATTGGGCATATTCTTTCATTGTTAGGCTTAATTGATGGGGACCCATGCAAAAAGTGACAGTTTCTAGATCCCAAAAATAAACCAAGGCCCGAACCAAAGTGATGTTGGTAGAGACCTTCTATAGTGAGAGGATTGGTCCAATCTTGTTTTGAATGACCTCTTGTTGACTTAGGTTAAAGAATTAGATCCATTGATCAAGTTTTCCTAAGAAGAGCTTGCCATTGCTATAAAATTTATGAAAATAAATACATCATGACTATACTATTTACAAGAATATACATTTGTTACAAAGAATTTACAGGGAAATTTACAATAACAATGTTACAAATTACAAAGAAAATAGAAAAATGACTCCACTAAAGTTGCAAAAAAAAAAAATTCCTATTTGCCACATCATGTTTATTCGCCAACTTGAAGAGTTCGTGAATGCAATTGGGTAAGTTCTATAGGTCCTCAAGTTCTGTGATCTCGCTCATTTTCAAAGAAAATGGTTTACAAGTCACATCAAAACTTGAGTGGAGTAACCTAATCAGCCTCAAGTAGTGGTTGCCCCACAAGACTCGAAGCTTACATGATGGCTCCCCTCCTAAGATCTTAAGATGACTTGGTTTGGACCATATCTATCATGCATTTGATGCCTTCCCTTCAAATTAACAAATAAAAAAAATGCTGCAAAAAATATAAAGGTTAGAACAACTATATAAATACACATCATATATATATCTACAGGTAATGAATATATATATATATTGGAAGGTTTAAGTGGCTAGCTCACTTGTTGAAATCCCCAGTAGAGTCGCTATCCTATTAAGTCTAATTTTTTCCTTCTTTTTTTTTTTCTAATTCGATTTACATTAAATCCTATCTCATTTAATGTAAATCATCAACTAAGATTAGAAAAAAAATTAAAAAGAAAAAGGAGTCGCCAATCGAAGTCAGGAAAAGTGTTAAATTTAATCTTAATTTAACTACTAGTCTACGTAAAAAAAAAATTATAACAAAAATTTTGGAGTTCGGGGACTATCTTATTAAAACTTTACGTTACTACTTTTTAACCTTCCATTTTTTTTAGAAGAAAAAGAAAAGAAAGAAAGAAAAATAATAATAAAAAATAAAGAAGAGAAAAAAAAAGGAGACAATTTTTTTTTTTTTTTTTTACAAATGAGGTCGCCCTAAGGGTACCTATGTGCTTGATGCTCGAGATCAGACCTATCGTTGTTCACTTATTTTTTTTTAGATTTTTTATTAAAAATAAAATTTTTTCAAATTTATAATCTTTTTTTTTAAATTATATCTAAAACATGTTTTTTAGATAAAATGTTTTATATTTTTTTATAATGTCTTTAAATTATATAAAATAACTAAAAATAATTTTTTAAAATAAAAATCTAAAATGTCTTACTGTACAAAAAACGACTAATTTTTTTATCTAAATGTCTTAAAATATAAAATAACTAAAAATTTCTTTTGAGAAAATATAAAAATTTTAAAAAATTAATGTATTAAAATATATAATAACTAAATAAATTATTTTAGGAAATTTTTTATATAGTAACTTTAAAATATTAATTATTTCTAAAAATAATAATACTATAAAAAAAAATATATGAACTTGGATCGTGATCGCCGGAGATCATGACAATGGTGGAGAATCGTGAGTGAGACGGTAGAGACGGTGGCATGGTGGTGTCGAACAGAGCTTCCACAAGTGGGAACACGACTAGGTTGTCGAAGTAGGGTGATCAGAAGAAAAAAAGAATTAGAGAGAGAGAATGTCGCTGAAAAAAAAAAGTTCTTAAGAAAACGTTTTGAGTTTTTTTTTTTTTTTCACCAACCAAATCCCCTTTCAAGCAAAGTTGGAACTCAATTTCTAAGTGAATGTGAGTTAAACGGTTGGGGGAGAAGAAAGGTTGAAGTTCGGAGATTTTATTATTATTATTATTATTGTTGTTGTTGTTGTTGTTGTTGTTGTTGCAGAAGGGTTTTTTGTTTTAATTTCTTTGATTAATGATTTTATTGCACTTTAATTTGATTCCGGAAGTTATTTGCTTCTTAAATTATGTTGTTCAATCTTGCATAAGTTTTGAAACGTTAAAAGAAAGAGAAAAAAAAAAATTCCAGGCTCCTCGTAGTTGTCCATGGCTGACGAATCCTAGGTAGAGGATAATGGAAACGTGGGTTAAACCCACATTTTTCATTGTATGGCAAAATATTGAAAGAAGAAAACATGGGTTCAACCCACATTTTTCACTAAGAAAAAAAATCTCACACACTTGTGAGAGCGAGGATTTGAACTTAGGACCAAGGATCATTGTGCGCATGTGTCTTCCATTAGGTCATTGGCATATGTCTCAATCATATAATGCAACTAAATTGCATTTATTCTAGTTTGTTTATAAAAAATTAAAAATAAAATAAAAATGATGTGTCTATATGTATCACCTTTTTTTTAATGCTTAATGAACTTTGTAAGTGTATAAGTTTATTGTGGTTATTATATGCATGCAACATGTATTCACGCACTTCATGTGAGTAGGAGGATTTAGTGTTGTAGTAGAACAATTATCAAACAATTGAAAATGATGTTTAGGAAAGGGATTAGAGAGACATAATAGGCAATTTCATAAGCTTAGGATTCTAATGACGTATGATGTCATGGAGAGATTAAGCTAAGTCCACCATAAGCAGCACACATACATGTTCATAATGAGCTTAGCACTCAAAACATTTTGTCCGCATCACATAAGTATAATGGAAAAGATTAATTAGGGTATAGTAACCCTAATGGTTAAAGAGAGAACAATAAAGCCCAACCATGTATAGTGGAACCAATGACGCCTAATCTTGATGAGAAAGATTAAAAATGTCAAAAATAATTTTAACCAACCTATTGAGTGCCTATTAATTTAAAACTTTTTAAATTATCTCAAATTAGATTTTTTATTATTTGAATCTTATCACTAATCCAAATAATTAGCATAAGCATAATTTAGTTCATTTAAGATTAGTACATAAAATTATATTATGATAATTTCTTCATATATAAAGGATTAATTTAACGATTAAGTTTCAAGGAACTTTTGGAATATTTGTTCAATATTAAACGAAAAGAATTTTTTTTTTAATTTGTCTTTTTGAATAGTGTTAACCGATTACCGAATAGCAACTTAATCTATATAAATAGTTGAACAACAAATCATATAAACTAAATAAATTACAACTATTATCTTGTAATATCAAAGCTAGATATTTCTATAATTTTTTTTTTTTTTGCTTTTTGAAACTATTAATCACTAAATGTTCGGAATGGTTTATTATCCTTCTAATGAGAATAATTGCTATTACCAAATTTAACTATTAAAATACTATAAAAGATGTGTAAAATATAACAATATTACATGAGATTGGTAAATTGCACTGAATGATGGGTTCTCGTCTTTTGGAACAATTTAAATATTACATGAGATTGGTAAATTGCACCGAATGATGGGTTCTTATCTTTTGGAACAATTTAATTTTTTCAATAGTAATAATTTTTGGTTAATTTTTAATTTTTTGTTTTCGCCACTTTGTACTTTTTCATTATTGATGCTTTGTGACCATCAGCAATTCTTTTCCATTTAGTTATATATCAAAGAGACATGTCCTTTTATATATAAAAAAAAAGAAAAGAAAAGAAAAAGAAAAAAGGTTTTAACTTTTACATTACAAAATGATATAACTCTTAGCATATAATGTTGTATTTTCACAAAGAATTATAACTTTTCCTAAATAGCCTATCGTTTTATATCAATGTATAAAGATTGTTAATGATCATATATTTGTGACTTGTACCTTTCATTAGTACCTTTTGGCTCATTATACTTTTCTAATTTATATTAATTTTATATCTTTTCTTTTAATCTATTAAAATGTATAATTTTAGAAAGAAAAAAAATATTTTTTTATGCAATTTTTACATAGTTTAATATAAAACAACATAACTTTTCGTTCGAAATAATATATTTTCAAATGGTTACAACTTTTACATAATTTAATATAAAATAATACAACTCTTCATATTACATAATATTTCACTTTTATATTTTGAAAAATAATAACTCGTTTAAGATGAAATTTAATTTCATTCAAAATCCTCAAATAGTCATATAATATATTAACTGAATATCTTTTAAATAAATTTATTATTTTTGTCATTTAATAGACTTTAAAGCAAAATCTACACATGATGCAATGAGTTTTAATAGTAATATATAATTTTAGTTTTTTTTTTGCTATTGTATCTTTTTAGTATTACCTTTTCTCTACAATATCTCTTTAGTTTTACCTTTCATGACTTATACATTTCATGAAAAAACACCTTGCTTAATGTTGTACTTATAACTTTTGAAAAAAAAAAATTTGATGAGTAACCACTAGGTTTATATATTACATGACTCTTCTTTTAATTCATGTTTTTACCATTTTTATTCGTCTCTTGAAGGCAGTTTTCTTTTTAATTGTAATCATGATATACAAGGGTTGTTTAACAATCTCACTTACTTATATATTCAATTACAGGTATTTGGTCTTTTATCGTTGTTGGATCTTTCATTCATGATTATTATTATTTAAACATTTCATGACAATTTCATCATACTCTTCTATTATTCTCAAGTGCAAAATCTTTTTTAGGTAAAAATTTTCTTTAACTTAATTGCAATTCTTTCCTATTTAGCCATTATGGCATATTTGACCTTGACATCTGTCTTAGATAATTTAGAGAATTTGTTCTTATATTAATGGATTGTACCTCTCTTTTATATGTAGTATTAGTATATTATCACTACTTTTTTCTATGTTTTCAATTGAATATTTAGTTTCAACACTAAAAATTTTATTAAAGAAATTTAAAGATTATCTATAATTTTGTAAGTAATAAGCAAATTCTTTAGGTATTCATAAAGAAAAATAACTGTTTGTATATATTCTTTTAACACACTCTATATAATATGTTGTTCTTCTACTAGCATTTTTACCTCTCTCTAAGTTTACCTTCTATTCATTTCATGATGAAAGTACACAATCTCGATTAAATAATGGTTAAGAGTCCGTAAGATTACAAAAAAAAAAAAAAAATACATAATTTGTTTAATTGTAGTTTGAGTTAGATTTTGCATCTTCTTCTTCTTTTCATGCACATGTTAATGTTATCATGCAAGACCTTTATATAGTACAATATACTTTTCCCATGCTTATGCCACAATCTTAAGTTGTGGATTTTTGTTCCTCTTTCACCATAGCTAATATTTATTTTACTTTTTACATTCAATTCTTATTTAATATCTTTTTCACCTTCTTTTTTCTACCCTATTTACAAATGATATACTAAGATCCTTGGCAAATGAGAGATAAGTGTAGCCCTATGCATAAGCAAACATTCGTTTGTGTTGTTTTTTTCAATATGCTTGAATTTGAATAAAGTTTTTGCAATTGAGAAAATATATTGGTCATATTCAACTCGATGTTTATGTCGTTGTGATTCCTAATTGCAATTATATGCTATTTATTAAGTTATAATATTCAACTTCCCTAAATGGAAAGAAGGTAATGATTATTTTCTTTACCCTAATTTTTTTAATAATACTTATTCAATATAAATATTAAATTCAAGAGATATGTGATTTATAACAACACCAAAACCAAAAGAAAAAAATGATACACTATTTTATATAGATATGGTATATACAACAAACATGTAGTATATATGTATTTAATTAAACAATAATATTAACTTTTAAGTAAATCTTTTTTTTTTTTCAGTTTTTCATATATTGTAAAAGAAATATGCACATGGGATGGGTCTTTAACTATATATATATGTAGATTGGGGGTCCCAGTAAGAGTGATCACATGAGTGTCACGCGGGTACCACACTACACGTGAATTCAGAGAAAAGCAATTCAGATATGGCACATGATGCGATGACTAGGGTGAGAATGGCAAGGAGGAGAAACAGGCAATCTCAAGTGTCTCGAATGCACAAGTGACAGACAAGGAAGCTACGGGGACCTCAAGCATCAACGTTGCAGTTCTTGGGCAATGGAGATCGTTCTTCACTCGATCTCTTATTTGATCTTTAAAAGCAAAGAACTCTTGGTGGAACACTATTTCTCTAATCTTAAGAGTTCAGGAAAAAGGTCCCTTAATGAGGAGGAATGACTAAGTATTTATAAACTCTTGGGCCTGATAACATCTGTTAGATCACTTTAGCAATCAATGATTACGAGATGGAGTCTGCTCAATTTAAGGTTATCCTAATAAGCTTACCATATGCCCAAGACCAGTAGCCTTCCTCATTAGTACATGAGCTTACTTGAGAAAGGTTGAATGCGGTTGTACCAGTTTAATGATCCCTGTTCTAAGCCCACCAAGCCAATTCTCCTTAAGTCATCCCAATAATTGGATTGGACCCATTAGGCCCTATCACTTAGCCCAATGAGTCAAGCCAAATAATCAATGGGCTTAGCCCAATATATTTATGTAATATTTTTAACCCTCCACATTTTGCCCCCTGACCAAAATCCTTCTAATGAAGTCGAAGGGGTTTGGGTATAAGATAAGTCTTTCTAATGACTATGAAATTGCTTAGCACATGCGCACTTATGGAATAGCTGCATTGTTGCCACATACACATCTTGTATGATTCATATTACAAGAGTTTGGAGCCAATGTTGCATATAATTTAGTTTTTTTTTTTTTTTTAGTCTGCAAGCTTGCAGCATTATTTAATTGTGCGTATCTCCTTTAAGCTCATCAAAGTGACCCTACCCCTAAGACAACATATGCATAAATTTTCTTTAATAAACAACACTTATATCTACATATATATATATATATATATATGTTTCATTCTTGTGCAATATTTAGCTCACCAATTTGTCTTCAATATCTCAATTCTCCATTGATGACTTTAGCTGACTTGTTGATTCCAATCTATGGAAATGAACCAATAAATCCATATATTATGTGCACATTAATTTTGACAGAAGTAAAAGTTTTGGATAATAGCAATAACTTCATATTTAGTGCCACTTTAGCATATTGTATATCTTTGACATATCACCGATTACGTCCCAACGAGAATTTACTTTCCCATTCTAATATATATATATATCCTAATAAATATCAAGTCCAACTTTACATATTAATAAGATCATCGAAATTCATTGATTGCCAAATTTAAATCTTTGAGCTTTATTATTAATAAGATCTGCTGAATCCATTAATTTCCAAATTTAGATCCTTGAGCTTTGTCCTTTTTCATCCATGTAATAAGCAATATGTATATATATAGCCCTTAGCTTTTACCTATTTCAAACCAAGTGACACTAAGTTTCCTTCATATCTTCCTTCGTTTTTTTTTTTTTTAGATAATCTGGTGATTATTGATTTCTTTGTAGCTCATACAATAATTCAATCTTCCAGCCACACGTCATCGGAAGAATCACGCATAAGGTCATGAAAAAAAAAAAAAGGAATCACACATAAGACATCTTCTGCTTCGCGTTCAACGGTAATACAGTGACCATCCCTTTTGCTGTTGCCGCTGATAAACATGTTTGAACATGATTATCTTAGTTATTTCCTTTCGCACTTGCTGCTGATGAACATGTCCCCTGTTATAAGTATTGCTTTCCAATTTACTTCTCTTGGCAACACCAATGACCCAATTCGTATTCTTCAACTAAGAATCTCGTAAAATTATATATGCTTGGTTGCTCTTGGGATTCCATTTCAGCAGTGAATTCATAAATATTCCTATTAGGCTGCTCATATCTGACGACGAAAAATTCACACCCTTAAAAAAAACTGAAGTAGTATCCCGCCGGGCATATCTTGTCTTCAAATCTGATTCACCATCCAAATTTATAGTTTAAATGTATGCAAGTCCACTAGGATCACTAGTACCAAGCAAGACCGTGTCACATGGAATTGTTGCCTCGTTCTACATTTGAGAGGTTTCCAGGATCCTAACCGATCCTCGCCTCGCCGGAGAAACGGTATCGAGTCTAATTTTGAATTTTCCCATTCCTAATCCAATCTAGACTAGACCCTATGCTCATCTAATATAGATCCTCGACTTGAGTTAGGAACTTCGTTTAATTTTGGAGTCGCCACCCAACTGTTGTTGAGAAAGATTGAATTAAGACTAAAGGAGCGGATTAGTCTTAATTTGGACCACTAGTCATCGTGATTTCCTCTTCCCGTTTTTAGTGAAAAGAGGAAAAGGAAAACTAGAGTTTCTAAGTTCGGAGGCTAACCTATTAAAACCTTACGGTTACCACCTAATCTCCTAAAATTACCTCTATCTAGAAATGTCTTTTATTTTGTTTCTGTTGCTTTTATTGTATTTTTGAATGAGTTATTTGAAAAAAATGATTTTTTATTTCATTTTATGGGTTGACCCAAACGGGTGCCTACGTACCTGCTATTTAGGATCAAACAAGCCGTAGTTCGCTTTTCCTGAAAAGATTTAGTGGGTTTGTGAATTTTAATTTTGAAATCTCTTTTGATTTATGTTTTTACCATTTTTGGGATTTAAAAAAAAAAATCTAAACCTAAGCTTAATAATTTGATTTTTGAAAATAATTTTTAGGGAAAACATCAATTTTGGATTTATTTGAGAAAATGATTTTTCTAAGTGATAAAACTCATTTTTTTCTATTTTTTCTTAATTTTCGAATTTTTATTAATTTTTTTATTAATTTTTGTAATTTTTATGATTTTTTTATCATTTTTATGATTCTTTTATTATTTTACAATTTTTATAATCTTTATAAGTTTTTATAATTTTTTATTTTTTTATTATTATTTTTATGATTTTTTTATTAATTTTTCATAATTTTTGTACATTTTTGTTTTTTTTTTAAAAAAAATTTTCCTCATAGGTTCTATCCTATTTCAAAATCTAAAGTTTTATTATTATTTTTTCTAATATTTTCATTATTTTCTACATTTTTATTATTTATTATTTTGATTATATTTTTTTTCTTTTTATTATTTTTTATTTTATTATTATTATTTTTATATTATTAACTCCTAAAAAATCTAATTTCTAACATTTTTCTATTTATTGAAATATAAATAACACATAAGTAAATAAAAAATAAATAAATAATAAAATTAATAAATTAATTCGGAATAAAATAAATCAAATAAATAAACAAAATAAAATAAAAGAGAAATTCGCAAAATCCGACTGACCTGGATCCGGGTCAGTGCGTGGGTCGGGTCGAAGCGGTCGGACACGGCGGCGGGGAGTGCTCGTTGACGGCATTCCGGCGGCCTTTTGCAGCGGTTGAGGTGTCGAATCCTAGGTTATCGAGGGTGAGGAATCCAATGGTGGTAGTGGTTTGCTCCAGAAATGCCTCCTGGTGGTTGCTCAACTCCTAATCGGCGGTTGCGGCTTCGAACTCCTCCGGTGGACTTCGATTCTCTCTTTTCTCTCACTTTCTCTCGCTTTTGATCTGTGTTCTGGCTTCCTCACTTCATCCTCTATTTATAGGCTCTCGAAATCGAGTTGGATAAGCTCAGATTTCCACCGATCGAGGCAAATCGGATTTGCGGTTAAATGAACCAACTTTGATTCGTGTAAATCCTTCGATTTGTTGAGATTTGATTCCAATTGGATTATGTTTATCTCAATTCTATTGAAGATCTATTGGATTTGTGCAAAAAATTGAATCGAAACGGCCGAAATTCGAATTTTTCTCCTCGCCGGCAATCTCGGACCGAGGTTGAAGATGATCACGCGCTCGGCGCGTGCGTTCGCTCCAGCCAATCAGATGCCGCCACGTGTCCCGGGTAAATGAAAAATTTGCAAAACGCGGAATCTGCTTCCCCCGCATTTCGAACCCCTGACCTCGCACCCGCACGCACCTGCCAAACCAAGACTCGGACTAGCTGAGCTAGCCCATTTTCTTGATTTTGTTTATTTCGCAAATTGCATATATGCAATGCGATTTTTTTATTTTTTTGTATTTTTTGAAATTTCAAAAATTTGTAAAAATTATTTATTCCTTATTATTGCCATTTCTGAAATCATTTTTCAAAATTGATGTGTTTTCCTATTTATTTTTATTTTTTGAATATTTTTCTTATTTTTGTCAAATTAGAGAAAAATTGGAAATTGATTATTATTGACTATTATTGATTCTTAGGGCAAAAATGGGGTGTTTACAGCTACCCCTCTTTGTAGTAAAGTTTGAAAAACTTAACTACAAAGACAAGAAAGACGCCATTTTTGGCCTCTTGATTTGAATAGATAACGCCTTGTTTTGACTGATTATCCGGAAATTGGTTTCTGGTGGGAAAATGCTCCAAGAGCTAATAATCCCCCAAGTTTAAAATGGTCTTAACAATTTAGAGTAATGTTCCTTCCCAAAAAGTGCTTATGGGCTGACTAATTGGCGATAGGAAACATTTCAAGCATTGTTTAGGAGTGTAGAATAAATGATGATAAGAAGCGTCTTATCAGACTAGTAACCTTGAAAAGAAGATTATCTTAGGAAGCGCCCTAATGAGCTGGCTACCTATCAACAGAAGCGTCTGACTAGACTAGCAACTGTTTGGAAAAATACCTCCGAAAAGTGCTCCATTGAGCTGACTAATCGGTTATTAGAAGTTTGAAAAAGTGCTCCTATGGGCTAATTAATTGATAGATTCGAAAAGTGCTCCTCTGAGCTAACTAATCGATGGGTTCGAAAAGTGTTCCTCTGAGCTAACTAATCGAGGGAGTCTAGGAAAGTGCCCCTTCTTTGGGCTGACGGACCTATAGCGGGAAGTGTCTTCTTAGACTAACGACCTTGGAGGAAATGTCTCAAAAAGTGCCCCTATGGGCTGACCTTGAGACAAGATATTTAGGAAAGTGCCCCTCTTGGGCTGACTAACCTATAGCGAGACGTGTCTTCTTAGACTAACGACCCTGGGGGAAATGTCTCAAAAAGTGCCCCTATGGGCTGACCTTGAGATAAGATATTTAGGAAAGTGCCCCTCTTGGGCTGACTGACCTATAGCAGGACGTGCCTTCTTAGACTAACGACCCTGGGGGAAATGTCTCAAAAAGTGCCCCTATGGGCTGACCTTAAGACAAGATATTTAGGAAAGTGCCCCTCTTGGGCTGACTAACCTATGATAAGTATATCTAAAAAAGGTGCCCCTATGGGCTGACCTTAAGAGAAGATGTTTAGGAAAGTGCCCCTCTTGGGCTGACTAACCTATGATAAAAATGTCTCAAAAAGGTGCCCCTGTGGGCTAACCTTAAGAGAGAATATTTAGGAAAGTGCCCCTCGTAGGCTGACTAACCTATGATAAAAATGTCTCAAAAAGGTGCCCCTGTGGGCTGACCTTAAGAGAGAATATTTAGGAAAGTGCCCCTCTTGGGCTGACTAACCTATGATAAAGATATCTCAAAAAGGTGCCCCTATGGGCTAACCTTAAGAGAGGATATTTAGGAAAGTGCCTCTCTTGGGCTGACTAACCTATGATAAAGATATCTCAAAAAGGTGCCCCTATGGGCTGACCTTAAGAGAGGATATTTAGGAAAGTGCCCCTCTTAAGCTGACTAACTTATGATAAAAATGTCTATTTAGGAAAGTATCCCTCTTGGGCTGACTAACCTATGACAAAAATGTCTCAAAAAGGTGCCCCTGTGGGCTGACCTTAAGAGAGAATATTTAGGAAAGTGCCCCTCTTGGGCTGACTAACCTATGATAAAAATATCTCAAAAAGGTGCCCCTATGGGCTGACCTTAAGAGAGGATGTTTAGGAAAGTGCCCCTCTTGGGCTGACTAACCTGTGATAAAAAAATATCTCAAAAAGGTGCCCCTAGGGCTGACCTTAAGAGAGGAGATCTAGGGAAGTGCCCCTTTTTGGGCTGACTACCCTATTAAAGGGGATGTTTAGACAAGTGCCCCACTATGGGCTGACTCATCTTATGTTTTTTTTTTAATATGCTTTCTACTGACTGAGTTAAATGATGTGATGCTTTTCATGATATGATGATAGTTATTCATTTTAATATGCTTGCCAATTTATCGTGGATGGCAACCAAACAACCAAACCTTCGTGCTGGTTTGCTTCTGCTTCACTTCTTATCATCTTAACACGAGGTTGAAAATCTTGATGTGCTTCCTTTCTTGTGCGCATGGCTCTTTTGCCGGTAGTGTTATCCTACTAATGCGCTAAGTTTTAATGCTCAAGAATAGATAGAATTATATTACAAAACTTATTGAGATTCATTATTATTTTAGTGTTTATCATTTATTGGTGAAGTGATGGGTAATGTGTTTAGGGATATTTGTTGCGATGAGAATCGATTGGGATTATTGACCATTTAGGGACATTAACTTTGCTTGTAAAAAGTAAAAACTCGACTCAACAAAATTTGTATCGAACATTGGCTTTCATAAACATTGGCAGAATTTCAATTCCCTTGCCTAAGGATAGTACATCTTTACAGCATCTGTGTTAATGGGGTCTCTCAATTCCGGACCATCCATTTGAGTTAGCATCAAAGCACCTCATGACAGAACCTTTTTCACCACATAAAGGCCTTCATAGTTTGGGGTAAATTTCCCTCTGGAGTCTTGGGCGTTCGGGAGAACCTTCCTTAGCACCAGATCCCCTTCTTTGAAGTATCGGGGCCTCATTTTCTTGTTAAATGCTCGGGCCATCCTTTGTTGGTAACACTAGCCATGACATAGTGCGGTAAGTCTTTTTTCATCAATCAGATTCAGCTGATCAAGCCTCTTCTTTACCCAATCTGATTTGGTTAGCTGAGTTTCTAACAAGATTCTGAATGACGGTATTTCGACTTCAATTGGTAGCACTACTTCAGTACCATATACCAATGAATATGGAGTAACTCCAATAGATGTTCTTATTGAAGTCCTATAAGCCATGAGAGCAAACGGTAACATTTCGTGCCAATCTTTGCAAGTGGTTGTCATTTTCTCGATGATCTTTTTGATATTCTTGTTAGCTGCTTCTACTGCCCCATTCATTTGAGGTCGGTAGGGAGTTGAATTTCTATGGTTTATGCAGAATTGTTGACATAAACCTGTCATCGATTTGTTGTTAAGATTGGTACCGTTGTCAGTGATGATAGACTCAGGAACTCCATATCGGGCTATTAAGTCCCTTTTCAAGAAGCGGACAATTACCCCTTTGGTGACATTGGCATATGACGAAGCTTCTACCCATTTGGTGAAGTAATCAATCGCTACCAGTATAAACCTGTGGCCATTAGATGCTGTCAGAGTGATTGGGCCAATTATGTTGATTCCCCACATGGAGAAAGGCCATGGTGCTAATAACCAATGTAGCTCATTGGGCGGAGCATTTATCCGGTTCGCGTATACTTGACACATATGGCAGTGCTTGACATAATTTATGCAATCTGATTCCATGGTTAACTAATAGTATCCGAACCTCATGATTTTTCGGGCTAACATGTAGCCATTCATATGAGGTCCACATACTCCTTCATGCACCTCTTTCATCAATTCGCATGCTTCATTTTTGTCCACACATCTCAACAAGGTGGTATCAGATGATCTTTTGTAGAGTATAGACCCACTTAGTAAGAAATGGCTTGCTAACCTTCTGAGTGTTCTTTGGTCGTTCTTGCTAGTCATTTCAGGGTATTTACTTTCTTGGAGAAAGGTCCTGATGTCGTGATACCAGGGCTTGTCATCTTGTACTTTTTCAATGGTTAAACAGTAGGCGGGTCGATTTTCGATGTCTATCTTCATCGGTTGGATTTCGGCCCCCTCTGTTATCTGGATCATAGATGCTGGTGTGGCTAGTGCATCTGCAAACTGATTCTGAGTTCTCGGGATATATGTGAAAGTGATTGCCTTGAATTCTTCGATCAGCTTTGTCAAATGTTGATGATACGGTACCAGTTTGGGGTCTTTAGTCTTGTATTCCCCTCTTGTCTGTAGTATGATGAGCAATGAATCTTCGTATACTTCTAATTCGCGGATTTCCATTTGGCAGGCCATTTTGAGGCCAAGAATGCACGCCTCATATTTCGCGATATTATTGGTATATGGAAATGTGAGTCTTGTCGCTGCAAGGAATTGTGTGCCGTTTGGGGAAATCAATACTGCCCCGATCTCGCAACCGAATACGTTGGCAGCTCCGTCGAAAAAAAGTTTCCACTTTGGGTTCTGCTCTATCCCAAAGTCTTCTACCGGTATATCTTCCACTGTTAATATATTTTCGTCTAGGAATTGGGCTTGTATTTCTTGGGAATCTGTCTCGACAAGGTGTTCTGCCAATTGGTCGGCTAAGGCTTGCCCTTTCATCGAGTTCTGATTTATGTATGTGATGTCAAACTCGGATAGGAGAATTTTCCATTTAGAGATTCTCCCTATCAAAGCTGGTTTCTCTGCCAAGTATTTCAAGGGATCATGTTTTGTCAGTAGCTCAATATGATAGTAAAGGGTATATTGCCTTAGTCGATGCATGACCTAAATTAGAGTACAACAAGTCTTCTCCACCTCTGAGTACCTCTGTTCCCCTTCTGTGAATTTCTTGCTCAAATAATATATGGAACGCTTTCTTCCCTCTTCATCTTTTTGCCCCAGCACACAACCCATGGATTCAGGGAGTATAGTGAGGTATAAGAATAAGGGCTTCCCCTGCTTCGGGACTATCAAGATCGGGGGTTTTATAAGGTAGTCTTTGATCGTCCTGAATGTTTCTTCGCATTTGTCGTCCCATTCTATGGTGGCATTCTTTTTCAACAGACGGAATAGTGGCCGGCATTTATCGGTGAGCTGTGAGATAAAACGAGCTATATAATTTAATCTTCCCAACAAGCTTCTTACTTCTTTAACGGAGCGTGGGGAAGGTAACTTTAATATAGACTTTACCTTGTCAGGATCAATTTTAATGCCCTCCTGGCTTATGACAAACCCGAACAATTTCCCCGTTGTGACCCCGAAAGTGTATTTCTCTAGGTTTAACTTGAGCTGGAATTTTCTCAGTCGCTTAAACAATTTCCTCAGGATATCTATATGGCTTTCTCCTTCTTTAGATTTGGCTATCATGTCGTTGACATATACTTCAACCTCTCGATGCATCATGTCGTGAAGTATTGCGACAATGGCTCTCTGATACGTTGCCCCGGCGTTTTTCAAATCGAAGGGCATGACTTTGTAACAGAAAGTTCCCCATGTCGTGATGAAAGTCGTTTTGGTCTTATCCTCTTCAGCCATTTTTATTTGATTATATCCTGAGAAACCGTCCATGAATGAGAAGAGATGATTCCCGCATGTTGTCTACTGAACATCAATGTGAGGTAGGGGAAGTTATCCTTTGGCGTAGCTTGGTTTAAGTCCGGAAGTCTACGCATACGCGTACTTTTCCGTTTTTTTCATAACGGGGACTATATTTGCTACCCATTCTGGGTAGTCAGATACTTCGATGAACCATACTTCTAGCAGTTTCTTGACTTCCTCCTTAATCTTTAACAAGATGTTAGGCCTAAATCTTCTCAGTTTTTGTTTTTTAGGTTTGACATCTTCCCTTGTGGGAAGCCTATGAACCACTATCGATTGGTCTAGTCCTGGCATGTCACCATATGACCAAGTAAACACATCTGCGTATTCTGTTAATAGCTCGGTTATCTCACATTTTTGCTCGGCACTTAAACTGGTCCCGATTTTGAGGTTTTTAGGGTTTTCCATGCTTCCTAGATTTACTGTCTCCACCGGCTCGTCGATCGAAATTCTGCTTTGTTCATGTTTTTGCCAATTTTCTTGTATTATTTCGTGGTCAAGGATATCGCCTTCAACAACTGACCCAGCAGCATTGGAAAAGTTATCAGCGTTTTTATTTTCTACCTGCGCGAAATATTCCTGATGTTCGATGGTAAGAGATCTAGGTAAAGTAAAAAATGAAAGCATATATATAAGAAAAACAGACTGTAATTGAATTGATAAAGAGTCTCAAAAATTTGTTCAATAACTATTCTCTACTTTTGAGCTAACCTAGAGCTATTGATAGGATAACAAAACCAATTGTTCAGAGCCGGATGCTGGTTGGACGTGCGGGGGGTTGGTTTCCCTTTGCTAGCATCACCTTCGTTTATCCGAAGCTCTTGAATGATATTTTCCTTTCGGAAAGATTGTTGGAGAGGTGGGATGCTCATCTGGGCGTCGATCGACTTCCCCTTCATTCTGCCTTTGACACCTCTTGCTTGTGCTTCTTCTTCGGCTGTGGGAACGTACCCTAGTCCAAACGTCCCTTGCTGCCCCTCTTTAAACTGAAGGCCCTCCTTGTTGGTCACTACGTTCACTTCATTGAAAATTTGTAGTCCAGGTCTTCTGAACCTTCCTCCCCAATATATGGTATGGCAGTCTCTTTGTATATGGCGTAATCCTGCTCGCCGAGTACAGTGACTATCTGCCCGTTTGCAATGAATTTGACCCTTTGGTGGAGACTAGAGGGGATGGCTCCAGCAGCATGCATCCAAGGTCTTCCCAAGAGTAGGTTGAAAGATCTTGGGATATCGAGGACCTGGAAAGATATGTGGAATACTTGTGGACCAATCTCCACCGGTAGGTTTATCTCCCCTACTATATCTCTTTTTGACCCATCAAAAGCTCTGACCAACGTTGAGCTAGGTGTTATATTGCTTGGATCGACCCCCAATAAGTCGAGAGTTGCCAATGGGCAAACGTTGAGGGACGATCCATTGTCAATGAGTACCCGAGAGACAATGGTGTCATTGCACCTGACCACTATGAATAGCGGTTTGGTATGTTGGTCTCCCTCTTCTCCTAGCTCTTCCGGAGAGAAAGATATTTGGTCCATTGTAAAAATAGAGTCCGCCACGTGACTTATCTTGTCTGTAGCGATGCCTTCTAGGACCTGAATCTGTTTAAGCACTTTAAAGAGTGCTTCCCTGTGGGGCTCGCATGCTGTAAGAAGGCCCATGAGTGATATCTGCGCTGGAACTTTATTTAGTTGTTCCATTATCTTGTATTCACTCGCCTTGACCATCTTTGTAAACGCAGCGAGTCCCTCTTCCTCTTCCTCTCCTTTCTCCACGTTGGGCTCTTCGGTCAGGGTTCTATACTTTGGGTCGTATATTCTCCCAGAGTGTATGATTTCTCCCACCATAGGAGGTCGCTCTTGTTCAAGGGCCCGATAGTCGAAAGGTGCAGCCTTGTAACTTTCTGCCGGTATCGGGACATTAAATACATATCTTTTCCTTGGGATCTGTATCTCAGCTGGTTGTCCCTCATAGCACTTTACAACCCTGGGCTTCTGATGAGAATTGATCATGTTTATAATCTTTTCCTCTTCCTTTGGAGGGTTGTCTTCCTTCTCAAATTCCGGCCCCCATCCGCTAGGCGGCCCATACTCAATTGGGGTGTAAGAATAGCTTACCAAGTATTCGAACCTCCCGTGTGATTCTCCCAAAGTGCCGACTGTTGGGTCTCCGACTAACCACCTTCTTTTAATGTGTGCTTTTGGTGCTTCTTCTGGCACTTGATGGGGTTGCTTCTTCTGTTGGTCCATCGTCTTCTGCTTAGGGGCTTCCTTGGGAGTTGACTCCTCAAATGTGATCATGTTAATGGTGGGCTTATGATTAGGCAGCGGGTTGGTGTTGACATTGGGTGCTGGGGTGTTCACAAAATCCAGTTGTATGATTCCTACATCGATTAAGTCTTGGATCTTATGCCGGAGCCTCCAGCACCTATCTGTAAAATGCCCCTCCTAACCCATATGGTAGTCACACTTGAGGCTTGAGTCGAAATTATTGGGCTTGTACCGGTCGTTAGGGATCTCGAAGCTGATCAAGTTGCCTGCCCTCAACCGAGCAAAGACCTAACTGAGCGATATGGGGATTGGAGTGAACTGCCTTGGGACCCTGGCGGCCTGGGTATGACCTGTCGTGGATTGTTGGGCTGGAGTACTCATGGTCTGGAATGTCACATGAGTCCCAGCTTTTTCTGCCTTACCGGAATAGACTGTGCTGATGGTAGACTCCTTAGCTCTATTTCCTCCTAAGGGCTTTTGTGTTAGTGTAACCCTGGGAGGATCCATTGTTTGGAGTTTACCGGTGGTGATGGCATTTTCAATCCAACATCCTGCAGCTACCACCTCTGCAAAGCTGAATGAGGTCTGGCCTACAAAATGTGAAAAGTAGGTCTTGTCCAAGGTGTTGACAAATATGGATGTCAACTCCTTCTCAGAGATTGGGATTGCTACTCTAGCCGCCTGGGCTCTCCAATGTTGGGCATATTCCCTAAACGGCTCAGTATGTCTTTTCCGTAGACTTCCCAGATCAATCACAGATGGGGCGACTTCAATATTGAACTTGTACTGGTCATAGAACGTCCAGGCTAGCTTTTCCCAGGTGTTGACACTGTTGAAGTCCAGGTGGGCGTACTAGACTAATGCAGGGCCTGTGAGGCTGTCTTGGAAGGTCTGGATCATGAGTTGGTCATATTGAGCATACTTGCTCATCTTTCGGGCATATAACCTGGTATGCATTTTGGGGCAGCCGGTCCCATCGTATTTTTTAAACTCCGGGGTTTTGAACTTTTTAGGGTATACCTCTTCCCTGTACACTGGCAGACTGGTGATCTTCGCCTGCTCGAAACCATCAGGACCCTCAATTGTTTTCATCTTATCATGGAGCTGCTGGAAGAGTCTCTTCTCCATTTCCTTCTGTCTCTCTTCCATCTCTCTCTTTAGGTCGTCAGAGGTTGGCCCCTGGTTGATCTTCGGCTCATATTCAAAAGCCGGGTTGAGGTGGGAATTGATTTCTTCATACTCTGGAGGCTGTCCCTCCACTACTTTCCCTTTCCTGGCCCCTGAATGTTCTTCCTGGGTTGGCTGAGTGGTGCGAAGGAGGCCGATACTTTCAGTTAGGAGGTGGACCTAGGCAGCCAATTGTTGGACCGTTTGTTCTAGAGATACGATCCTGGAGTCTGAGGCAGCTTCAGCATTTGTGTTGTTGCGGTTGTCGCTACTATTGGCCATTTTTGTTCTTGAACGTGTGCGAATTGGGATTTTGGGAGGGCTCGATTGCTTGGGAGCTATCTTGATACTTGGCGCGCATTTTGTTTTTTTCTTTAGTGTAATGTATGCAAAATGCTATGCATGTGTCACACAGATGCTAAAAATAAAAGGGTTGACAATTGATTGATGATGTAATATTGAAACTTTCACTTTTATTAATATTGGAAATTTTGGAGTTCAAAAGAAAAATAAAAGATTACAAATGATGATCTATTTCCTAGCTCTTTTGGTCTTCTACTGTAGAGGCTCAAGCTTCCCGTTGATGATGGCTTCCAGTTCTTCGACTCTGGCCTTAGTCTTTTCTAACTAAGCTTCTAAGGCTTTGTTCCTTTGGTCGGATTCCTTGAATCGTCCTTTCCAGATGTTTTTCTTATAATCTACAGCTTCAAAGTATACCTCCATCTGGGCCTTGACCTTCTCTAGGTAGATTTCTAGCTCTAGATTTACTTTGTCTAGCCTCGGTCGAGTGACATTTGGAACCCGGTATGCTCTCTCCCCTGTCTGGTACAGCTGGTGGATTACAAACTCTCTGGTGGCTCGGTGCTTTCCCACTTCGCCATCTAGCTCCCCGAGGTCTACATTCGAGCTTTCAATTCTTGCTTCCCAAAGTGCTTTGACCTCTGCCAGCTTAGCAAACTTTTCAACCACCAGCAGGTTCGGATCTTGGTACTCGAAGGTGACTGCTTCCAGCGAGGGCCGATAAACTATGTCTTGGATAGTACCAAACTGGCGGACCACTGAATTGGGGTGATATCCAATACATCCATTGATTCCGATCAAAGGCACAGCTTGAAAATTACTGCAGGTCAAAATAATTTTGTCGTAGCAACTCCACCTAGTCGTCCACAGAATATCCTCGGCACTGAGGCTTCTAAGCACTTCTACCCAACTGTGGCTGGTAAGGTCATCAGGTAGCTTTATCTTTTCTACGCATGAATCCACAAGGTCCACCTGTTGGGCCAAGGTTTTCCGGACCATGTTCAGCCCGAAACACTTAAGGTGGCTTACGAACCATATCAGCATAAGGTTGATGCTTGAGCGGAGGATCCTATGGCCTTTCTTCTTGAGGAAGTTCAAGTTCCGAATCTGTTCAGCTAATAGAGCCGGGATGTAAGATCTTCCTTCTAGGAATTGGGTCACCAGCTCTACAACCCGGTAGTGAACATAGAAAGTTCCGGTGGGGAAAAGTATGGTGGCGAAAGCTGTCAAGATGAAAGCATTCACCCTTCTCCGTCTGTAAGTCTTGGGGTCCCCACACATTATGTCTTTTATATCCCCATTGTCTTCTCGGGCAATGAACCAGGCTTCCAAATCGTCCATCTGTATGCAGTATCCATTACAGTCTGCTAGGGCTTTGTAGACTGCCGTTTTGCGGATGCCTAGTAGTCTGCTGAAGGTACCGGCTGGCCCGGCCTCGAGATCTGGCATATAGATTGGATCAGTCAGTGCTGGAGCCTGTAGCAGCTGGGTGTACTCTTCTAGGGTAGGGGTGATTTCATGCAGCCTGATAAAGAAAGTTGTGGGCTCGATTTCCCATAACTGGAGCATGGCTCGTACCAAAGGCAGATTCACCTCTATTTTTGTTAGTGAGAGGATGGGGCCTATCTTTTGCTGGATGAAGGCCTGCTCCTCTAGGTTGTACAAGATAAACCAATAGTCCAGTACCAACTTTGGGTCCAAAGGTTTGTACACCCGAATTTCTTTGCGGAGTAGACGGTCGACTGCAGTGCTAGCCATCTATTACAACAAGAAATTTTCCTAATTACAACCAGAACTATAACATTACAGGGAAATTGATATGAACTCCATTGAATAAAACAACAAATATTACATCATCAACAATTGTTAACCCATGATGTTATGTATGCAAATAGGTTGGTTCTAACTGGTCCCCAAGCTCTATGGCCTCCCGCATTCTCGGAGAAATGGATCTCAGGCCATATCGAAGCATTGGGTGGGGTAGCCTAGTCAGTCCCGAATGGTGATCAACTCACTTCGCCCGAAACCTACATAATGGCTCCTCGTCTTAGGGTTCTAGGACGGTCCGAGTTCGACCGCATCTATTCACACGAACACATGCATGCATGCAGACCCCATAGTAAAGAAAGCTAAACCTAGCTAATCCCTGAAAAGTTAGCAACAGGATAATAATTGAAAGACATTTATTTAAGAGAACATTTCGAAGAGATTCAGGTGGCTAGCCTACTGGCACGAGATCCCCAGTGGAGTCGCCATCCTGTCGAGTCTAATTTTGAATTTTCCCATTCCTAATCCGATCTAGACTAGACCCTATGCTCATCTAATATAGATCCTCGACTTGAGTTAGGAATTTCGTTTAATTTTGGAGTCGCCACCCAACTGTTGTTGGGAAAGATTGAATTAAGACTAAAGGAGCATATTAGTCTTAATTTGGACCACTAGTCGTCGTGATTTCCTCTTCTCGTTTTTGGTGAAAAGAGGAAAAGGAAAACCAGAGTTTCTAAGTTCGGAGGCTAACCTATTAAAACCTTACGGTTACCACCTAATCTCCTAAAATTACCTCTATCTAGAAATGTCTTTTACTTTGTTTCTGTTGCTTTTTATTGTGTTTTTGAATGAGTTATTTGAAAAAATGATTTTTTTATTTCATTTTATGGGTTGACCCAAATGGGTGCCTACGTACCTGCTATTCAGGATCAAACAAGCTGTAGTTTGCTTTTCCTGAAAAGATTTAGTGGGTTTGTGAATTTTAATTTTGAAATCTCTTTTGATTTATGTTTTTACCATTTTTAGGATTTTTCTAAAAAAATATAAACCTAAGCTTAATAATTTGATTTTTGAAAATAATTTTTAGGGAAAACATCAATTTTTGATTTATTTGAGAAAATGATTTTTCTAAGTGATAAAACTCATTTTTTTTTCTATTTTTTCTTAATTTTTGAATTTTTATTAATTTTTTTTTTTGTAATTTTTTATGATTTTTTTTATCATTTTTATGATTCTTTTATTATTTTACAATTTTTATAATCTTTATAAGTTTTTATAATTTTTTATTTTTTTATTATTTTTATGATTTTTTATTAATTTTTCATAATTTTTGTACATTTTTGTTTTTTTTTTTTAATTTTCCTCCTAGGTTCTATCCTATTTCAAAATTTAAAGTTTTATTATTATTTTTTCTAATATTTTCATTATTTTCTACATTTTTATTATTTATTATTTTGATTATATTTTTTTTCTTTTTATTATTTTTTATTTTATTATTATTATTTTTTTATATTATTAACTCCTAAAAAATCTAATTTCTAACATTTTTCTATTTATTGAAATATAAATAACACATAAGTAAATAAACAAATAAATAAATAACAAAATTAATAAATTAATTCGGAATAAAATAAATCAAATAAATAAACAAAATAAAATAAAAGAGAAATTCGGAAAATCCGACTTACCTGGATCCAGGTCAGTGCGCGAGTCGGGTCGGTCGGGTCGAATCGGGTCGAAGCGGTCGAACACGGCGGCGGGGAGTGCTCGTTGACGGCGTTCCGACAGCTTTTTGCAGCGGTTGAGGTGCCGAATCCTAGGTTATCGAGGGTGAGGAATCCAATGGTGGCGGTGGTTTGCTCCAGAAACGCCTCTTGGTGGTTTCTCAACTCCTAATCGGCGGTCACGGCTTCAAACTCCTCCGGTGGACTTCGGTTCTCTCTTTTCTCTCGCTTTTGATCTGTGTTCTGGCTTCCTCACTTCATCCTCTATTTATAGGCTCTCGAAATCGAGCTGGATAAGCTCGGATTTCCACCGATCGAGGCAAATCGGATTTGCGGTTAAATGAACCAACTCCGATTCGTGTAAATCCTTCGATTTGTTGAGATTTGATTCCAATTGGATGATGTTTATCTCAATTCTGTTGAAGATCTGTTGGATTTGTACAAAAAATCGAATCGAAACGGCCGAAATTCGAATTTTTCTCCTCGCCGGCGATCTTGGATCGAGGTTGAAGATGATCACGCGCCCGGCGCTTGCGTTTGCTCCAGCCAATCAGATGCCGCCACTTGTCCCAGGTAAATGAAAAATTTGCAAAACGCGGAATCTGCTTCCCCCGCGTTTCGAACCCCTGACCTCGCACCCGCACACACTCGCCAGACCAAGACTCGGACCAGCTGAGCTAGCCCATTTTCCTAATTTTGTTTATTTCGCAAATTGCATATATGTAACGCGATTTTTATTTTTTTTGTATTTTTTGAAATTTCAAAAATTTGTAAAAATTATTTATTCCTTATTATTGCTATTTCTGAAATCATTTTTCAAAATTTATGTGTTTTCCTATTTATTTTTATTTTTTGAATATTTTTCTTATTTTTGCCAAATTAGAGAAAAATTGGAAAAAAATTAGGAAAAATTGGAAATTGATTATTATTGATTCTTAGGGCAAAAATGAGGTGTTTACAAACGGTATAGTTTGTCAAATATCCAATGCTGCCGGCACTTACGGTTTCATCGATTCCTTGCTAGAGGACTTGCTTATGGCTAGAGAGCGTAATTCATGGACCCCATCTATCGTGCCCATCAGTTTTTTTTTTTTTTTTATTGATCCAGGTTTCACCTACCAACTATCATTAGAGTTGTAGTAAGTTCAGCAAATGCTAGCTTCAAACGCTTATAATCAAAGAATCCGATGTCTTCTCTCCCATGAAAGAGCTCTTTGAGTTACTATACAAAGATCTGCAATAGGTGGCTTGTCAACTTTCTCTGCCACTTGAATCGCATGTAGAATCTGGCTTCTCACACTACTTCTGAGCTCTAAGTCTGCGGTTTCACTCCACCAATCAATGTCTTCAATCCATCTTCTGAATCTATCAATAGGATTTCCTGTCATTCTTCACCATTCAATCTCATCTACTGGATTGTACTTTGTAGAATCATCAGACGTTGAGTGACGGCCCGCCCGGTATGTCAAAGCCTCAATTAGTATTGGTCTCTGCTCATTAATTGCCATTTCACGTGCAGCATAGACAAAATTATACATTGTAATAGCATCATTGCCATCTACCTGATACCTCTGACTCCATAAGCCTGCCCTCTAACAACAATTCCATCACTTCGAAATTGGTCTGAAATTGGGGTGCTAATGGCCCATCCATTATTCCGACAGATAGACGTAACTGGAGCCTCCATAACTGCTGCAAAATTTAAGGCAACATGAAAATCTCCCTCAGTCGGACCACCATCACCTGTTCTGATTAACTCGAGAGGCAAGTGAACTTAATGTGGAATTTTTTGAACAAATCGATGTGAGCAATGAGCTTCTGGACAGCGTCGAGCACAAGATCAGCGATCTTGACATTACCGCATTGGCTGGCATCAACGTTCGTGGGACGACACAACTTCTGTTTGGATTCTTTCTAAATCCCCAATCCTAATCATTATTCGTCTTGGTAGTTTTCCAAGGTTGAAATCTGTTGCAGGTCCACTTTGTTTTTTCTTTTGAATCATACAAAACTATTTCAACTAAAACAGATGGAGGAATTTCTAAGAGACATGAATGCTAGTGAAGTGAGTGACAGCAGCATCCTCGAAGTAGTAGTCGATAGTTCATTGACATCTTGAATAGCCTGAGGGAAGATCCTTCCAAATTTGTGACGCTGAAATGTTATCTTGGTTCAGTGGTTATTTCTGTTCTTAATTGAATTTCTCTGCCCCAAGTTTTTGCTTGCTGCTCGGATCTCCAATCCTTCCAGGTATATTTTTTACTGCACATGGAGATCAGCATATTCGACATGTTCTCAGATTTCCATGACCCCACTGTAAATATGACGAGCTAACAAGTGGATCTTAGCCTGCTTTACCCCCCTCATTGTGGTACACATACTTTGGTGGCTTCTTGTTTTTGAATTTTTCTCTCTCAAGGAGTTTGGTTTAGAGGTGTAAGTTTGCATTTTGGTTTTGGAAGGTGTCAGGGAGTGTGTAGGAGCTGCAATTGATGGCTTTGTCCTTGTTGCTTGTAATGTAATTATTTGAAAGAATGTTCCTATTGCTAGACCTACCGGTGTACTAAGATGGGCATCCACCACCAATCTCAAGTCTTCGAGCTATGTGGTTGGATGAAACTATCTCTAAAAATACTTTTTGGGACAAAATCAAACATCGGGAGCACCATACAACGGCTTGCACTAATGGTATGCTTCGCTTTATCGGATGTGAGCCCCATGCTAGCTCGAGGGATGCCATCAACGCAAGTTCAATTTTGCGCTTTAGGAATGAAAGAAAGGAACTTCCCATGTCAACCACCCAATTTGCGTTCCTTAGGTAGCCACCCTTAGGGTGGAAATTTTTTAGTAGAACATATCATCTCAAAGTCAAAGTATGTGATTCTTTTGGAAAATCCTGGCGTTTTCCATGCCATTACTACTTCCACCTGCCTGTAGTTCCCACATATGAGCGAGTCGGAGGTGTGGCGAGCGATCATTTGTCGCTGAAATACTCAGGCTCACACATTCATAACTTCTTGGTGGGAAATCACTCCGACACTTAACGATGTGGTCATTCTCCTAAACTTGACTAGTTTTGGGCAAACCAACATTACTTCTACGAAAGTATCTTATAAGGAGCATAATTTTCAAATATCCTTACTGGATGCCTTGAAAGCCACTTGCAATAGCAAGAGGAAGTCATGTTTCTCTCTCTGGCTTGCATACTTCTGTAAGGAGAAAAGGAAGGACAAACCTTGAGTTTCTGGCTCAAGTCATGGACAAAAGTAAGTATTATTATCCATTTTCAAGTATACCTTTATAGTTGTGTACTTATACCTCTCTCACTTTTTTTTTTTTTGTCATTTTTGTAGGTATGAGCTTACAGCTTTTATAGCTTATTAGCTCTCTTTGTTTGTGTTCCCTAGTGGACCAAAAGAAGATGTGAGCCCCCGGCTATTTTCCTTAGCCATACGAATTTCTTAGGGTGAGTGCTTCGCACTAGATCCCTTTTATCTAGGCTCTTTATATCAACACTTGATATGTAAATGTGTCGCATGTAGATCTGGTATTTCTTCAACTCTTCTTTTGTGAACGATTCCGAAAATACTTTACACCTCCTCTTAATAGTGCTAAATCTAACCTTACTCTTCTTAAAGCATGGGCTTGGGTTAAAGGAACTATTGAGCAGGCACTTTTGCAGCTTATCGACGTTGAGTCAAAATTTACATTTCACCCTTATGTGAAATGGCTTGCTAGTTATGAAGACAAGATTGAATTATATCCTCCAAGCTCAAAGGATGAGGTAACCTTGGTAGATAGGCATAAGGTCCTCTACAATTTTAAGGCAAGATTTATTCTATGGTATACACCAGGAAGTCTACCCTCCCTCTTAGACAACAAAGACTCCTCTAAGTGCTATCTGAAGCAAAGGTTATAGTATATTCTCCTCACAAGGTTGCACGCCAGCTTAGGTTTGACCAAGGGTTACCCCGCATAACTAATATTACTAACAACTTCGAGTTGTGTTGTCGGTCACTCTCACCAAGTGACTACAGAAATATTCATCCAAAAGTGCGTCAGTTATACTTTCCTTTTACAAGTCGCTCCGAGGTTGCTTCTCCTGGCTAGCTAACATATTGGTCAAATTGCTTGCAAGACTTCCAAACATATGCTTTTGCTTCAATAGATGATACACTTCGTGTGCTTACTATGTATTGTTGGGAGTTTTGCCTTAAATTATCGCCAAAGACCAAGCTTAAGCCTACCAGTGATGCCCAAGAGACTATTGAACGAGTGGATCAACGATTAGCATCTCCTACTGATGTGAGATTAGGAAGATCCTCTCAGAATAAATGCCCATTTCTTCCATCGACAGAGGGTAGACAGGTCAAGCATACCTTTATTCATGAGGTAGCATCCTTGTATGTTTCTTGTTATTATGTATGTACATGTAGTCTTTTTTTCTAACCACCCTTGGCTATTATATATGTATAGGTTAAGATGGGCTCCGAAGCTCGCTCTAGCACCTCTAGGGATTCAACGACCATTTCAATTCGAGTTGATGATAATAAAGACTTAGTGAATTATGCGGAATCACCAATTGAAGATGGCAGAAGTGATGATGATGACATTAAAGAGTTGCATGACTCTATTGGAGTTAGAGCACTTACTACTAGTACTGATGAGCCGGTCATAGAGATAAACAAGGATAATGATAACACAAATGCCGGTGACCATGCCAATGCACTACTTTGCTCGAGTACATATGAAGATGAGTTGCATGTAGCTCCTAAGAATATCTTTCCTCCCCTAGTCGCTACAATGTCTCCCCAAGACAAAGAAGCGACTCCAAGGGTTTATGCTATGGTAGAGGAGACTACATCCTTTCAAGGATTCACTATGCCTTCTCGGTTATTGGACTCATTGGAGACCCTTAATGCTATAGACAGAGACTTTTGGGTTAAGTCTCCTGTATTGGGGACTAAACTAGCTTACACTATGGTGAAGATGTTGGGGGAGACGGCATTATTGTTGAACAAGCCTTAGAATTCCTTATCAAAGGCAAAACTTAAGTAGGTGATTAAATGCATTGAGGGAGTTGGCCTTCTAAAATTCAAGATTAACAACTTAGAGCCTATTGTTGCTAAAGCCAAAAGGTTGTTGAGTTACTATACTGTTACGAGCCGGCATGATGAACTGATGAGTAGAGTACAGGAGTTACAAGAAGCAGTTAAAGCAACCGATCTTGAGATGAAGGTACTTTTAGGAGATTAAGATCTTAAGTCCTCAATAAGCCTAAATTATCTTCCATAGTTCAGCATGACTATGCTTTTGTTTTCATTCTAAAGCATTATATTGAAATTAATAAAGTTATTTGTCTTTATTTTTTTTTTATATATGTGTGATCATGACTTATTCGCATGTACTTGCCATGAGTGATGTTAGTCACAATCATATTATTCAGTTAAGTTATTATGTCCTGCATCAAAGCAAAGCTTTCACTTACTAGCAACAATATGTTAAATGGTTGAAATGATCAATCATGCTTAAATAGCAATAATGGTATTTATTGCGTAGTTTAACATACTAGCATTAATGGTTAAGAGGGTATTACCCAATACATAACCATTTATTCTTCATTTTTGAATTTGTATATATGTTTTTGCGAGCTAAGTATTTCATTGCACACTAAGGAGCACTGCTCTAACCATGTGACAGCAATGTAAGAGGTGATAATTAATCATGTTTGTGCGCTAAGGAGATAACTCTCTAACTTTGCAATAACAAGATAAGTGATTATTAAGAAGAAAAGCAATTCAAAGATGGCACGTGACTAGATGACTAGGGAGAGAGTAGTAGGGAAGAGGAACAGACAATCTCAAGTGTCTGAATGCACAAATGATAAATAAGGAAGTTAAGGGGACCTCAAGCATCAACCTTGTAGTTCTTGGGCAATAGAGACCATTCTTCACCCGATCTCTTGTTTGATCTTTGAGAGCAAATAACTCTTAGTGAAACACTGTCTCTCTTATCTTAAGAGTTCGGGAAAAAGGCCCCCTAATGAGGAGGAATTACTAAGTATTTATAGACTCTTGGGCTTAATGACATCAGTTAGATCACTTTAGCAATCAATGGTTACGAGATGGAGTCTACTCAATTTAAGGTTACCTTAATGAGCTTGCCATAGGCCCAAGAGTAGCCTTCCTCATAAGTATATGAGCCTACCTGAGAAAGATTGAATGTGGATGTACCGGTCCAACGACCCCTATTCCAAGCCCACCAAGCCAATTCTCCCTTAATCATTCCAATAATTGGATCAAACTCATTAGGCCTTATCACTTAACCCAATGAATCAAGCCAAATAATCAATGAGCTTAGACCAATATATTTACATAATATTTTTTAGCCCTCTACAATATATATATAAGGAGACATGTTTTATGTATAGGTATTTATAAAGAGTTAGTAACATTTACATTACCTGATGTGAAATAATATAAGTGTTTGCATGTACCGCAACACATTTCTAAACAACATGTTACCTATCAATTGAAGGAGTTTTCTAAGAGATTTCTCTTTGGTGAGATGCAACAAATTTAATCAAGGGATTAACTTAGTTTCTTTCTATCTTTGTGTTTGCCTTATGACTTCAAAAACATTTACCAATTCATATTCAAACTCTTCATCTCTTACATTTATTCATAGTGTTATTAATATTTACCATTAATTTTTGTCCATTAAATTTTTAAAGCAAATTCAGCGTTGCTTATTGCCTAGAAATGGATTATTAAAATGAAAAATGAGTATTGATTATAATAAAGAAAAAATGAGAAATGTGTGTAAGATTGCATAGATCTTTATATATATATATATTTATAGTTAGGGGAAAATACATTTTTAATCCCAATGTTTACCTACTTTTTTATTTTTGTCTTCAACTTTTGAAAACCTTCCAAAAAAAAGACTTTCATTAAGTTTCTTAAATTTTCCATCGATATGTGATATGTATCAGCTACAATTTAATTCACATTAATTAAATTAACAAAATGATAATATTAAATATATTCGTTTTCATAATATAATAAAAATAATATTAAATGTATGTAATAATATAATATAATGAAAAATAATAAAATAATGTAAAACAATAATTGGAATTAAGAAAATGGGCTAGAAAATTTTGTGTATACCTTACCTACCTTAGCTAACTAGCTTAAGGCTAATCGAAAGCTAATAGATGCTGAAGATGAATTGAAAATTTAGCGTATTTAATAGAAGTCTTATTTTGTAAGGTCTTCAAAATATTAAGCAATCAAATAAAAGAAAAAAAAATATTGAAGACTCAAACATAAAGATAAATAAACATTGAGGATTAATAGTACTTCTCCCTTATAGTTATTAATTTCTTACTATTAAAGGTAAGATTTAATTATTATTTATATACTTTTTCACTCATGTAAGTTTACAAAGTCTCACAAATTAATTAGAATATTTAATATGATGATCTAACCTATATTCTTTTAAGGATTTTACAATGTCATATCATCTTAAATTATCAATAATTTTGTAGGTTTTTAAATGGAGCATATACATTTAAAGAAACTATGATGTAGGTCATCATCACTAAATTAAGGGGAAAATATCAAATCAAGCAGATGGTCAAATTTAATCAGATATGCCTAACCTCACATCTTAATGGAAGACACTTTACATCTATTGCCATTGATCCATCTTCTATATGGACAGCATAAATACTAAATTTGGAACTTTCATTTATTCTATATGTTAGGAGATGATCTAGACTTTAATTAAAAATTACAAGACATTCAATTATAATTAGTGTCTTTCATAATTACAAAGCAAATTTTCATCTAATAGATTTTTTGCTTTCCGTCACTTATCTAGTCTAATATAAATAACATGTCTGTGCATACGCGCGCATGTGTGTGTATAAGTTTGAAGAAGCTAAACCCTAATACACATAAGAAGAAATAACTTAAGTATAAAGAAATGCAAAAAAAAAAAAAAAAAAAAACTCTTAAGAATATAAAAACAAATGACTTACATTTGTCATAACCTTAAGCTCCTCAAATCTCTATCTCTACTAGAATTTGAACAACTCAATACACCTATATACAAGCAACACTTACAATGTTGCTCCTCTAATTCAATCTTGTTAGCAATGCACCTCTGAGCAACCTAGTGCATCATAATACCTGTGAGCCTCCATCACCCCACACCTGAATGATACCTCTTCACCTAGATGGTATACTCCATGCCACAAAGTACTTCTTAGACCCTCTAGGCTCCATCTTCCTATAAATCCTCTTCACCTTAAGTTTTTGTATGGCACTTGAAGGTAAAATGGACTTTTTCTTTGCACAAGTAACCTACTTTTCCTATCATAAACAACAGCACAAGTATAAGGATCCTCCACCTTCATATGGACATCTATAATGGAAATACCAAGAATCACTATCCCATGTAGTAGGGCTAAGTGTATAGGCTTGACTCCTCTCATTATCCTCAACATCTATGGACATCTCCATGCTATCGAATCTTACTATACTCTAGTAACTAGTAAGATCCATAAAGTCAATGGATAAAACATCCCAAGATAATTCCATCACATACCTTACACCTAATACTATGTATGTCTATTAATCATGCACTTTACCTACATTAACAATCCCTATCCTCTAACCATCACACATCTTTACAGAGACAATCTATATAAGCTCATATGCTTAGAACCAATCTCTTTCATAGCATATGCGAAGAACACTCTAAAACCCATTATTGTGGATTTTCTCTAACCATCAAAAGTTAGTAATAAATCATAATACTCTAACCTAGCAACTATCACATCAACAACAATTTTACACACATCGTGTTTACCAGGTCCTATTTCACCTCTCAATGAACCTTACCCTCACATAGACCTTTTTTCGCAGTGATAATAGATAAGACATCAACCTCTATCTACTGAATCTAACATGCAATACTCTTTTTACTATTGAGGATAAAAGAAATGAAATAATTTGAGTAAGAAAATGATAATATTTTCCATTTATGTCTTCAAACTATTTCATGGCTTATGAATGGGATAATGCATGATGCACATGCTTTTGACAATTTAGTGTTTAATTTTATATATATATATTTTAATATATGTATTTTAGCTTCAATTGCATATTGATGTCTTTATCAATGAAGAAGTTAATGATTATTAAATTCTTTTTCCATTTTAGTGTATGTATTTTAATTTTTTTTTATTCTAGTTGTTTGATTACTTGTTAACTTGTAATAATTTTTAAGAAAATTATAAAAATATTATTTTTGTGCTAGAAATTTCATTTATGCATAACTTTTACATACAATATATGATTTGTAATTTGTAAATTAGATATCATTTGACATCAATACTTGAACTTTGGAACTCACTAGAAAATACGCATCCATATAATATAATGTTTTGTTATATCCCCAGTAGTTTTTGTGTAGCAAATTTATTGAAGTTGGAAAGCTTGTGTTGCAAGTTATTTAAATATTATGGCCTAATCTACTCCCAACATTATGCTAGACCATGTTTGATATACCTAACCATGCATATGGTTCTCTTTCTCTCTCTTCCCCTTCTTTGAGATATATCTAAAATTCTATTTATTCTATCTGGACACATAATTTTAATAAATCAATTCTGACTTTTACACCGTGTTTGGCAATCTTAACAAAAGTAGGCAAAAGCAAAAATAAGTAGAATAAAAAAAAGGAAAGATTTCCTTTTCCACTTTCAATTTAAATACCCAAACATAAGATTTCCTTTAATTTCCTTTCTTTCCACAGCTTTCATCATTGCAAAACACAAGGTTAGACAAATCATTATCTATATGCAAAACAAGTTGTTGGCGTAAATTAATAAGAATAAATTGTAAATATATCCTTTATATGTGCTCTACACATATTTCGTCATACATCTCAAAAATTGAGTGTTTAAATCACTTAATCTTAGTTAGCATGCTTTTAGCTCCCTCTATGACCATTTTATCCTTAATGTTAAGCAATTAAAAAATAAAAGTAAGAATTCTCTCTTTTTCTTTCTTCATGCAATTTTTTTTGTTATTTCTATTAGGAGCAAAATGGTTACTTAGAGATTTAAAGGTACATTTTGAAGTTTGAATGTGCAAGTGCTCGACATTAAAAAAATATCGAACTAAGTGGACATAAAATAAAGCAATAATTTACAATTAAACCATAAATAAAAAGGATTTAAAAAATAAGGTTAATGTTACATTTAGTTTTTAAACTTTGTCCATTTTTATAATTAATTACGTAAATTAATTAATTATAAAAATATATAAATTTTAAATAATAAATTAACAATATAAAATTTTAGATAATATATATTTGGATATTGATACTTTAACTTTACACTAGAAGCGAATAGTTGTTATCAATTACTACAAAATAAAGTTTTTTCGAATTGGGAATTGAATCCAGTGTACTCTATTTGAATTGAAATGGCAGAGTCCCGAGATGGGCATGGCATGGATTCTTGCTTTGTTTCATGCAAAATAGAGAGACAAGAATGAGATGAGGGATGACTGAGAGAGAGAATGAGGATCCAATACAAAGACAAAGGAAAATGTACAATACATCCTGTGATGAAATGATGTCATCGCCGACACCCCCCAACTCTAAGCATATCCCCACATTTGTCCATGTTGATTAAATCATCATGCTGTTGCTGGTTATTTCCACACGGTGCTGCTGTCATTGTCTTGCAGCAGTAAACACAATTTTTCTTTTTCTTTTTTTCTTTTCTTTGGAGGTATAAGAAAAAATAAAGAAAGAAAAAAAAATCCTTTTAAAAATACTCATACATTAAGAGAATTGTTTAATAAACTTAGATTTATGATGAATCCACGAAGAAAATTATCAATAGAAGAACCCATCTCAATTGTCGATTGTTAGTATGATTTAACGATTGATGTTGACAGCCAAACTTTATAAATACTTAAAACTCCTCATTTGGATAAAAAAATCAAAAGGAACATCATCATATTGTTAGATTATAATAACACGCGATCAAATTGTAACAAGATCCTTGCACCTATATAGACTTAGACCAATAAGTGTTTGTAAATCATCTTTTGAAATAAGATGAAAATCACATAAGATAGGAAACTTCTTAGAATATAAGTGTTTTTGTTTTACTAAAATCGTCATTTAATTTTTTTCCTATTTTAAAATGTAAATTTTTATTATATTTATTTCAAAAAATATGTTATTGTAATCTAGTTGTATGAATATGAGTAGCTCGATAAGATGACTAGGTTCAATATTCCCCTTCCTTGAAGTTGTGATACGATAGTAGATGTCTCTAAAAATAAATAAATAAATAAATCATTTTAAAAAAAAGAGGAAACCATTTTCCTTCCCTCTTTTACCATCATCGCTAGTAGTTGGCCACCATGGTTTACTTTTATCGCTACTTACAATTAAAAGCTATTAGTATGTACAATCGCTTGGGATTAAAATAATAATATTTGATAATTATATAACTTTGATCATAATAAATAATAAAAGTGATAGTGAAAAGTGAAAAGTGAAAGATTGTGGCTAATAATGGTGGTAATTATTCCATCATAGAAAATGTTAGTGGAAAATAGGAAAAATAATATCAATTTCCAAAAAGAGAAAATCATTTTCCCCCCTTTTTTATCAAAATTTCACTAGATTTTATGTGACCACTAGAGGTTAGCCATTGTGAATTATTTTTATCGCTACTTACAACTAAATGTAATCGGTATGTATAATCTTTTATGATTAAGATGATAATATTTAATAGTTGTATAGCTTTAATCATTACAAAATAAAAAGAAAGAAAGAAAAGAAAGAAAGAAAGAAAAATCGAGAAAAGGTTTTCCATAAAATAGCCACATCCCGAAGCCCCATTTTTAGGGAAAAAGTTAACTATTAGCAAAGAAATGTTTACCTTTGAAAATAAATTTTTATCTTTGAGATTGATTTTTTTTTTTTCCATATAGTCGGTTGCTTTTATAGAAATGTGATACTAAAACTCTTTTGATTCATGAATTTTGTGTAACTTATAACCATACCTAGATAGATTAGTATCAACATATTACCATTATGTTAAACCTTTTTATGTAAAGGCAAAAAAAATATAAAATAGATGATTTTTAAATCCTTGATTACAATTTTTTTATCGTAATTTTATGCTTTTTAACATATCTTTTTATTTTTATTTTTATTTTTTATCTATAAAAACCTAAAGCTTTTATAATTTAGTAGTGCAATAAATACACTGATTTTCAAGCAACACTAAGTTCAATTGACCCTATATTTACATCATCAATATTGTAGTTGCCATATATATATATATCCGAAATGACTATTGTTATGTTTATTCCTCATTTGAATTTTTTTTCCAATGTTTCTTGTTCTTTTTTGTGACATATATTTACTTTTCTTTTTACAAATACGGCTTAGGTGGATGTTCATTTTATACTCAACACAAATGGTTCCTAACTAATCAATAACCAACTATACTTGTCATCTTGTTTTTTGTTTCTTGACGTTGCTTTCTTGCCTTGGAATATCTCTTATTCTTAGATTATATTTATATTATATATATAAACACACCCTCAACAATTTAGAAAGTAACCACATTATCAACAATTCTTTCACTTACCCATTGAAAAAAGAAAAGAAGACTTGTCACTCAATTATTAGCCTAAAAGAAAAGAAAATTATGGAAAAGAATGCTACTATGAGACCCATCCAGTTTCCACATTGGCTTGATTCATTAGTTCATAGTCGATTTAACAAACATTGTAAGCGTCACGGCAATTTACTATGTAAATACTTCTGCATAGATTGCATGAAAGATGAAATGTGCCCCAAGTGCAATGATCAACACAAGCAAGACCATCATGATCATCAAATATTAAAGGTACAAATCTACTTAATCTAAAACTTTTCCTTTTCTTTATAAAGTAGGGTTTTGTATATGTATGTAATATATTATGTAATCAAATCAAGTTCATTTTATTAAAATCCTAATATGGATTCTTTAGCTTTAGAATATTAAATCTTATAGGTAATTCATTACAAGTATAATGTAATCTTTACAGGCACGTAGATGTTCTTATACGGCCATAATGAAAGTTGACGATTTGAAGGATTTATGGAGTGATGTATCCTCGATCACCCCATTTACAGTAAACAACCATGAAAGTGTGTTTATAAACTCAAGAGCAGGGAAAGTTCGTCAGCATCATTCTTATGACAGCCATGAACATTGCTCCATGTGTCAATATCCAGTGAAAAGACAACGTAAATTTTGCTCCGTTGAATGCTACGTAAGTATTATTCTGCATCTTCTACTACTGTTCGTCGTATTAGACCCACCATATAAGTTTGCAAGTTATATATAAATCTTTGAATGAAAAGAAAATTTAGATTAGTCATTCTTGAAATATTTGCAGGTTAAGTTTTGGGAGAATGCCCAACATCAACACAATGAGGAAAATGCTGCTCAACTTGAAACAAATGAAGAATTGCCACAACCATTATCAACTTCAAAAATCGAAGGAGAACCGGAATCTAATCAACAGGTTGAGGAGGCGGTATCTGTTTCCGAACCCGAGAAATCATTTGGAAAAAGAAAGAGGAAAGGAGTACCCATTAGGGCTCCAACAAGAGTTTTTAGAGAATATTTGTAACTTTCAAATTTTAAAAATGAATTGTGAATTTTATATTCCTTAAAAACCAGTTCATCTTTGGTTATTAGTAAATTTTGCAATAAAGATGTTGCAAGACTTCGAGTAAATTTTGCATGAACCATCTATTATGCCATCATGTGACATATTTAGTTCACATCACGATAAAAATTAGGTTTAATTACAATATTTGCTACCTAAGTGGATTCAAATAAAAGAACTTAGAAAATTATGATATATTTATGATATATATTACCTACATAATAAATGACATGTCATAGCATTTTACATGACATCTATAAATTAAAACCAATGAGGGTTTTTTGGTGTCTTACATGCTATATTCATATTATTGAGTGAAGAAAATGTAAAAAAAAAATGATATATTTATTTAATTATTTATATCTTTTAAAATACCTATAATACAAGTTTTACATCTATTAGTTTTATATAAAATCAAGATATGACTTTAGCTAGGATAATAGTTATTTTAAATTTATATTATGTATGAGTAATCTTCTCCTTTCATTATTGAGAACCTTCTATGAATCCGTTTACTATTTTCATAATACTAATTCAATCTTTAATCTTACCACTCAGTTACGTATATTAAGTATTTACCGTTAATCATCATTAAATTTATATTATTAATACATAAATTAATAATAATATTAAAAATTAAACTAATTCCATAAAAAATATGGATAAGATAGTAGAAAATTCCTTAACGTCGAAATGTGGCCTAAGAGTATAAGCTTGTTGACGTAAAGCTAATTAAAGTAATATTTTCAAGTTTTAAGAATTTTACAGTAGAATTTATCTCATAAAGCAGTTTTTAAGAGATTTCTCTTTGGTGAGATGAAACACATTTAATCAAGGGATTAACCTGGTTTCTTTCTATCTCTATGTTAGCCTTATAATTGTAAATACATTTACCATTTCACATTCAAACTCTTCATCTCTTACATTTATTTATAGTGCTATATTTTTAAAGCAAATGCGGCATTGCTCATTGCCTAGAAATGGATTATTAAAATGAAAACTGAGGAATTATAATAATGAAATAATGAGAAATGTGCGCAATAATTGCATAGACCTTTTATATATATATATCTATAGTTTGGGGAAAATACATTTTTAATCCCAACATTTACCTATTTTTCTATTTTGTCTTCAACTTTTGAAAACCTTTAAAAAAAGACTTCCATCAAGTTTATTAAATTTTTCATCTATTTGTAATACATATCAACTTCAATTTAATTCATAATGATTAAATTAAAAAATGATAATATTAAATATATTTATTTTCATAATATAATAAAATAAATATTAAATATATATAATGATATAGTATAATACAAAATAATAATTAAAATTAAGAAAATGAGCTAGAAAATTTTGTTTATATCCTAACTACTTTGGCTAACTAGCCTAAGGCTGATTGAAAGCTAATAAATACTTAAGATGAATTGAAAATTTAATATATTTAATACAAATCTTATTTTGTAAGGTTTTCAAAAAATTAAGAAAACAAATAAAAAAAATATTGAAGACTCAATCATAAAGATAAATCAACTTTGAGGACTAATAGTACTTCTCCCTTATAGTTATTAATTTCTTACTATTAAAGGTAAGATTTAATTGTTATTTATATACTTTTTCACTCATGTAAGTTTACAAAGTCTCAAAAATTAATTAGAAGATTTAATATGATGATTGAACCTATATTCTTTTAAGGATTTTACAATGTCATAACATCTTAAATTATCAATAATTTTGTAGATTTCTAGATGGAGCATATACGTTTAGAGAAGCTGTGATGTAGGTCATCACTAAATTAAGGGAAAATATCAAATCAAGTGAATGGTCAAATTTAATTAGATATACCTAACCTCACCTCTTAATGGAAGACACCTTACATCTATTGCCATTGATCTATCATTGTATGGACAGCATAAATACTTAATTTGAAACCTTCATTTATTCTATATGTTGGGAGATGATCTAGATTTTAATTATAGATTACATAACATTCAATTATAAATCGTGTATCTCATAATTACAAAGCAAATTTTAATCTAATAGATTTTTTGCTCTCTATCTCTTATCTAGTCCAATATAAACAACATGTGTGTGTATAAGTTTAAAGAAGCTAAACCCTAAAACACATAAGAAGAAATAACTTAAGAAAACTCTTAAGAATATAACAACAAATGACTTACATTTGTCCCAACCTTAAGCTCCTCAAATCTCTATCTCTACCAGAATTTGAACAACTCAATACACCTATATACAAGGAACACTTACAATGTTTCTCCTCTAATTCAATCTTGTTAGCGACTCACATCTAAAGAACCTAGTGCATCACAATACCTACAAGCCTCCATCACCCTACACCCAAATGACACCTTTTCACCTAGATAGCAAACTCCATGTCACCAAGTACTTCTTAGACCCTTTAGGCTCCACCTTCCTATAAATCCTCTTCACCTTAAGTTTTTTTATAGCACTAGGTAAGGTAAAATGGACTTTTTCTTTGCACAAGCAACCCATTTTTCCTATCATAAACAATAGCACAAGTATGAGGATCATCCACCTTCAAATGGACATCTACAATGGAAATACCAATAATCACTATCCACGTAGCAAGGCAAAGTTTCTAGGCTTGACTCCTCTCATTATCCTCAACATCTATGGACATCTCCATGCTATCAAATCTTACAATAACCAATAAGATCAATAAAGTCAATGGATGAAACATCCCAAGATAATTCCATCACACACCTTACACCTTATACTATGTACGTCTATTAATCATGCACTTTACCTACATTAACAATCCCCAGCCTCCGACCATCGTACATCTTTATAGAGACAATCAATATAAGCCCGTATGCTTAAAACCAATCTCTTTCATAGCATATGTGGAGAACACTCTAAAACCCATTGTTGTGGATTTTTTCTAACCATCAAAAGTTAGTAATAAATCATAATCCTCTAACCTAGCAACTATCACATCAACAACAATTTTACACATATCGTGTTGACCAGGTCCTATTTCACCTCTCAATGAACCTTAGCCTCACATAGACCTTTTTTCGCGGTGATAATAGATAATACATCAACCTCTAGATCTTCCTCTAGAATTGCTGCTACTATTGGAATGTTGAATCTCTAACAATAACACATATCCTTCAACTTATTATTATTATTTTAGAAAATGCCTTTTTATTCATTATTATATCAATCAAAGGTACATTATAAAAAGGTTACCTATATTTTTAGTAATTTGTAAAGACCTTATCTATGCTTTCTTTTTTGACAAATAGTAAATAGTAACACATGTCACTATTTTATTAGTTCATAAATGATTAAATAAATAAATAATATTATTAAATAAATTTATTCTTATAGTTAAATAAAAATTAAATTAAAAAGAATAGCCAATGGTTTTTCAAACACCTTTTGAGGGGATGGTTGGCAACTATCATGGGGGTGGCAAGTGGCTACTTAACCACCACCACAACTTTGGGTGGCTCAAAAGCCACTAATATGTGGCTTGGGTTGCACCTACGATCACAAGTGATCCTACAACCCACACAAAGTGGTGTGGTGGACACAATTTCTTATTTCAAAAAACAAAGTCACTCGACTCTTGATAGCAACTTCACACTTACGAGTTACACATCTTAGCCAGTAGAGCTAAGGCCAATCTCAATCTAATAATGCACTTTTCTATTCTTTGAGTTGGGCATGCATTAATTCTAGGAAGAGCAAAATGCAATGAAGGATTGAGCCTTAGCCACCCCCTATATGCATTCCCTTAGCCAAGTGGGCTAAGTCCACTCACAACTTAGTTTAAGTTTGAAATTATACATGAATTAAGTGCGCTTGGAGGAAAAAATATTGAAAGGAAGAATTTAAGAGGAGCCCAATAACTCAAACCCGAAACCTCAACCTTTTTCACATATAGACTCACTAACTTGGCCAACTTATACAACCCATCCAACTTTGTGACACAACATATAATGCAAAATTAAAATAAGTTTTTATCACAAACCGTTAATTCTGCAAATACCCGAAGTGCGATATTCAAATATTAATTGATTCTATGAATTCTTAGATATTTGACATCTAAATTCGACATTATATCAAATTCAAGAATTTGGGAAGAAAATGGAGAAAAGAAGGCTCTAAATTTTTTATAATACTCCATCAATAATCTGTCTCCTTGCCATAAGGCATACAAATAATAGTAAGCGCAAACTGCCAAAAATAGAACATAAAAATTTGCTAAAAACAGAAACTCTTATAAACTACCAAAAATAGAAATTCCTAAAACATAAGGACACTAAGTACCTTGAAAGAAAAATACGACGTCGCAAACGAAATTTAAAATAGAGATGTTTATATAAAGTTATAAGGAATTTAAAAATTACCAAAAATAGCAAAATTGTCTGCTTAAGGGATTAAACGAATGAATTTGCCTTAAAAACAGCATAACTCAACAACAAAAGTATTAACTTCTTCAAGTTAGCTCGTTTCCTTCGAAATAAAATCCAGAAATTAAGAAATCACGATTGACCCATTTTTATCCCATTTAGCTATATACCTATTTGCTATTATCTCCACTTCATCACTTTATCATCATAATTTATTTAACATGAATGCTTTATAATGGACTTCGGCTAAATTATTCATTTACTACTCTAATAGAGTAAGTAAACTCATTCAAGGCCAAGTTAAATAAACACCAAAGCAATGCTACTCAAATAGAGAAATTCAAATCCATGACAACAATTTATATCATGACACTGCTAAGTAAGACTCTTTTCTTCTTCTTTTTTTCTTAATTTTCATTTTTTTTTCTACTTTTCATTTTTTAGTTTTTTATCCATCATTATTATTATTATTGCTATTGAAGAAGACGAAGCTTATAAGCTAATGAGTAAAAAATGAAGTCTCTACAATCATCATCACTATTAGGCAGATGCATTATCTCTTAAGTTCCCTAACAATAAATA
Organism: Laguncularia racemosa; assembly: GCA_037954665.1. Lineage (NCBI taxonomy): Eukaryota > Viridiplantae > Streptophyta > Magnoliopsida > Myrtales > Combretaceae > Laguncularia > Laguncularia racemosa. Next base: position 382,864 of record JBBMOL010000324.1, on the reverse strand, counting down.
TATTGTAGTGCAATGCGGCTATTACCATCACATGATATAATCATTATAGATTAGTTAAAAAGAGAGAGAGAGAAGATGAATAATACTAATTTAGCAAAATAATAATAATAATAATTTTAGTTTCGATTTTATACTTTTTTAATAATGTTCAAATTATTCAAAAAATTTAAAAGCTTATAGTTTGTATCCATCTTGCCTTTGCATATTTGGTTCTCTTATAATTTTATATGTATAGATGATCGAATAATAAGCTTTTGGAAAGGATTACAAATACATACATACATACATACATACATACATACATACATACATACATACATACATACATCGTGGGTTTTTTTTCCATTTTTATGGAACAAGAATCCTTTCATTCAAAAATAACAAAAAAAAAACTTGAGAAATAAAGTATACAAAGTACCAAAAACAAATTCAAAGAGATAGGAATCATAGATCCAACCTACAGACATATCTTTTACAGTAAAAATGAATATAACACCCCTTGCAAAATAAGAATAATAAGAAAAATAGAATATTCACAAAGCACATGCACTAAAGAGAGGATAGGACTTCTAATTATAAGAAGAGCAACTTGAGGGTGCGTTGTCAACCCTATGTAATGAGCCTTCAATGGAGGAGGACTTCTTGTGCTTAATGAAGATGGTGGTGAGAGGAAAAGGGTTGTATGCGATGAAGGGTTGAGTAATAGAAAATGAGTAAAAGGCAATTGGCAAAACAGGAAACTCATCACCATAATTTTAAAAGCTATTTTTCCTTTTGGGAAAAGATTATATATAGAGAGAGAGGGAGAGAGAGAGAGAGAGAGAGATGATTGACATTGCAAAAAGAAGCCACCGAATTGAATACTCAATTGAGTTAGAATGTGAGATCATCAAAACAAACAATAAAACAACACAAAACCTAATGAAAGCTTAATTACATGTATTTTGAAACACTGCATTAGGTCTTAAATTTCGAAACGTCTATCATTTTTAATATATTATAAAGTTTCTAAAATCCCAAATAGCATATAACATAAAGTTTGCCAAACAACTCTTTTTAAGAATTTGGGGGTCATCACTTTTATACTTATACCTACCAAAAGAATCTCTCATTTCCCTATCTACTGAATCTAACATGCAATACTCTTTTTACTATTGAGGATAAAAGAAATGAAATAATTTGAGCAAGAAAATGATAATATTTTCCATTTATGTCTTTAAACTACTTCATGGCCTATGAATGGGATAATGCATGATGTACAAGCTTTTGACAATTTTTTGTTTATATATTTTAATATATGTATTTTAGCTTCAATTGCGTATTGATGTCTTTATCAATGAAGAAGTTAATGAATATTAAATTCTTTTTCCATTTTAGAGTATGCATTTTAATTTTGTTTTTATTCTAGTTGTTTGATTACTTGTTAACTTGTAATAATTTTTAAGAAAATTATAAAAATATTATTTTTGTGCTAGAAATTTCATTTATGCATAACTTTTACATACAATATATGATTTTATAAATTTCATGACCTTGAAAAGCTCGTGACATATACTTTTATTTAAAAATAAGATTTAATACCTATCCTAATACTACCTTGACTTGGAAAAAAAATTAAACTGGTTATAATTTGTAAATTGGATATCATTTGACATCAATACTTGAATTTTGGAACTTACACACATCCATATAAAATAATGTTTTGTTATATCCCCAGTAGTTTTTGTGTAGCAAATTTATTGAAGTTGGAAAGCTTGTGTTGCAAGTTATTTAAATATTATGGGCCTAATCTACTCCCAACATTATGCTAGACCATGTTTGATATACCTAACCATGCCTATGGTTCTCTCTCTCTCTCTTCCCCCTCTTTGAGATATATCTAAAATTCTATTTATTCTATCTGGACGCATAATTTTAATAAATCAATTCTTGACTTTTACACCGTGTTTGGCAATCTTAACAAAAGTGGGCAAAAGCAAAAATAAGTAGAATAAAAAAAAAAAGGAAAGAAAATGTAGTTTTTATTTTTTATTTGGTTTATTAAAGTGGAAACAGAAGAAAATTAGATAATATATTTACTTTTATGTTATAAATAGACTAAAATATTCATTACTTTATTTTTTAATTTTGTTTTTGGAGATATTTTTATAATTGTACGTGATTTTTACTTGTTTCCACTACTTTCTCTCTAAAAGTGGAGAGAAGCAAATAGGATTCAAAAATGGAAATGTTTCCATTAATTTATCTTCATCTCCATCCATTTTCACTTTCAATTTAAATACCCAAACATAAGATTTCCTTTAATTTCCTTTCTTCCATAGCTTTCATCATTGCAAAACACAAGGTTAGACAAATCATTATCTATATGCAAAACAAGTTGTTGGCATAAATTAATAAGAATAAATTGTAAATATATCCTTTATATGTGTTCTACATATATTTCGTCATACATCTCAAAATTTGAGTGTTAAATCACTTAATCTTAGTTAGCATGCTTTTAGCTCCCTCTATGACCATTTTACCCTTCATTAAAAATGTTAAGCAATTAAAAAATAAAAGTAAGAATTCTCTCTTTTTCTTTCTTCATGTAATTTTTTTTGTTATTTCTATTACGAGCAAAATGATTACTTAGAGATTTAAAGGTACGTTTTGAAGTTTGAATGTGGAAGTGCTCGACATTAAAAAAATATCGAACTAAGTAAGTGGACATAAAATAAAATAAAGCAGTATATTTACAATTAAACCATATATAAAAAGGATTAAAAAAATAACATTAATGTTACATTTAGTTCTTAAACTTTGTCCATTTTTATAATTAATTACATAATTTTAAGTATTAATTTATTACCTACTAACTTTTCAAGATCATATACCCGAAGGAAGAGAGTAATTGTAAAAATTAGGTAAATTCAAGTAGTTAATTGTGCAAAGAGGTAAAATTTAGGTAGTTAATTAGGAAAATATATAAATTTAAAATAATAAATTGATAATGTAAAATTTTAGATGATTAATTAAAAAAATATGTAAAGTTAAAGTATCAACATCCAAAGTAATTTTTTTTCGAATGGGGAACTGAATCGGGTGTACTCTATTTGAATTGAAATGGCAGAGTCCCGAGATGGGCATGGCATGGATTCTTGCTTTGTTTCACAATACAACCTGTGAAGAAATTTTTAATCATCATGCTGTTGCTGGTTGTTTCCACATGCTGCTGCTGTCTTTGTCTTGCAGCAGTAAACACAATTTTTTTTTTCTTTTCTTTGGAGGTAAAAAATAAAAAAAAGAAAAATCCTGTTAATCTCTTTTGCTTCCCTAACGGGATGAGGTTTTAAACAAATGAAATTATCTAATATTTTAATAAGTATGTTAAGATATTTATTAAAAAAAAACCTGGGGTTTGATAAAAGGAATTAATCATCATAGGTGGTTTTATTTCTAATAGTCAAAATTATTTACATATCACTCTTAATCAACCTCTTTAAAAAAAAAAAAACATGAAATTGTTCCATTTGAAACTTATATTGAAATCCAAACTAAATTTAAAAAGCGTATTATATAACTTTAGGTAGAGAAGCACTAGTTTGAGTTTTCGGGGTCATTTTCGGACTCGGAAGAAAAGCAAAAGACCCGACGATGTTGGCCCAGTCTAACCGGATGGATGTTTTCTTTATTCGTTGCAGCATTGGGCTTGTGTTATGGTTATGAGATGGACTTATTTGAATGAAGAGGGCTCAACCATCTTCGAAGTTACAAAGCCAAGATGAAGGAATATACATATATAAATAATGGGTTTTTTTTTTCCATTTTTATGGAATAAGAATCCATCCATATAGAAAACTTGAGAAATAATGCGTACAAAGTACCAAAAATAAGTTTAAAGAGATGGGGATTATCGATCAAACCTATAAATACATCTTTTACAATGAAAATGAGTATAACAACCTCTGCATATAAAAGATTCTATCAAGAGAAAACGAAAATCTCGAATTCATATAGAAAAATCCATACAATTGGGCAGAGAATTGCACAATTTGCAAAATAAGAATAATAAGAAAAGCAACTTGAGAGTGTGGTGTCACTTGATGATTAGCATTGCAAAAGGGAGCCACCGAATTGAATATTCAATTGTGTCGGAATATGATATCATCAAAATAATCAGTAAAATAACACAGAACTTAATGAAAGCTTAAATACATGTTTTTCAAAACACTGAATTGAGTCTTAAATTTCGAGAGATCTATCATCTTGCATATATTATAAAGTTTCCAAAATCCCGTATAGCATATAACATAAAGTTTGCCAAACAACTCTTTTAAGAATTTAAGGGTCATCACTTTTATACTTATACCTGCTAAAAGAATCTCTCATTTTCCTTTTTACTAGATCTAATAAGCAATAACTCTTTTTATTATTGTCAAGTGAAATGAATCATATTCAAAAGCCCCCTCTCCCATTATTGTAATCATTAAGAAAAAAAAAAACTCTTTTACTATTGAGGATAAAAGAAATAAAATTAGCAAAAGAAAATGAAATTTTAACTATATAGTAATGCCCATAATAGGTAGTCTAGATATAGGAATGCAACCATAGCAAGTTCAAGTCAAGTTTTATAAAACCCTAACCTACTTCTAAGAGTTTAGTGTCTTTCAAAACTCTATAAAAACCTTATAGAATTTTTTTTCTTAAACCTAAACCCCAACCCTTTAGGTAGTGTTTGGTTGGCATTGGAATCCGGCACTGGACTGCACAAAATTTTTTGTCCTCCGTTTGGTTGCCATCCTTGAAGCAAGTACTGGACTAAACACGAATATGATACTGGACTAAATCAGATATATTAGTACCGTGTAGAATTCGGGACAAAAAATAAGGCACTGGACTGGACAACCCAATATTTGCAAAATTCCAAAACTGCCCCTCAATTATCTCGTTTTACTTTCCCTTCCGTATTCCATCTGCAAAATTTGGGTATTCCGTCACTTTCTTCCTTCACTGTTCTGCAATTTTTTCTCCCATCGTGCAACAGCTTTGGAGGAGGAACAACGACATCTCATCAGCACCGGTCCTTCGACGATCAGGTTTGTATGCTTCCATCTCTTCTCAAATCCTTCCTTCCTTGTCTTGCTTAAGGGATAGGGTTTAGGTTAATGGATTTTGATTTAGGTTTTAGGGTTAGGGTTTAGGTTAATGTTCCTCGCAGCTGGTTGATCATGTCGTTAGCAGCTGTCAAGTCGCTAATTAGGTTGCCGATCCTTCTCTCGTTAAGGGCATCAAAAGGGCAGTTTTGATCCCCATTGTTGTACGGTCTCGGGTCGGTCATTTTGTGGAAGCACAGATGGTGGAAGCAGTTGGGGTTGACTATGTCGACGAAAGCGAGGTACTTTCAATTGCGGATGGGGTTGCCATGTTTGTATACTCATCATCCTGTTCGTAATGGTATTGTAGAATAATGAAGTGTAATTAGGCTTCCTGTCGTGCATTTTGCTGCTGGAGGTATCGTGACACCCGTAGATTCTGCACTTATGATGCAGCTTGGTTGTGATGGTGTGTTTGTTGGACGTAGAGAAATCCCAATAGATACAATACTCCCATAACGTTTTTGGCGATGGATTGGAACTCATTATCAGTATATTCACGAGTTGGAAATGGTGCAATTCTTATAGTGGAAGGAATGAATTGTCTCCATGATATATCAAGTGAGGGCCTTCTAGATGATCCTGATAGAGCTTCCACATTATCAATAACCATGTTGGTTTAGGTTTGCTGGCCTGAGAGGATTATAAATGAGTCTAAGACCTGTTGAAGGGTAAAGAATCCACTCGTGCTGTACTGCATAATTGGAACTGGATTAACACCTAATTCCAAGTCATCAAGAAAAGGACCATTTGTGTCCATGATGGTCTCAACATCAGGAAATCCAGAAAAAGCCCACGTATGATTGAGATGGATGCTATAATCATATATTTGAGGACCTTGATCATGAAACACAACTGCTCCTTTAATTTTAGTATTTTGGCAATTCCTGCAAAGCATAAGCAATAAACCAAGACAAATGAAATATCCCGTCTTTCAATCCCATATAAGCATATAAGCGTATAAGCGTGTGAGGGAAATTATAAGGGCTGTTAGGCATTATATGGATCCAAGGGAGTTGGCCGAGTGTAGTTCTGGGTTGGAGGATTCCAAGGCTGTTAGGCATCTGTTGAAATGCTAAGCAAACAGCTTCGCAAAGTAAAGGAGGAAAGTAGAATAGTGCGATAGAAAACCAAAGTTCATCATGAGCAAAACAGAGAAGAGGTGAGATTTTCATAAAAACTTTCATTACTGGTTGACAGCAAATGGGCATTGTCTTATTGATGGCCTAGTTATTGCTTTGATGCCTACTAGGTTTTTTTATGCTGTTAAGGGATTTTTAGGTCAATACCATTGACGGATTTTTGGTGTGAGTTGTCTTAACTCATGCAATGCTACCAGCTTACCATAGAAAAGACCGGTACTGGACTTACTCCAGCAGTGATGATGAGATCGATTTTTCGGCCATGTGATGCGACTCCAAATGCTATTATTTCATGTGTTGCTGGAGCTATCAATTATTCAGTTAGCATATATAACCTTTGCTGCTTTTGCTGATGTATAAGGGGTCTTTTAAATTAATATTGACATGGAGATGAACATATTTTTGTGCAACCTGTTTCTGGCTTTTCTCCTTAACGGCCTTGTTTTTATACCAGTTAAGCTGTAATTCATGAGTTGTAATATCTTTTGTCCGAGTTTCTCATGACGCATTGTTATAAGTTTTACTTGAAGGAATGTAGTGTGTGGCTATCTTACAAATTTACTCAAGTGCAATTCAACTACAGGTGAGTTGAACTTGAATTTTAAGTCATTTGAGTATTTTAATTAAGCTGGAGTTTTATGATATTTGAGCTCAAAATTTTAAATTTGATTGAGTCTGAGCTTTGATTCTTTTGCTTCAATTCAAACTTGAATTCCATGCTACGTGATCTTGATTTGAAACATTTACAGCTCTAGTGTATAGAAGCATGTCTTATCATCGATCTTTTATCTTCATTAAGTTTTATGGGATCCTATTTCTTTAAACTAACCTGTCAATGCCGAAGGCACATGATAGCAATGTTCTTGATTTAAGTTTATTGCGAAATAGAAAAGGAATGCGCTTTCATCCATATAACTACTGTCCTCATTACTAGTAAGAGTTTACATACTTGTAACATGAGATATGTCATCGTGGACATCAAAATGGTAGGACAACTAAATCTTCAAGCAACCTAGGAAAAGATATTGTTATAGAGGAAGAACGAACCCCTTGATATCACTATCTAGAGGAGGAAGGGACAACCTCATATTGCTGTCTACAACCAAGCCATTTTGTCCCTTGCTCCCTAGGATCTTCCTGGAACTGAAACTTCCAACCTCGTCTTTCTTACCCTTCTCCACGACATTTGGGTAAACCTGAGAAGATGCACTTAGAAGATACAATGCCTACTTTAAGAGCATCAACTCATCCCAATTAACATATATACACTCAATGGACCACTCGGTCATCCTAACTTTATTGATATTATGTAGCATATGATGTTGTCCATTATGTTTTGTATTATGAAAAAGATCTTTCGATCCCCAATGTTACACTTATGGGTCTTTCCTTTGATATTTCCTATAGATCATGGATCAGCATGGATTTCTGATTTGTCTTCTTGGATGGAGAGTCTATATCAATATGCTTACAATGGCGGCAGCTAGTTTCTATTATATAAACTTTGTTTTTAATAGGAGAGTAGAGAGGGGTGTATTGAATGAGTGAGCAATAGCTAGATATGAAACACGTCGAGAGGTGATTGATTCACTCATTAATGGGAGTGATACAAATTGTTTATGGGAGTTAAGGATGTGTAGGAATAGTTTTGCACATCTTTGTGAACTCATTAGGGTACGAGGGGGAATGTGTTGTAATGGAAGACCAACGGTTGAAGAACAAGTTGCGATTTTTGTAAACATCCTTGCACATCATACAAAAAATATGAGTATTCAAGTCAGATTTCGTAGATCAGGTGAGACTGTTAGTAGAAATTGCCTTCAAGTGTTAGCTGTTGTGTTAAGGTTATAAGATATCCTACTTGCAAAACCCAACCCAGTACCAGAAGATTGCATTGACGAACGGTGGAAATGGTTTAAGGTAATACAATTAATCTTTTTGGTACCTTTAGTTAATCAACGATGGTCATGATTACTTATATTACAATATAAATTTATTTCTGTTTCTTTGGGAACATATTAGGGTTGCCTTGGAGCATTAGATGGTACATACATTGCAGTTACGACACCAATTGCAGATAGACCTAGGTATCGAACAAGGAAAGGGCATCTTGCAACGAATGTCATGGGTGTATGTGATCGTGACATGAAATTTATCTACATATTGGCTGGCTGGGAAGGGTCTGCATTAGATTCTAGAGTATTATGTGATGCAGTCATTCGATCTAATGGATTGAGAGTTGCACCTGGTAAGCATTTTTTTAAAAAAATGTTTTCATTTTATCTATCCAGTTGAAATTTTTCATGTAAATTTATGCGGTTACATTTCGTTGTAGGTTCATATTATCTAGTCGATGGTGGATATTCCAATGCACCAGGATTCCTTTCCCCTTTTAGAGGGAGGCATTATCACATTCAAGAGTGGGCTACAAGTCAACGTAGGCCTCAAAATCGTGAGGAATTATTTAACTATAGACATGCAAGGGCAAGAAATGTTGTTGAGAGATGTTTTGGAATTTTGAAGAAACGATGGGGTATTCTAAGGAGTCCATCATTTTATCCCATCAAAATACAATGTCGAATGATTCTAGCTTGTTGTCTATTACACAACTTCATTCGAATGTACATGCCACTGGACCCATTCGAGCACGTAGTAATTGAAGGAGATAAAGTTCCAATTGGAGAAAATGGAATCGATGCAATTAAAACAGTAGAACCTACTAAGGCATGGACTGAGATGAGGAATACCTTAGCACAAGAGATGTACGATGAATGGAGAGCACGCCATAGGAACTAGAATGTCACTGATTGTTATACTTTCTTTGATTATGTATCTTGGATCAGTGTCAGTACTGATTTTTTGTTATTTTTATATTATTGAAATCATTTGGTTGTCCAATTTTCAATTTTATGTTGTAATGTAACTTGAAATATTCTATCCACTGTTTTTATGCATGAATTACATTTTATTTCTTTGGTTTTTGCCTTACACTATGGATTCGTTTACAGTCATGGATAGTAGAGATAAAAAAAACTAGACGTTCTTGGAGCCAAGTTGAGGAAGATACGTTATTGATAGTGCTGGAGGAGTTAGTCGTTGAAGGATACAAAGGAGAAAATGGCAGCTTTAAGAATGGGGCGCATGAAGAAGCTTTAAAAAGAATGAAAAGCCACATTCCAGAAATCAATCTCAATGTCAGGCAAATTGTTAACAAAATGAAGAGGTGGTCAATGAACCTGGCAGAGGTTGTTGACATGATAAATACTAGTGGATTTGGGTGGGATGATGCCAAAAAATGTATTATTGTTGATAATGATGCAGTTCTTGCTGAATACATAGAGGTAAAATCAACATAATGTTTATTTTGAAATAAGCTCATTTTTTATACGTTAATTCTTTGTTGTTATAATAACTATTTCTATTGTTTTGTAGAAACATCCGAAGGTTGCTAATCATGCCAACAAGGAATTTAAAGAGTTTGAAAAACTTCAAGGAATTTTTGGAAAGGATAGAGCAACTAGCAAACGAGCTGAAACACCAGCAGATGTGATACAGGACATGCAAACTGAGGGTGAGGATACTTTTGATGAAGAAATGGAGTCAGAACAAGTGCCACAGTCTACTAAAGCCTCTAGCTATGCCTCACGTAATCCATCTGTGCGACCGACTCGCAAGCGTCCAATGGCAGAATATGCTGCAAAATTTATATCTACATTTCAACAGAGCATTAGAGATGTTAGGAGTGATTTTGCTTTACTTGCAGGAAAAATTGCTAATCCTCCTAGGGACGATATTGTTGTAGAGTTGAAAACATTAGGATTGTCGGAAAATGAAGAGTTGGATGTTCTTATGCAAATGGCGACAAATCCACAGTATGAGAAGTTTTTTTGGAGGCTCGAAGGAGAACAACACCTAGCATTTGTTAGGCGAATTATTGGTTGATATAAAACATGTTTGTAGTATTTATGTAATTGAGACTTCTTTCATTGGCTTTGTATTATCAAACCTCTCTACCCTGGTTTAGTACCTTGTATGGTTAAACCGGTTTTTGGATTTTGTAGAAGTTGTAACCTCATGTATCTCCTGCAACAGAGTTGGCAAGTTTTCTATCAGATGTAGTTAGCAGGTCATAATCATATAAACTACTTTGACCATTGAAACGTATGATTATTATCTTATCTATGTCATTTATGCCTTGTCCTTATGAAATATAAAAGTGATTGATGTTCTAATTTTCAGGTCCTTCAATGACTTGTTTAAAGTGGTTGATGGATATGTGGATGATTTAGTGTAAAAGTGCTTCATGTTTTCAGTGACATATTCAAAATCATAAATAATGTATTATTTCATTAAATATAACATATTTCCTATAATATTTAATATTATATATTAAACCTTCAAATCATTTTTTTTATAATAATATGAAATATATAAAAATAACTATGATATAAGCAAAATTGGCAAAATTGTCAATTTTACTATGTCCAGTCCATTACTTTGCAATTTCAAACACTAGACAGCACAAAAGCTTTCTCTAGGGCAAAACAGTCAAATTACCTATGTTCAGTCCAGTACTTTGCAATCCAAACACTAGACAGCACAAAAATCCTTGTCCAGTACTGAACAAACCAAACGTGGTACAAAAAAAATTTTTGTCCAGTCCTTCTTTTTTAGTCCAGTCCAGTACTCCTTGTTCTGTCCAGTACCAGTAACCAAACGGTACCTTAGGGTCTTAAACCTTATAAGAGTATGTTAAGTTTTTATAGAATACATATAAGATAAAGAGAAAATATAATAGAAAATAGTTAGATAGGGTTACAATTATACTTACTAACTAATACATAAATGAAATTCGAAAATTAAATTTATTACACAATATAAAATTAGTATAGAATGTGTGTATTTCATAAGTTTAGAATAAATATTATTAGAATATATTATTTTTATTGAGTTAAATTTTTCATCGAGTTTTTTTTAAATTACAAAACCTTTTTATTAAGTTGAATATCCTATAAAGATCCACCTAATTGTAACCCTATATAGATACAAGCTCCATAAAAAAGCATGATGGTTCTTGCTCCTTCTAGTGATGGTTAAGTCATGATAACATTTTGCATTTACGTCTTCTACGTCATGGCATATGAATGAAATAATTGACAATTTAGTGTTTAAATATTTTTTTAATATTTTGATATATGTATTTTAGTTCTAATTGCATATTAATGTCTTTATTAATAAGGAAGTTAACAATCATTAAATTCATTTTCCATTTTACTGTATGCATTTTAATTTTGATTTTATTCTATTTGTTTGATTACCCATTAACTTGTAATAATTTTTATTTTTTTCTCATCGATAATTTTTATGAAAATTATAAAAATATTTTTTTTTTTGCTAGAAATTTCAATTGTGCATAACTTTTATATACAATACATGATTTTATCAAATTTCACATCCTTGAAAAGCTCATGACATATACTTTTATTTAAAAATAAGATTAAGTACCTACCTTGGAACAACCTACCTTGATCTAATAGGGTCTTTTTTCACCAATCTGATTACAAAATGAAGCACCTCGAATCTAACCCAATCCCAATCTAAACAGCGATTAAATATTTTTTTTTTCTTTTTCATACTTCAACTTATTTTCATATGTCATTTCTTTAATTTATGACTAATCTATTTATGATGAAAAGAAGAGAGAAATCAAATATAAAAATAAAATATAATATAAAAATATATTGATTATAAATTATAATATTAATTTTTTTAATTATCAAGTCTAGTTTTCCTAACAATTTTTTTTCTAAATCCAGTAACCAATCCTAAACCCTATTAGGTTTCATTTTATGTCCCAAAATTCGACCCTAAACCATGTAAGGTTTGAGCTTATAGGTAGCATTTGGTTTCCCATATTTTGTAGTACTGGATTGGACAAAAAAATTTGTCCTTCATTTGGTTTGAAAAACTAGTCTATGTACTGGACAAAAAAAGTGTAAGAGTATTAAATAAAATGGCTAAAATTTGTACCATATTAAATACGGTACAAAAAAAAAAAAGTATTGGGGTATTGGACAAAAAAAGTGTTGGAATACTGAACTTTATTTTGATGATGATGCTAATTTGTTAATACTAGTTCTTATATTATGCTTATTATATTGAGAATATTGATTTAATTTATTTATTATTGGAATTTGTAATATGTATCAAAATATTGTAATTTAATTAAAATTATAGTTATTAAATATTAAGGTAAATTATTGTAATTTAATATATATTAATTTGTTATAATATTAATATAATTAACATTACGGTTATTAAATATAATTTATAATTTTTTATGACAATTATTAAATATTATTAATATAATATTTACAATGTGTTATATTATTAAATATAACACAAATTATTGTAATCTATAGTATGAATTATTAATTTTTTTCATTCAATAGATTTATATTTATTATTTTATATAATTCGTTTAATTACATGAATTAAATAATCTCTTCAAATTGTATTTTTTTATAATGTTAAAAATTTAATTAAATAATCGTGATATTATACAAATAGTATAATTTTTTAGTGCAGTATTTTGCAATTCCAAACAATAGACAAAAAAAAATCTTTGTCGAATACTAAACATACCAAACATGGTACAAAAAAAATTTTTGTCTTGTTTTCTTTGTTTTGTACTGTTCAATACTCTTTGTACTATCTAGTACTACAAACCAAATGCTATCATAAGGGTTTTATCAAGTCAGTCGGATTGAGTACCCTATTACAACACACCCCAGTTGTATTCCTAGAAAAACATATATCCCCACATTTATCTGTGTTGATTAAATCGTCAATCATCGTGCTGGTTGTTTCCACATGGTGCTGCTGTCATTGTATTGCAGTAGTAACACAATTTTTTTCTCTTTTCTTTTCTTTGGAGGTAGTATAAAAGATAAGGGCCCATTAATTTTTTACTTCCCAATGGATTGAACCAAGTTTGAAAAAAAAAATAAAAAATTAAGAGTTTGATAAAAGGAATTAATCATCGTAAATGATTTTATTTCTAATGGCCAAAATTTTTTGTGTATCACTTTTAATCAACTTTAAAGTCACAAAGCCAAGATAAAAGAATAAAGGAGTTGTATTAAGATCGAAAACGATAAAATGTTAAAAGGAAAAAAATTCCCAAAAAATTCTATTGTCCCAATTATGATTTTCAAAAATACTGGTTTTAAGATAGTTCCTAAAAATACAGGTTCGAGCCAATTCCTAAACCTAGTTAGGGAACAAGTCCTTAATGGTTTCCGTATTTTCTTAGGTCGAATATGTGAATTTATGGAATCATATGTTGGTTTTCCGCAACCAATGAAACAATCAGCAACTCGGATTAATAATAGTGCAATTTTGGAACAGAACAATCAAAAGTCAGCACCAGCATGACCTAAAGTTTCACTAATAACAATATATTACATAGATTATAAAATGGTAGATAAGAATAAATAAAAATTTAACATATGAAAGTGCTTTTAACATTACTATCCATCTTAATTATTCTATTATCAACTTTTTTTATTTATTTATTTATACCATGCAAGGAATCTGTTTTCATAGCAAACTCTGAATCCAAAGTTAAAAACAAAAAAAAAAAAAAGTTTTATTAGAGGCAATAAAACTTCTGATATTGAACGTCATGTTTCCTTACCTTAATGGTTTTTATCAGGAAATGCATTGTCTAAAATAATTAGGTAAATAAAAAATTAAATTATAGTTGATTATGGGAGTTTTTTCATAGAAGAGATGTGAAAATATATCTACTTTTTTTTAAGTGATTTTGTAACTTTATTCGAATCCTTAAAAACAATAATTTTGTAATAAAACTTTTTTCACTTACAATGGATTCTTGTAAACATGGTAAACGTAGTATGTGAGCAAAGCAGATATTTTCAAAAAATCTCGATCTATATTAAATTAATAGTTCTCAAAAGAATTAGCACTAAATAAAACAAAATATAAAAATATACCGTCCCTACTATATTAACTCATGCAAGAGAAATAAAATAAATAAATAAATCTTCAATTCATTTTTTGCGTCCTCTAAAAATTCTCTTTTTTGTAGGTACTAATATTAGATAAAGATAAAAGCAACCTATTTATGTTTAATCATATAATTTATAAGAAGACAAAAAAAAAAATTATCCTGCTCATTTAAATAATAAGTATGTATTATAACAATTGGGTAGCGTTTGGTTGGCATTGAAATTCGGCACTGAACTGGACAAAATTTTTTGTCCCTCATTTGGTTACCACACATAAAGAAAGTACTGGACTAAACACCAATTACGTACTGGACAAAATCAGAAATTTTAGTACCGCATGTAATTCGGTACTAAAAATTACGTACTAGACTAAATGTAATTTTTTTGAAATTCCGAATTTGCCCATCATACTTACCTTGAAAGAAAATAAAAATAGTAAGTATAATAATAAATGATAAAAATGTTAAAATTCATAAAGAAAATAATAAAAAGATTAGAAAAATAAAAATAAAGATTTAGATTTTGAAATAGGATAGATAAAAATCTAGGAGAAATTTTTCAATAAAAATTTAATAAAATTATAAAAATTATGAAAATTAATAAAAGTTAATAAAAATTATAAAAATCATAATAAATTAAGTAAAAAATCAATAAAAATTTATAATAGTAGAAATGAGTTGAAAAATAAAAAAATGAATTTTTATCACTTAGAAAAATCATTTTCTTAAATAAATCCAAAATTGGTGTTTTTCCTTAAAATTATCATTTTCAAAAAAATCAAATTATCAAGCCTAGGTTTAGATTTTTTAGAAAAATCCTAAAATGGTAAAAATATAAATTAAAAGAAATTTCATAATTAAAATTCACAAACACACTAAAGTTTTTCAAGAAAAGCGAACTACAGCTTGTTTGATCCTGAATAGCAGGTACATAGGCACCCATTTGGGGCAACCCTAAAAAAGGAATAAAAATCATTTTCCTAGCATAATTCACTTAAAAACACAATAAAAGAGGACAAAAATAAAATAAAAGACATTTCGAGATAAAGTAAATTTTAGGAGATTAGGTGGTAACCTTAGGGTTTTAATAAGTTAGCTTCCGAACTTAGAAACTCTGGTTTTCCCCTTTCCTCTTTTCACAAAAAAACGAGAAGAGGAAATCACGACGACTAGTGGTCCAAATTAGGACTAATCCGCTCCATTAGTCTTAATTCAATCTTTCCCAACAACAGTTGGGTGGCGACTCCAAAAATAAAACGAAATTTCTAACTCAAGTCGATGATCTACATTAGATGAGCATAGGGTCTAGTATAGATCGGATTAGGAATGGGAAAACAAAAAATTAGACTCGACAAGTATCTTGTATGGTTAAACCGGTTTTCATATTTTGTAGAAGTTGTAACCTCATGAATCTCCTACAATAGAGTTGGCAGGTTTTCTATCAGATATAGTTGGTAGGTCATAATCATAGAAACTACTTTGACTATGGAAACGTATGATTATTATCTTATCTATGTCATTTATGCCTTGTCCTTACGAAATATAAAAGTGATTGATGTTCTAATCTAATCGATCTAATTTGTGGATGGATTTAGTAATTTTGTCGATCTAAATGACTTGTTCAAAGTGGTTGATGGATATGTGGATGTTTCAGTGTAAAAGTATTTCATGTCTTCAGTGACATATTCAAAATCATAAATAACGTATTATTTCATTAAATATAACATAATTCTTTTCCCTATAATATTTAATATAATATATTAAACCTTCAAATCATTTTTTTTATAATAATATCAAATATATATAAATAACTATGATATAAATAAAAGGGCAAAATTGTCAATTTTACTCTGTCCAGTCCAGTACTTTGTAATTTCAAACACTGCACAACACAAAAGCCTTCTCCAATAATTAAAAGGGACAAAACTGTCAAATTTACTATGTCCAGTCCAGTACTTTGCAATCCAAACACTAGACAGCACAAAAATCCTTGTCCAGTACTGAACAAACTAAACGTGGTACAAAAATATTTTTTGTCCAGTCCTTCTTTTTTAGTACTGTCCAGTACTCTTGTTCTGTCCAGTACCAATAACCAAAGGGTACCTTGAAGTCAAACACACCTTCACAGGTTATCCTTCAAAACTTAAATTTAAATGGGAATTGCAAGGTTGTCTTAACCTTTGTTGTCTTCTCTCCCTCCTTTTCAAAGCGTGGACTTCTTCTAGAATGTGTGAATAGTAAAGTTCAATTTAAATTTTTCATTTATTATTGTCACCATCACCACTCAAACGAAACGATTTCCGGCAAAAGGAGAATAAAGGGGAAGCTCCGCCCGGGAAAAGAAATCAACATTTGAATGGACTTTGACTGCTACAGGAGAAGTTGACGTTTCTATTTAAACCCTAGCTGTGATAAGATTGACCATATGATTAAACATCCCATATACAAGCTAATAAGTTGTAATACCTGAATTTTTTTTATGATGTATTAATATATATGTTATAATATTATAACGTAAACCAAGGTTAAGATAAAAAAATTATAAAAATTTTAGAGATAGATATATCTTTTCACAATTAGAATATAAATACTCTATAATAACCCTAACTCTCCACTTTTCACCCTATCAATAACTATACAATGACAAGCAGGAAAAAAGAGGAGATGGTCTTGTCAAGAAAAAGGAAGAGACTCAAAGGGCTTAAGGATTCAAACCATTGGAAATTTGATGTAAATAATCTACTCCTTGTAATTTATATGTAACTATGTGTTTTGGAGACTTAATCAAGCTTATGAATAGAAAGAATTGGGATTAAGAAAATTGGGAATGAAGAATTAGGAGTTTGTAGAGATTGTTGAGGGTAACACGGTCTCCCAACACGGTTGTGTTTCGACCATATTGAGTGTGAAGGTTAGATCGAAAGATACACGGCTTATCAACACGGTCGTGTTTCGACCTTGTTGAGTGTGAAGGTTACACCAAGAGATACACGATCTCTTAACATAGTCGTGTTTCAACTGTGTTAAGTCAAGGGTAACACATCCTCCTAACATAGTCGTGTTTCGACCATGTTGAATTAAGAAGAACACGGCCTCCCAACACAGTCGTATTCCAATCGTGTTGAAGCCACACTTTACACCGAAAGATACACGACCCTTAAATATAGTCGTGCTCTAGCCCATGTTGAATAAAGTATAATTAAATTATATATCCATTTATCTTCTAATTAAGCTAATTTCCACACAACCTAGATAACTAGTAAGGCCTTAGAGAAATTAAATAAATAGGATTAAGAGAATTAAGAGATGATTAAAATCTAAGATTAAGTACTAAAAAGGGCTTGTTGATGTGTATAGATTTCAATTCAGCTTAAGTCCAAGATTGGAAGTGCTTAAGTCTAGGATTCAAGGTATGTGTAACTTGTGTGATGATTTGTGCTTGTTTAAGTTAGTTTATGTATTGAACTTAATATAACTGGATGAATTAGCTTCAGTGTTAAGTTGTATATTGTATGTGCTTATCTCAGTCTAGAGGCCTGTAGTGGTAGATCCCTAAGAGGTACCCCAATGATCTTTGTGTAACATTGTCCCTAGTGGAGTCATGCTTGGAAATAATCTGGCCTGAATGTTAGTTAAGAGGTTTAAGTGGACATGGATGTAGGGCTGATAGTAGCAATTCTCATCAGTAGGTTTAAGTTTACATGAGTGTGGGGCTCGTAGTAGCAATTCCCATCACCAGGTTAAGTGTTTAAGTGAACATGGGTGTGGAGCCCGTAGTGATAGTTCCCATCACCAAGTTTAGGGATTAAAGGATCATGAGTGTGGGCCCGTAATGATAGTTTTCATCACCAATTCATGTTCCAATGTGTTAAGTGTGTTAATAGGGTCATGAATATCTTGTTGTTGCTTGTGGATATAAATTGTATTATGAAACAATTGTCTGTGTTTAAGTACTACATAATGTGTGTGATACTTGTTCATGCGTGTGTGTTTATGTTATACATACTGGGCATTAGCTCACCCTTCAAAGAACGTTTTTAGATGCAGGTGTTAAGAGAAATGAGAACTCAGAAGATAACTTGGGTTTAAGTGAACCACGGAGAGAGGAAGATGAAGATTACCAATACTATTATGGTGATTAGAATTTAGAAAGATTATGTTATTTGACTGTAATAAATAGTATCTTTTGAGGAATGTTATTTTTTGTGTTCAAATACTTCCGCTGCGTTAGATGTTGGATATTGATTTATGAAATTTGTTTTGAAGTTATAAGATATATTGAATACTTTTATATAAGAGTCATAGGTTAAAATGTATCAGAGTTAATTTAGAATCTTAACATGTTCTTGTGAGATAAGGACATGTGGCGAGCAATAGCGCGACCTAAGGTTCTAAGGCGTTACATAAGTAATATCAAAATTACAAGATGAATTTTATATGTTTTTCATTATTGCATTTGGAATTTAAAATTACTAAAGGTCCTAGTTTACCAAATCTTTAGCTATTAAAATTACTACCCTTTTCCCACTTATTTACAATTCCACCTTATAAATAGCTAAATTTGATCATTGGGTTTTAAAGTTAGTATTGATTTAGATTTGGTTGTTTGTTATAAAGTCACAATGTCTAGAGAGCTAGCTATATAAATTTTTTGGTGATTAAATTTAAGATAGATTTGACATGATAAATTTTGAGTAAGGACTATTAAACTGGTTTGTCCACTATCAACCTTTATTAAAAGTACTCATACATTAAGAGAGTTGTTTAATAAGCTTAGATTTATGATGAATCCATGAAGAAATTTATTAATAGGAGAACCCATCTCAATTGTCGATTGTCGGTATGATTCAATGAATGATGTTGACAACCAAACTTTATAAATACTTAAAACTCCTCATTTGGATCAAAAAATCAAAAGGAACATCATCATATTGTCAAACTATAATAAAACAAGACTTAATTGTAACAAGATTCACACTTATATATGCTTAGACCAATAAGTGTTTGTACATCATCTTTTGAAATAAGATAAAAATCACATCAGTTAGGAAACTTCTTAGAATATATAGAGTTTTTGTTTCACTGAAATCGTCATTTAAAACTTTTCCCTATTTTAAAACGCCAATTTTTATTATACTTATTTCAAGAGATATGTTATTGTAATCTAGTTATACGAATATGAGTAGCTTGATAGGATGACTAGGTTCAATATTCCCCTTCCTTGAAGTTGTAATACGATAGTAATTGGCTCTAAATAAATCAATCAATCAATCAATCAATTTTTGAAAAGAGGAAACCATTTTCCTTCCCTCTTTTATCATCATCACTAGTAGTTGGCCAACATGGTTTACTTTTGTCGCTACTTACAACTAAAAGTTATTAGTGTGTATAGTCACTTGAGATTAAAATAATAATATTTGATAATTTTATAACTTTGATCATAACAAATATTGAAAGTGATAGTGAAAAGTGAAAAGATTGTGGCTAATAATAGCGGTAATTATCCCATCATAGAAAATGTTAGTGGAAAATAGGAAAAACAATATGATTTCCAAAAAGAGAAAATCATTTCCCCCATTTTCTTTCAAAATTTTCATTAGATGTTATGTGACCACTAGTGGTTGGCCATTGTGATTTATTTTTATCGCTACTTATAACTAAATGTAATTGGTATGTATAATCTTTTAAGATTAAGATGATAATATTTAATAGTTGTATAGCTTTAATCATTACAAATATATATAAAAGAAAAAAAATCTAGAAAAGGTTTTCCATAAAATAGCCACATCCTTAACTTTAAGCCTTATTTTCAGGAAAAAGTTAACCGTTAGCGAAGAAATGTTTTCCTTTGAAAATAAATTTTTATCTTTGAGATTGATTTTTTTTTTTCTCCATATAGTTGGTTGCTTTTATAAAAATGTGATACTAAAACTCTTTTGATTCATTAATTTTGTGTAACTCATTACCATACCTAGATAGATTAGTATCAACATATTACCATAATGTCGAAACTTTTTATGTAAAGGCAAAAAAAAGTATAAAGTAGATGATTTTCAAATTCTTGATTACAATTTTTTTATCATAATTATGCTTTTTAACATATCTTTTTATTTTTAATTTTTATCTATGAAAACCTAAAGCTTTTATAATTTAGTGGTGCAATAAATACAATGATTTTCAAGCAACACTAAGTTCAATTGACCCTATATTTATATAATCAATATTGTATATATATATATGTGTGTGTATATATATCCGAAATGATTCTTATTATATTTATTTCTCATTTAACTTTTTTTTCCTATGTTTCTTGTTCTGTTTTGTTACATATATTTCCTTTTCTTTTTACGAATACAATATAGGTGGATGTTCATTTTATGCACAACACAAATGGTTCCTAACTAATCTTTAAACTAATCAATAACCAACAATACTTATCATCTTATTTCTAACCACATTATCAACAATTACCTCACTTACCCATCGAAAAAAAGAAAAGAAGACTTTTCACTCAATTATTAGCCTAAAAACCTCAAAAAGAAAAGAAAAGTATGGAAAAGAATGCTACTAGGAGACACAACCAGTTTCCACATTGGCTTGATTCATTAGTTCATAGTCGATTTGACAAAGATTGTGAGTGCCATGGAATTTTACTATGTAAATACTTTTGCATAGACTGCATGAAAGATGAACACAAGCAAGACCATCATGATCATCAAATATTTAAGGTGCAAATCTACTTAGTCTAAAACTTTTCCTTTTCTTTATAAAGTGGGGTTTTATATATGTATGTAATATATTATGTAATCAAATCAAGTTCATTTTAGTAAAATCCTAATATGGATTCTTTAGCTTTAGAATATCAAATCTTATAGGTAATTCATTACAAGTATAATGTAATCTTTACAGGCACATAGATGTTCTTATGCGGCCATAATGAAAGTTGACGATTTGAAGGATTTATGGAGTGATGTATCCTCGATCACCCCATTTAAACAACCATGAAAGTGTGATTATAAACTCAAGAGCAGGGAAAGGCCGTCGGCATTATTCTTATGACAGCCATGAACATTGCACCATGTGTCAATATCTAGTGAAGTGACTCTCTAAATTTTGCTCTATTGAATGCTACGTAAGTATTATTTTGCATCTTCTACTACTGTTCGTCGTCTTAGACCCACCATATAAGTTTGCAAGTTATATATAAATCTTTGAACGAAAAGAAAATTTAGATTAGACATTCTTGAAATATTTGCAAGTTAAGCTTTGGGAGAATATCCAACGTCAACACAATGAGGAAAATGCTCCTCAACTTGAGACAAATGAAAAATTGCCACAACCACTATCAACTTCAGAGATCGAAGGAGAACCGAAATCTAATCAACAGGCTGAGGAGGCGGAAAAGAAATCATTTCGAAAAAGAAAGAGGAAAGGTATACCCATTAGGGCTCCAACAAGAGATTTTAGAGACTATTTGTAACTTTCAAATTTTAAAAATGAATTATGAATTTTATATCCCTTGAAAAACAGTTCATCATTGGTTATTAGTAAATTTTGCAATAAACATGTTGCAAGACTTCGAATAAACAAAGATAACAATGTCTTGTTGGTTTTTTTTTTTTAATATAGATTTTCTTGATTTTGACTTAATATCATGTGCCATCTATTATGCCATCACATGTCATAATCAGTTCACATCACAACAAAAATTAGGTTTAATTACAATATTTTCCATGTAAGTGGATTCAAAAATTAGGTTTAATTACTGACGTTGTTCTTTATCCGTTTTAAAAAATGGTTAATTATTTTATTTCTTATATTATGTTTATAGTTACTTAGATCAATTTTATAATTAACTATATAAATTTTAAAATTATTAATTTCAGTAGTTAATTCAACTTATTCTCCGATTAATGATATGACATGTGTTAACTTCTTTTGTATATTAAATATTAACATATTACATCTTACATGTTATTATTTATATTAATTTTATTTCATATACGTCATTGCAATATGAAATACATTGTTCATTGTATACATAAATATGTCAAATAACATTATCTATTTGACACTATATTTTTTAAATTTATGTAGACAGTATATGCACTATCATGTTTTTGTATATAATATAGAACGTATCAATAATATATATGTATACATGTATAAAATCTGTAACAAATCAAAGAACTTAGAAAATTATGATATATTTATGACATATATTACCTACATAATAAACGACATGTCATAGCATTTTACATGTCATCTATAATATTAAAACCAATAAGGTTTTTTTGGTGTCTTACATGCTATATTCATATTATAGAGTGAAGAAAATAAAAAAATAATTATTTATTTAATTATTTATATCTTTTAAAATACCCATAATACAAGTTTTACATCTATTAGTTTTATATAAAATCAAGATATGACTTTAGCCAGGATAATAGTTATGTTAAGTTTATATTCTATATGAGTAATCTTCCCCTTTCAATATTGAGAACCTTTTATGAAGTTTATTACTTTTATAATACTAATTTAATTTTTAATCTTACCATTTAGTTATATATATTAAATATTTACTATTAATCATCATTAAATTTATATTATTAATATATAAATTAATAGTAAAATTAAAAATTAAACTGATTCCATAAAAAATATGGATAAGATCGTAGAAAATTCCTTAACGTTGAAATGTGGACCAAGAGTATAATCTTGTTGACTTACAGCTAATTAAAGTAATATTTTCAAGTTCTAAGAATTTATCTCATAAAACAGTTTCTATGAAATTTCTCTTTGGTGAGATGCAACACATTTAATTAAGAGATTAACCTGGTTTCTTTCTATCTCAGTGTTTGCCTTATAATTTTAAAAACATTTACCATTTCATATTCAAACTCTTCATCTCTTACATTTCGTCCATTAAATTTTAAAGCAAATTCAGCGTTGCTCATTGCCTAGAAATGGATTATTAAAATGAAAACTGAGTATGGATTATAATAATGAGATAATGAGAAATGTGTGCAACGATTGCAAATACCTTTATATATATATATATATATATATATATATATAGTTAGAGAAAAATACATTTTTAATCCTATCGTTTACCTACTTTTCTATTTCCGTCTTCAACTTTTGAAAACCTTCCCAAAAAAAGACTTCCGTTAAGTTTATTA
This sequence comes from Laguncularia racemosa, assembly GCA_037954665.1. Lineage (NCBI taxonomy): Eukaryota > Viridiplantae > Streptophyta > Magnoliopsida > Myrtales > Combretaceae > Laguncularia > Laguncularia racemosa. Next base: position 359,376 of record JBBMOL010000324.1, on the reverse strand, counting down.
AATTTTTCATTCATCTATGATGTGTATCAACTTCAAATTAATTCATAATAATTAAATTAACAAAATGATAATATTAAATATATCTATTTTCATAATATAATAAAATAAATATTAAATGTATATAATGATATAATATAATAATAAAATAATAATTAAAATTAAGAAAATGGGCTAGAAAATTTTGTGTATACCCTAACGACCTTGGCTAACTAGCCTAAGACTAATTGAAAGCTAATAAATGCTTAAAATGAATTGAAAATTTAGTATATTTAATACAAGTCTTATTTTATAAGGTTTTCAAAACATTAAGAAATCAAATAAAAAAAATATTGAAGACTCAAACATAAATAAATCAACATTGAGGGCTAATAATACTTCTCCCTTATAGTTATTAATTTCTTACTATTGGAGGTAAGATTTAATTGTTATTTATATGCTTTTTCACTCATGTAAGTTTACAAAGTCTCACAATTAATTAGAAGATTTAATATGATGATTGAACCTATATTCTTTTAAGGATTTTACAATGTCATATTGTCTTAAATTATGAATAATTTTGTAGATTTCTAGATGGAGCATATACATTTAGAGAAGTTGTGTTGTAGGTCATCATCACTAAATTAAGGAAAAAATATCAAATCAAGTGAATGGTCAAATTTAATTGGATATACCTAACCTCACCTCTTAATGGAAGACACCTTACATCTATTGCCATTGATCTATCTTCTATATAGATAGCATAAATACTTAATTTGAAACCTTCATTTATCCTATTTGTTGGGAGATGATCTAGATTTTAATTACAGATTACAAAACATTCAATTATAAATAGTGTCTGTCATAATTGCTGAGCAAATTTTCATCTAATAGATTTTTTTCTTTCTATCTCTTATCCAGTCCAATATAAATAACATATGTGTGTGTACACACACATGTGTGTATATAAGTTTGAAGAAGCTAAACCCTAATACACATAAGAAGAAATAACTTAAGAAAAACTCTTAAGAATATAACAACAAATGACTTACATTTGTCCTAACCTTAATCTCCTCAAATCTCTGTCTCTAATTAAATTTGAACAACTCAATACACCTATATACAAGGAACACTTACAATGTTGCTCCTCTAATTCAATCTTGTTAGCAACTCACATCCAAACAACTTAATGCATCACAATACCTGCGAGCTTCCATCACCCTACACCCAAATGACACCTCTTCACCTAGATAGCATACTCCATGTCACCAAGTACTTCTTAGACCCTTTAGGTTCCACCTTCCTATAAATCCTCTTCACCTTAAGTTTTTGTATAGCACTTGGTAAGGTAAAATGGATTTTTTTCTTTGCACAAGCAACCCACTTTTCCTATCATAAAAAACAGCACAAGTATAAGGATCCTCCACCTTCAAATGCACATCTACAATGGAAATACCAAGAATCGCTATCCCATGTAGCAAGGCTAAGTTTCTACTCTTGACTCCTCTCATTATCCTCAATATCTATAGACATCTCCATGCTATCGAATCTTACTATACTTTAGTAACCAGTAAGATCCATAAAGTCAATGGATAAAACATCCCAAGATAAACCCATCACACACCTTACACCTTATACTGTGTACGTCTATTAATCATGCACTTTACCTACATTAATAATCCCTAGCCTCCGACCATCGCACATCTTTACAGAGACAATCTATATAAGCTCATATGCTTAAAACCAATCTCTTTCATAGCATACGTGGAGAACACTCTAAAACCCATTATTGTGGATTTTTTCTAACCATTAAAAGTTAGTAATAAATCATAATCCTCTAACCTAGCAACTATCACATCAACAACAATTTTACACATATCGTCTTGTTCAAGTCCTGTTTCACATCTCAATGAGCCTTACCCTCAAACAGACCTTTTGTCGCGATGATAATAGATAATACATCAACCTCTAGATCTTCCTCTAGAATTGTTGCTAGTATTGGAATGTTGAATCTCTAACAATAACACATATCCTTCAACTTATTATTATTATCTTAGAAAATGTCTTTTTATTGATTATTATATTAATCAAAGGTACATTATAAAAAGGTTACCTGTATTTTTAGTAATTTGTAAAAAACTTATCTATGCTTTCTTTTTTGACAAATAGTAAATAGTAACACATGTCACTATTTTATTAGTTCATAAATGATTAAATAAATAATAAATATTATTAAATAAATTTATTCTTGTAGTTACATAAAAATTAAAAAAACTGAAAATTAAATTTTAAAAAAATAAGAACAGCCAATGGTTTTTCAAACACCTTTTTGGGGGATGGTTGGCAACTATTATGGGGGTGGCAAGTGGCTACTTGACCACCACCTTAGCTTTGGGTAGCTCAAAAGCCACTATTATGTGGCTTGGTTTCACCTACAATCACAAGTGATCATAACCCACACAAAGTGGTGTGGCAAACACAATTTCTTATTTCAAAAAACAAAGTCACTTGATTCTTTATAGCAACTTCACACTTAGGAGTTACACATCTTAGCCAACAGAGCTAAGGTCAATCTTAATCTAAGAATGCACTTTTCTATTATTTGAGTTGAGCACGCGTTAAGTCTAGGAAGAGCAAAACACAATGAAGGATTGAACCTTAGCTACCCCCTATACGCATGCCCTTAGCTAAGTGGGCTAAGTCCACTCACAACATAATTTAAGCTTGAAATTATACTTTAAATGTGCTTGGAGGAAATAATATTAAAAGGAAGAAGTTAAGAGGATCCCAACAGCTCAAACCTGTAACCTCAACCTTTTTCACACATGGACTTACTGGCTTGACCAACTTGTACAACTCATCCAACTTTGTGATGTAATGTATCACACAAAATTAAATTAGGTTTTTATCATAAACGGTTGATTTTACGAATACCTGGAGTGTGATATTCAAATATTAATTGATTATATGAATTCCTAGGTATTTGGCATCCAAATTCGATAATTATATCAAATTCGAGAATTTGGAAAGAAAATAGAGCAAATACGACTCCAAAATTTTGATAATACTCAATCAATAATCTGTCTCCTTGCCATAAGGTATACAAATAATAGCAGATGCAAACTACTAAAAGTAGAACATAAAAATTTACCAAAAATAGAAACTCTTATAAAATACTAAAAATAGAAATTTCTAAAATATAAGGATACTAAGTACCTTAAAAGAAAAATATGACACAACAAACAAAATTTAAAATAGAACTATTTATATAAAGTTATAAGAAATCTAAAAATTACCAAAATTAGCAAAATTGCCTACTTTAGGGACTAAACGAATGAATTTGCCCTAAAAATAGCATAACTCAGTACCAAAAGTACTAACTTCTTTGAGTTAGCTCGTTTCCTTGGAAATGAAGTCTAGAAATTAAGAAATCGCGATTGACTTGTTTTTTTCCCATTTGGCTATGTTCATATTTGCTATTATCTCCATTTCATCACTTTGTCATCATAATTTATTTAACATAAACGCTTTATAATGGACTTCGACTAAATTATTCATTTACTACTCTAACAAAGTAAGTAAACTCATTCAAGGCCAAGTTAAATAAACACCAAAGCAATGCTACTCAAATAGAGAAATTCAAATCCATGACAACGATTTTTGTCATGACACCGCTAAGTAAGACTCCTTTCTCTATTTTTTTTTCTTTCTTAATTTTCATTTTCTTTTTATTTTTGTACTTTTCATTTTTTAGATGTTTATCCATTATTATTATTATTGCTATTGAAAAAGACGAAGTTTATAAGCTAATAAGTAAAAGATGAAGTCTCTACAATCATCATCACTACTAAGCATATGCATTATCTCCTAAGCTCCCTAACAATAAATATATGTAGTGCAACTTCAGTTATTACCACCACATGATATAATCATTATAGATTAGGTAAAGAGAGAGAGAGAGAGAGAGAAAAGATAAATAATACTAATTTAGCAAAATAATAATAATAATAATTTTAGTTTCGATTTTATACCTTTTTAATAATGTTCAAATTATTCAAAAAAAATTAAAAGCTTATAGTTTGTATCCATCTTGCTTTTGTATATTTGGTTCTCTTATAATTTTATATATATACATGATCAAATAATAAGCTTTTGGAAAGGATTGCAAATACATATATACATACATACATATATATATATATATATATGTATGTATGTATATAGCGTGGGTTTTTTTTTCCATTTTTATGGAATAAGAATCCATTCATTCAAAAATAACAAAAAAAAAACTTGAGAAATAAAGTATACAAAGTACCAAAAACAAATTCAAAGAGATAGGAATCATAGATCCAACTTATAAACATATCTTTTACAGTAAAAATGAATATAACAACCCTTGCAAAATAAGATAATAAGAAAAATAGAATATTCACAAAACACATGCACTAAAGAGAGGATAGGATGTGGATGGGACTTCTAATTATGAGAAGAGCAACTTGAGGGTGCGGTGTTAACCCTACGTAATGAGCCTTCAATGGAGGAGGACTTGTTGCGCTTAATGAAGATGGTGGTGAGAGAAAAAGGGTTGTATGCGATAATATAGGTCAAATTTGGAAAATAGATGGAGAAATAAAGAAGAGGGTTTAAGTAATAGAAAATGAGTAAAAGGCAAATGGCAAAACAGGAAACTCATCACCATAATTTTAAAAGCTATTTTTTCTTTTGGAAAAAGACTATATTATATATATATATAGAGAGAGAGAGAGAGAGAGAGAGAGAGAGAGAGAGAAGAGAGATATGATGATTGACGTTGCAAAAAGAAGCCACCGAATTGAATACTCGATTGAGTTGGAATGTGAGATCATCAAAACAAATAGTAAAACAACACAAAACCTAATGAAAGCTTAATTACATGTATTTTGAAACACTACATTGGGTCTTAAATTTCGAAACGTCTATCATTGGGTCTTAAATTTCGAAACGTCTATCATTTTTCATATATTATAAAGTTTCTAAAGTCCCAAATAGCATATAACATAAAGTTTGCCAAACAACTCTTTTTAAGAATTTGAGGGTCATCACTTTTTATACTTATACCTACCAAAAGAATCTCTCATTTCCCTATCCACTGAATCTAATTTGCAATTACTGTTTTTTCTATTGAGGATAAAAGAAATGAAATAATTTAAGCAAGAAAATGATAATATTTTCCATTTATGTCTTCAAACTACTTCATGGCCTATGAATGGGATAATGTATGATGCACATGCTTTTGACAATTTAGTGTTTAATTTTTTGTTTATATATTTTAATATATGTATTTTAGCTTCAATTGCTTATCGATGTCTTTATCAATGAAGAAGTTAATGATTATCAAATTCTTTTTCCATTTTAGTGTATGCATTTTAATTTTTTTTTTATTCTAGTTGTCCGATTACTTGTTAACTTGTAATAATTTTTAAGAAAATTATAAAAATATTATTTTTGTGCTAGAAATTTCATTTATGTATAACTTTTACATACAATATATGATTTTACAAATTTCATAACCTTGAAAAGCTCGTGACATATACTTTTATTTAAAAATAAGATTTAATACCTATCCTAAAACTACCCTAACTTGGGAAATTTTTAAACTGGTTATAATTTGCAAATTGGATATCACTTGACATCAATACTTGAATTTTGGAACTTATTAGAAAATATGCATCCATATAATACAATGTTTTATTATATCCCGTAGTTTTGTGTAGCAAATTTATTAAAGTTAGAAAGCTTATGTTACAAGTTATTTAAATATTATCGGCCTAATCTACTCCCAACATTATGCCAGACCATTTTTTATATACCTAACTATGCCTATGGTTCTCTCTCTCTCTTCCCCTTCTTTGAGATATATCTAAAATTCTATTTATTCTATCTGGATGCATAATTTTAATATATCAATTCTTGACATTTACACCGTTTTTGGCAATCTTAACAAAAGTGGGCAAAAGCAAAAATAAGTAGAATAAAAAAAAAGGAAAGAAAATGTAGTTTTTATTTTTTATTTGGTTTATTAAAGTGGAAACAGAAGAAAATTAGATAATATATTTACTTTTATGTTATAAATAGACTAAAATATTAATTACTTTATATTTTTAACTTTGTTTTTAGAGATATTTTTATAATTGTACATGATTTTCACTTGTTTCCACTGCTTTCTATCTAAAAGTGGAGAGAAGCAAATAGGATTCAAAAATAGAAATGTTTCCAGTAATTTATCTTCATCTCCATCCATTTCCACTTTCAATTTAAATACCCAAACATAAGATTTCCTTTAATTTCCTTTCTTTCCATAGCTTTCATCATTGCAAAACACAAGGTTAGACAAATCATTATCTATATGCAAAACAAGTTGTTGGCATAAATTAATAAGAATAAATTGTAAATATATCCTTTATATGTGCTCTACACATATTTCATCATACATCTCAAAAATTGAGTGTTTAAATCACTTAATCTTAGTTAGCATGCTTTTAGCTCCCTCTATGACCATTTTATCCTTAATTAAAAATGTTAAGCAATTAAAAAATAAAAGTAAGGATTCTCTCTTTTTCTTTCTTCATGCAATTTTTTTAATTTCATAATTTTTTTTGTTGTTTCTATTATGAGCAAAATGGTTACTTAGAGATTTAAAGGTAAGTTTTGGAATTTGAATGTGCAAGTACTCGACATTAAAAAATTATCAAACTAAGTAAGTGGACATAAAATAAAATAAAGCAATATATTTACAATTAAACCATAAATAGAAAGGATTAAAAAAATAAGGTTAATATTACATTTAATTCTTAAACTTTGTCCATTTTTGTAATTAATTACATAAATTTTAAGTATTATTTTATTACCTACTAACTTTTCAAGATTATATATCCAAATGAGGAGATTAATTGTAAAAATTAGGCAAATTCAAGTAATTAATTATGTGAAGAGGTAAAATCTAGGTAGTTAATTAATTACAATTTATAAATTTTAAATAATAAATTGACAATATAAAATTTTGAATAATTAATTACAAAATTTGTAAAGTTAAAGTATCAATACCCAATATATATATATATATATATATTCAACAGAAGCGAATAGTTGTTATCGATTACTACAAAATAATTTTTTGTGTACTCTGTTGCTGGTTGTTTCCACATGGTGCTGCTGTCATTGTCTTGCAGCAGTAAACACAATTTTTCTTTTCTTTGGAGGTATAAGAAAAAAAAAAAGAAAGAAAGAAAAAAGAAAAATCCTGTTAATCTCTTTTGCTTCCCGTAAGTTTTAAACAAATGAAATTATTTAATATTTTAATAAGTATGTTAAGATATTTATTAAAAAAAACCCGGGGTTTGATAAAAGGAATTAATCAACATAGGTGGTTTTATTTCTAATAGTCAAAATTATTTACATATCACTCTTAATCAACCTCTTTTTTTAAAAAAAAAAACAAATTACATGAAATTGTTCCATTTGAAACTTATATTGAAATCCAAACTAAATATAAAAAGCGTATTATATAACTTTAGGTAGAGAAGCACTAGTTTGAGTTTTCGGGGTCGTTTTCGGACTCGGAAGAAAAGCAAAAGAACCGACGATATTGGCCCAGCTTAACCGGATGGATGTTTTCTTTATTCGTTGCAGCATTGGGCTGGTGTTATGCTTATGAGATGGACTTATTTGAATGAAGAGGGCTCAACCATCTTCGAAGTTACAAAGCCGAGATAAAAGAATATATATAGGGTTTTTTTTTTTTTTCATTTTTATGGAATAAGCCATCCATATAGAAAACTTGAGAAATAATGTATACAAAGTACCAAAAATAAGTGTAAATACATGAGTAATATAATATATATATAATAAAAATACAACTAAGTTTAATACCATAAATAATCTAAAAGAATTATAAGCAATTTGATAATTCGGACGGGAACTATAAATAGGTCGTGATAAATCCTATTGACCTTTTTTCTCCCTTTACATTTCACATACCCTAAAACCTTTTTGTGTGAATCCATAGAGAAAGAAATAATCCATTTTTCTACCACTAGCTTGTCGAATTAAGGTAAGTACATAAATCAACAATTACAAATCGTGATTTACGTATGTATATGGTAGCGTAGGAATTAACGTATTAATGTTATTTACAGATCTAAATCAATCAATCTGTGATATATAATGGACGAAACAAGTGATTCACTCATCACAATAACAATTCGGGTCAAATAAGTGTATCTACTAATGTATTACATTGTAAATTTTATGTTAGATGAATCAATTCGGTTGAATTGATTAGAAATCGAGCTGAATGATCGATTTACGAAGTATACAGTGAGATATACGACCGTGTTGAAAACCTAAAGTGAACAAAGAGATACACGACCTCTCAATACGACCATGTTGGAACTGTGTTGAAAATCTAATGTGAATAGAGAGATACACGATCATGTTAAGACTGTGTTGAAAATAAAATCAACACAACTTCTCGACATAACCATGTTGAGGTCGTGTTAATGAACAGTGAACAAAGAGATACATGACCTCTTAACATGACTATATTGAGACTATGTCAAAAAAAAAAAAAAAACGTGACACCATAAAAAGAGAGATACTTGATCATGTTGAGACCGTGTTAAAAGAAAGAGAGAGAGAAATGTATACGGACACAGTTGTGTACTAACCCTGTATTCAACTACACGGCCTCCAACATTACCATGTTAAGTTAAAAAGCATCTATTTTTCTTTTAATATTTATAGAAATACAATTCTAAAAGCAAATAATTTCAATCATGTATAGATTTAGAAGAATTATGAAGCTAAAAAAGTATAAGACAAATCAAGTTTTGCAAAGTTAGGTACATATATATCATGTTTGTTGCTTGTGCTTGATAAATTAGATTTTTTTTTTTTTTTTGTGAGTTTAATAATATTGTAAATGAACTTTTTGAGTGTACATGTGATTGTGAATTGCTGAGTCCAAGAAACCGAGTGTGGGTCGGTGTTCTTGGGGTGGCACCTCAATGATCGATATATGACGTAATCCTTAGTGACGTCATGTACCGAAATGTAAAACTCTAACCCACTTCTATAAAGTTTAGTATTTTTCAAAACTCTATAAAAATCTTATAGAATTTTTATTCTTAAACCTAAAACCCAACCTTATAGGATCTTGAACCTTATAAGGGTAGGTCGGGTTTTTATAGAATACGTATAAGATAAAAAGAAAATATAATAGAAAATAGTTAAGTAGAGTTAAAGTTATATTTATAACTAACACATAAATGAAATTTGAAAATTAAATTTATTACATAGAATAAAATTAGTATAGAATGTGTGTATTCCATAGGTTTTAAATAAATATTATTAGTAATATATTATTTTTATTCAGTCAAATTTTTTATCAAGTTTTTTGTTAAATCCCAAAACTTTTTTATCAAGTCAAATATCCTGTAACGATCCACCTAATTGTATCTCTATCTAGATACAAGCTCCATGAAAAGCATGATGGTTCTTGCTCCTTCCAATGATGGTTAATTCATGATAACATTTTGCATTTGTCTTCTAACTACTTCATGGCTTATGAATGAAATAATTGACAATTTATTGTTTAAACATTTTTTAAATATTTTAATATATGAACTTTAGTTCTAATTGCATATTGATGTCTTTATTGATAAGTGTCGAGTCTAATTTTTGAATTCCCATTCCTAATCCGATCTAGACTAGACCCTATGCTCATCTAATATAGATCCTCGACTTGAGTTAGGAATTTCGTTTGATTTTTGGAGTCGCCACCCAACTGTTGTTGGGAAAAATTGAATTAAGACTAAAGGAGCGGATTAGTCTTAATTTGGACTACTAGTCGTCGTTATTTCCTCTTCTCGTTTTTGTGAAAAGAGAAAAAGGGAAAACCAGAGTTTCTAAGTCCGGAGGCTAACCTATTAAAACCTTTACGGTTACCACCTAATCTCCTAAAATTGTTCCTCTTCATAAATGTGTTTCATTGTGTTTCTGTTACTTTTTATTATGTTTTTGAATTATTTCAAGAAAATGATTTTTCATTCATTTTTATGGGTTGACCCGTCGTGGTTTGCTGGACTGGGGTACTCGTGGTCTGAAATGTAACACGAGTCCCGGCCTTTTCTGCTTTACCGAAGTGGACCGTGCTAACAGTGGACTCTTTAGCTCTATTTCCTCCCACAGGCCTTTGTGTCGGTGTGACCCTAGGAGGCTCCATTGTTTGGAGTCTACCGGTGGTGATGGCGTTCTCAATCCTACAGCCCGCGGCCACCAACTCTGCAAAACTGGAGGAGGTTTGGCCTACTAGATGTGAAAAGTAGGTCTTGTCCAGGGTATTGACAAATATGGATGTCAATTCCTTCTCTGACATCGAGGTTTCTACCCTAGCGGCCTAGGCTCTCCAGCGCTGAGCATATTCTTTAAACGACTCAGCATGTCTCTTCCGGAGACTTCCCAGGTCGATTACAGATGGGGCGACTTCAATATTGAACTTATATTGGTCATAAAACGCCCGAGCTAGCTTCTCCCAAGTGTTGACAATGTTGAAGTCCAGGTGGGCATACCAGACCAGTGCAGGGCCTGTGAGGTTGTCTTGGAATGTCTGAAGCATGAGCTGGTCGTATTGAGCATACTTGCTCATTTTCCGAGCATATAGCCTGGTATGCATTTTGGGGCAGCCGGTCCCATCATACTTTTCGAACTCTGGGGTCTTGAACTTCTCGGGGTATGCCTCTTCTCTATATGCTGGCAGGTTGGTGATTCCGGCCTGTTCAAAACCGTCAGGGCCCTCAATGGTTCTCATCTTGTCATGGAGCTGCTGGAAGAGTCGTTTCTCCATCTCCTTCTACCTCTCTTCCATCTCCTTTTTCAGGTCATCAGAGGTCGGCCCCTAGTTGACCTTTGACTCATATTCAAAGGCTGGGTTAAGGTGGGAACTGATCTCTTCATATTCCGGAGGCTGTCCCTCCACTGCTTTCCCCTTTCTGGCCCCTGAATACTCTTCCTGGGTTGGCTAAGTGTTGCGTAGGAGGCCGATGCTTTCAGTTAAGAGGTGAACCTGGGCAGCCAGTTGTTGGACTGTTTGTTCTAGGGACATGATCCTAGAGTCCAAGGCAGCTTCAGCATTGGTGTTGTTGCGGTTGTCACTGCTGTTGGCCATTTTTGTTCTTGAGCGCGTGAGAACTAGACTTCGAGGAGGGTTCGATTGTCTGGAAGCTATTTTGATACCTAGATTCACATTTTGCTTTTTAGTGTAAGGAATGCAAGAATGATATGCATGTGTCACGCGGATGCTAAAAGGGTTGACAACTGATTGACAATGTAATATTGAAAATTTACTTTTATTAATATTGAGAATTCTAGAGTTCAAAATGAAATATTACAAATAAAGATCTACTTCCTAGTTCTTTTAGTCTTCTGTTGTGGAGGCTCAGATTTCCCACTGATGACGGCTTCCAATTCCTTGACTTTGGCCTGGCATTTCTCCAATTGTGCTTCTAAGGCCTTGTTCCTTTGATCGGATTCTTTGAAACGTCCCTTCCAGATGTCTTTCTTATGATCCGCAACTTCAAAGTACACCTCCATTCGAGCCCTGACCTGTTCCAGGTATACTTCTGTCTCTGTATTGATCTTGTCTGGTCTTGGTTGGGTGACGTCTGGAACCCGATACGCTCTTTCCCCTGTCTGGTATAGCTGGTGGATTACAAATTCTCTGGTGGCTCGGTGCTTTCCCACTTCGCCATCTAATTCCCCGAGGTCCACATTCGGGCTTTCAATTCTGGCTTCCCAAAGTGCTTTGACCTCTGCCAGCTTCACAAACTTCTCAGCTACTAACAGGTTCGGATCTTGATAATCAAAGGTAACTGCTTGTACCGAGGGCCGACAAACGATATCTTGGATAGTGCCGAACTGGCGGACCACTGAGTTTGGGTGATATCCGATACATCCGCTGATTCCGATTAAAGGCACTGCTTGGAAGTTTCTGCAGGTCAAGATGATTTTGTTATAGCAACTCCACCTGGCTGTCCATAAAATATCTTCGGCACTGAAGCTCCTAAGCAGCTCTACCCAATTGTGGTTGGTAAGGTCGTCGGGTAGCTTTACCTTTTCTACACATGAATCCACCAGATCCACCTGTTGGGCTAGGGTTTTCTTGACCATGTTCAACCCAAAACACTTGAGGTGGCTTACAAACCATATTAGCAGAAGGTTAAGGCTGGAGCGAAGGATCCCATGGCCTTTTTTTCTTGAGGAAGTTTAAATTCCGGATCTGTTCAGCCAGTAGAGCCAGGATGTAGGATCTTCCCTCCAGGAATTGGGTCACCAGCTCTGCAACCCTGTAGTAAATATAGAAGGTCCCGGTGGGGAACAGTATGGTGGCGAAGGCTATCAAGATGAAAGCGTTCACCCTTCTCTGTCTGTAAGTCTTGGGGTCCCCACTCAGGACGTCCTTTCTATCCCCATTGTCCTCTCGGGCGATGAACCATGCTTCCAAATCATCCATCCGTATGCAATATCCATTACAGTCTGTCAGGGCTTTGTTGACTACTGTTTTACGGATGCCTAATAATCTGCTGAAGGTACCGGCTGGCCTGGCCTCTGGAATGTAGATCTGATCGGTTAGTGCTGGAGCCTGTAGCAACTGGGTGTACTCCTCCAAGGTAGGGGTGATCTCATGCGGCTCGATAAAGAAAGCAGCGGACTCGATTTCCCATATTTAGAGCATGGCCCGGACTAAAGGCAAATTCACCTCTATCTTTGTCAGTGAGAGTATGGGGCCGATCTTTTGCTGGATAAAGGCCTGCTCCTCTGGGTTGTAAAAAGTAAACCAGTAGCCCAATACCAATTTCGGGTCCAAAGGTTTGTACACCCGTATTTCTTTGCGGAGGAGACGGTTGACTACACTGCTAGCCATCTATTACAATAAGAAATAGCCTAGATACAAACAGAACTACGAAAACATTACAGGGAAATGGTCCTGAACTCCAAGGACAAAATAACAAACCATTACATTGTCATTCAATTGTCAAACCCCTTATGATGTTATGTATGCAAGTAGGTTGGTTCTAATTGGTTCCCGAGCTCTATGGCCTCCCGCATTCTCGAAAAAATGGATCTCAGGCCATATCGAAGCATAGGGTGGGGTAGCCTAATCAGTCCCGAACGGTGAATCAACTCACTTCGCCAGAAATCTACACAATGGCTCCCCGTCTTAGGTTTCTAGGACGGTCTGGGTTCGACCGCATCTACTCACACAAACATATGTATGCATGCAAACCCCCACAGTAAAGAAAATTCAAAATCTAACTAATCCCTGAAAAGTTAGTAACAGAGTAATAATTGAAACACATTTCTTAAAGAGAACAATTCGAAGAGATTCGGGTGGCTAGCCTACTGACATGCGGTCCCCAGTGGAGTCGCCATCCTGTCGAGTCTAATTTTTGAATTCACATTCCTAATCCGATCTAGACTAGACCCTATGCTCATCTAATATAGATCCTCGACTTGAGTTAGGAATTTTGTTTGATTTTTGGAGTCGCCACCCAACTGTTGTTAGGAAATATTGAATTAAGACTAAAGGAGCGGATTAGTCTTAATTTGGACCACTAGTCGATGTTATTTCCTCTTTTCATTTTTGTGAAAAGAGGAAAAGGGAAAACCAGAGTTTCTAAGTCCGGAGGCTAACCTATTAAAACCTTTACGGTTACCACCTAATCTCCTAAAATTGTTCCTCTTCAGAAATGTGTTTCATTGTGTTTCTGTTACTTTTTATTATGTTTTTGAATTATTTCAATAAAATGATTTTTCATTCATTTTTATGGATTGACCCGAATGGGTGCCTACGTACTTGCTATTCAGGATCAAACAAGCCATAGTTCGCTTTTATGAAAACTTTAAGTTTGTTTGTGAATTTTAATTTTGAAACCTCTTTTGATTTATGTTTTTTTTATCATTTTTGGGATTTTTCTAAAAATTCTAAGCCTAAGCTTTAATCTGATTTTTGAAAATGATTTTTAGGGAAAAACATCAATTTTGGATTTATTTTAAGAAAAATGATTTTTCTAAGTTCTAAAACTCTTTTTTTTTATTCTTTTATAATTTTTGAATTTTTTTTATGATTTTTATGATTTTTTATGATTTTTTTATGATTTTTGTGAAAAATTTTATCTTAAGTTAATATCTATCATATTTTGAAATCTAAAATTTTATTGTTATTTTTCCTAATTTTTTTTTATTTTTCTACATTTTATTATTTATTATTATTTTTTTATCTATCTATTTATTATTATTTTTCTTATTTATTATTTTTCTACATTATTAAATTCTAGAAAAATCTAATTTCTACATTTTCTTATTTATTAAAAATAAAACATAAACAAATAAATAAATAACTACATAACAAATAATAAATTAATTAATTAATTCATAATAAATAAATAAACAAAATTAATTAAAAAAATTCGGAAAATCCGACTTACCTGGATCCGGGTCGGTGCGTGGGTCGAGTCGGTCGAGTCGGGTCGGATCGATCGGACACGGCGGTGGGGAAGGCTCGTTCACGGCGTTCCGGTAGCCTTTTGCAGCGGGTGAGGTGTCGAATCCTAGCTTCTCGAGGTTGCTGAATCCAATGGTAGTGGCGGTTCACTCCCAGAACGTCTCCTTGCGGTGGCTCTACCTCCGGTCGGTGGTTTCGGCTTCAAGCTTCTCCGGCGTACTCCGATTCGCTCCTTTCTCTCTCTTTCTCTCACTTTTTCTTCGTGTTTTTGGCTTCCTCCTATCCTCCTCTATTTATAGGCGTCCGGAAACCCTCTTGGATAAGCTCGGATCGGCCGATTAGGATAAATCCGAATTTCTTCCGTTTTTAGATTTGATTTTATCCCGGCGATTTGATGCCGATTTGTTGTAATCTTGTGATTTATCTGGATAATTCGGTTTTAGATTTATTGAAATCCAAAAAGATTCGAAGAAATCCAGCAATTTCAACCTTATTGGACTTCTGTCGGATTTTTCTCCGGCTGGGCTTGAGGAAGAAGACGACCACGTGCGAGGCACATGTTTCCTCTTGGCCAATCACATGCTGCCACGTGGCAGCTCCAGGGAAAAGAAAGAAAAAATTCTGCCGAACGCACGCGGGGGATTCGAACTCGCGACCTCTGGCTTCCACACGTTCCCAGGCGCACGCACGAACCAGCTGAGCTGGCCCAATTTCTCGATTTTCTTTGTATCGCAAATTGCATATATGTAATGCGGTGTTTCCATTTTTTTGGATTTTTTTGAAATTTCTAAAATTTGTAAAAATTATTTATCCCTTATTATTACTATTTCTAAAATCATTTTTCAAAATTGATGTGTTTTCCTATTTATTTTTATTTTTTGAATATTTTTACTATTTATGCTAAATTAGAGGAAAATTGGGAAAAATTAAAAATTGATTATTTTTTTTAATATTATTGACTCCTAGGGCAAAAATGGGGTGTTTACAATAAGGAACTTAATGATCATTAAATTCATTTCCCATTTTAGTGTATGCATTTTAATTTTGATTTTATTCTATTTGTTTGATTACCCTTTAACTTGTAATAATTTTTATTTTTTCTCATCAATAATTTTTATGAAAATTATAAAAATATTATTTTTGTGCTAGAAATTTCAATTGTGCATAACTTTTATATACAATACACGATTTTATCAAATTTCTTGCCCTTGAAAAGCTCATGACATATACTTTTATTTAAAAATAAGATTTAATAACTATCCTAGAACAACCTAACTTAGAAAAAAATTAAAATGGTTATAATTTGCAAATTAGATATCATTTGACATCAAAGCTTGAATTTTGGAACTGATTAGAAAATATACATCCATATAATATAATGTTTTTTAATATCCCCAATAGCTTTTGTGTAGCAAATTTATAACCATTGTAAAGCTCATATTGCGAGCTATTTAAAAATTATTAGCCTAATCTAGTCCCATTGTTGGGCTAGACTATTTTGGATATTTCTAGTTGTACTTATGGTTCTCTCTCTCTTTTTCCCTTCATTGAGATATATCTAAAATCCTATTTATTCTATTTGCACACTTAATTTTGAAAAAAATTAGTTTTTGACGTTTAGACAAACCGTTATTTATATGCAAAACAAGATATGACATAAATTAGTAAGAATAAATTGTAAATATACCCCTTATATGTGCTCTACACATATTTAGTCATATATCACAAAAATTAAGTGTTCAAATCACTTGATCTTAACTAGTATGTTTTTAGTTGCCTCTATGACCATTTTATTCTTAATTAAAATAAAAAAGACTAACATTAATTATTATAAAATGTTAAGCAATTAAAAAATGGAAGTAGGAATTCTTTCTTTGTGTAATTTTTTTAATTTCACAATTTTTTTTGTTAATTCTATCAAGGTTAAAATGATCATTTGGAGATTTGAAAATATATTTTGAAGTTTGAGTGTACAAGCACTCGACTTAAAAAAAAAAAAGTGGACATAAAATAAAAAGTAAGGCAATAGATTTACAATTAATCCCATGTGACAAAAGATAAATAAAAAAAAGATTTAATAAAAACCATATTCAACAGAAGTCAATAGCTGTTATCAATTACTACAAGATAAATTTTCTTCGAATGGGGAACCGAATCGAGTGTACTCTATTTGACTTGAAATGGCAGAGTCCCGAGATGGGCATGGCATGGATTCTTGCTTTGTTTTACGCAAAATAGAGAGACAAGAACGAGATGAGGGATGTCTCTGAGAGAGAATGAGGATCCAATGCAAAGACAAAGGAAAACGTACAATACAACCTGTGACGAAATGATGTCATCGCAAACTCCCCCCATTCTAGGAAAAAATTGAGCATAAGATGTGAGAAATTTCTATCTTTATGTTTATAATTTTTGTAAAATCGATTCACCTTTTAATTTTATTATTAATTTATATATTAATAATAATAATCTAATAATATAAATTTAATATATATAATTAAATAATATGCTTAAAAATTAAATCAATTTTATTAAAATAATAAATAAAACAAGATGCCACAAAATACGATAAACACATATCGTCACATTTGTCCATGTCGATTAAATCATCAATCACCATGCTGGTTGTATCCACATGGTGCTGTTGTCATTGTACTGCAGCAGTAACACAATTTTTTTTTTTTTTCTTTTCTAAAAGCTGCACGTTTTTAGACTCGGAAGAAAAACAGAAGACCCGACGATATTATTGGTCCGGTCCAACCGGATGCTCTCTTTATTCGTTGCAGCCTTGGGCTTGTGTTTGTTATGGTTATGACTTGAGATGGACCTTTTTGAATGAAAGAATAAAGGAGTTGTATTAGGATAAAAAACGATAAAATGTTAAAAGGAAAAAAAATTCCTAAAAATTTCTAATGACCCAAATTTGATTTTCGAAAATACTGGTTTTAAGATGGTTCCTAAAAATACAGGTTCGAGCCTGTTCCTAAACCTAGCTAGGGATCAAGTTCTTAATGGTTTCTAAATCAACCACTTGAAGAATTGCCAACGTCTCTCTTTCTTCTTTTTTTTTTTTTTGTGTGTGTGTGTGTGTGTGTGTTGGGGGGAGGGAGAGGAGTGGTGGTGCTGGTGGAGTTGGAGGTGTTTGGTTTAGTAGAATAGATGTTGTCTTCTGGTGCAATCACATACAACAAAACAAAAACAGGAATATTCACGGGGACAACTTTAATAAACTATCTGGATGTTGATCCGTTTTTTTGTGCTGACATGGATATACTTTTAAAAAATGGAATCGCCACATCATTTAAACTGTTGATATGGCCATACATCCCCATTTAAATTAATTTAATCAATAGTTATTACTTATTAGGGTGCTTATGATGAAGTCCATAAGTAAATAATAACAAAACAGAGAAATATTAATTTAAAGACTAATACAATGAAAGAGCATCTAAGTTCAAAAATATACATTGGCTAAGGTAATCTTTATCATCATAAAATATCCTGGACATCTATAGAAATAAATGCATAGTGCCACAGGGAATAGGCATTCATTCATTCTCTTTCCCAACTTATTGGAGGGAACCAAACCAGACCAAAGCAGTTTTCATCAAAGCTGCCCTATTTCAGGAAAAAAGATAGAAAAAAGTTTAATAGAAAGCTGGAGAGAGAAGAATGAAAAAAAAAAAAAAAACAAACCTTCCTCTAATCTTTTGTTTGTGTTAGAGTTGGAAATTACCATTTGGTTACATTACTTTTACCAAAACAAATCTCAAGCTTTTTTCTTCTGAAAGCATTGTTCTTGCCTCTGTCTCTCTGCTGTGTTCTTGATATTGAGGGGAGGAAGGGAGAGGAGAGAAAATGGAGATGATGTACTATGAGCTAGCAAGGTCTGCATACCAAGATTCTCTTAAAGTTTTAGAGGATGATAAACAACATGCCAACACATTGTTAGTGTTTTCATCACCTATCTTTTTTTTTTTTTTTTTGTTCCCCCCTTGCTTAAATCTTGGGTTTTTCTTTCAGGGCTCTTTGCTTTACCTATTGTGCATTTATTCATTATAGTTGTTATCAAGTTTGAGATTCTTTGTAAGTATCAGATTTTTTCCAGCATTTTGTTGAAGAAATGAAAATCATACCAAGTTGTGGTTTTTACCTTCCCAAAAAAGTTGACGTTGCAATTCTTCTTTTTAAAAGTATGTTCTTGTCAGCACAAAAAAGGTCAACAAAGCAGGTAATTAAAGAAAGTAGGCCCCACACTTGTTTTAGGGGTGTAAGTACTCAATTTTAAAAGTCAAGGTATCCACGCATTTATGAAAGTTTTCAGGGTTGGCCCATAAAATTTAACCCAAAAAAAATGCACATCTATGGGCCAATATATTCAAACACCAATCATCTGATACCTGTTGCACTTGATGAGTGCTAGTGCTAGCAAATACAACTCAATCAGCAAATTGAACTCACAGAGAGGCAAAACAGCAGAGAAAAAAGTACATGGACATAACATGACCTGAAGACCACCGCTTATTACTGAAATCAAAGTTTACTTGAAGCAACTATTTTACATAAGTTGGTCTATGGCCATTCAACCAGGATATAAGAAAGCTCTCCTATCCTTTAAGCAGTTTAAAACAGGAAACATGATGGCCTAACCAATACTGGCTGTGAAATCATACAATACAACAGAGCAATTCGATTTCAAACAACTAGATCCTCTCATCAAGATTTCTAAATTTGCAAAACGCAAATCTGCCAAAATCAGTCCTACTTTGAAGGAAGTGAAATCAATGCAATGAGATTAACTCATTTTGACCTTCGCTGAATTACCAACCTGCTTGTTCTCTATGGCTAACGAATCCAGGTGCTTAAAGAACACTTGAATGAGATACTCGATGACAGTAGAGCCTTTACCAGCAACTTTGCTCACAGAGCAGAGGCACCTGCATTTATCAAACAAGTTCATACAGGGAAACATTTCTTGCTTTGAAGTTAGTATTTACAAACAGCAACAAAAGAGAAGACTTATCCCAGCCAATGCATAATCAAGAAACTTAAAATCAACCTATCAAATGATATAGTCAACATACCAAATTCACCATACTTTTTCATCACAGAAGCCATATGACTAGAAAATTTCTAATGTTTAGATCCAAAATTAATAGTAGAAATGTTTTCTTGTCCCAACTGAGTGCCTTCAGTGAACTCAAACCACTCACTTGGAAACTAGGCAAAGCCAAATCCAGCACAGCCTAACTAGCTTAGAGTTGAAGCCAAAACAAAAATAGGATGTACTACTGTGTGCATGAAATTTTGGACCCACCAGAAGCCACAGAATAACCATTTTTTAATAGTACCACAACTAAGGAAACTCTTTTTGAATAAACGTAAAGAACATTTCTAAAATAATAATCAGCATATATAAACCAAAAGAGCTGTAAATTTCTAAGGAGTCTGCAAGAAAACACCAAGTATTTTTCAGTTTAAAAAGAGACATCTTGGTGTGTTCATCAATCACCAAAAACAGTGAACACAGTGCAGCAAAAGAACAAACCATTGAACTCATTCACAAAAGAAAAAAGGTAGGAAGGCATTAAAATGTAGATGTGATGTCTCTTGATATTGACATAAATGACCACATATGTTTTTTTTAAAAAAAAGTGCAACTATAAGCGAAATGCTATCTCAAATTACTTTATGCAAGCGTGGACAACTGTTAGGAAAGAATGCCGAACTATCATGAGCTTGAGATCTTGTTCTAGTTCTTCAGTGACACTCTGAGGCGGCTTTCGAAGCAAAGGCAGAACTGCATCAATTATAAAGATAATACTTTCTAGCAACTGAGCAACCACTTTATTATCACCCTGAAAGAAACAAAAAGTGAGTCAAAGGATGCTCTCTCTCAGGTATTTGTCTTACATAAAAAGAAAATGAAAATGCACTGCATAAGATAATACAGTTTGACAAAATACTAGAGGACAATCAAATATAACTGCTTCTAGCACATTGCTTTTTATTTGTGCATAGAACAATCCTTCAACAGTTAAAATTACCCAAAAAAGGTTTAAAAAATTAAGGCTTGCATGCTTAAGTAATGCAGCTAGGAAGAATACTAAACTACGGTTGGAATTTCTACAAATTGTAGGAAATCAAACCAGCCTAAAGAAGCAGATATCATCTTGATTCTTTCCTATATTAGGAATTAGTATCCTAGTGATTTCCTTGTAATAATATTCTGTATATATATATATATATAGATAGCAATATTGTGTACCATATATATATAGGCCATATTTTAGGAATAGAAAGATATAATCAGACATAATTCTATTGTATATATATGTGTACCCATTCCTTGAAATAAAATACAGAAGCTTTTCATCAATATTGTTTGCTTCATGGTATCAAAGCTAAGGCTCTAAAATCCCAAAAATATATGTTTTTTTTTCTCTTCTCTGCCTCGGTCCCTCTCAGCCTTAGTATCTCACCGTCTCTCTCTCTCTCTCTCGAACAGCTCTCACATACCATCTTTGTTTCAAATATATCCGTAACCTCCATTATGGCTGACTCTGATCTATCTTTTTTTTTTAGTGATTCTATAACTTTGTTCGAATCCTTAAAAACAATAATATTATAATAATTTTTTTTTTTACTTACAGCAAATTCTTGTAACCGTGATATATTATAAATATAGAAAAATAGATATTTTCAAAAAATCACGAACTATATTGAACTAGCAATTCCCAAAAGAATTGGCACTAAATAAAACAAAACATAAAGATATGTCATTCCTAATATATTAACCCATGCATGAGAAAAGAAATAAATAAATAAATCTTTAATTCATTTTTTGCCTCCTCTAAAAATTCTCTTTTTTTTTTTAGGTACTAATATTGGATAAAGATTAAAACAACATATTTATGTTCAATCATATAATTTATAATTGTTGTCTTCTCTCCCTGCTTTTTTAAAAGCATGGACTTCTTCTAGAACGTGTGATTAGTAAAGTTCATTTTGAATTTTGCATTTATTATTTTCACCGTCACCACCCAAAACGAAACGAATTCCGGCGAAAGGGGAATAAAGGGAGAGCTCTGCCCGGGAAAAGAAATCAACATTTGAATGGACTTTGACTGCTACAGGAGAGGTTGACGTTTCTATTTACGGTTTAAACCCTAGCTGTGATAAGATTGACCGTATGATTAAGCATCCCATATGCAAACTAATAAGTAATATCAAAATTACAAGCTGAATTTTATATGTTTTTCATTTTGTATTTAAAATTTAAAATTACTAAAGGTCCTACCCTTTTCTTACTTATTTACGATTCTACCCTATAAATAGCTAAATTTGATCATTAGATTTTAAGGTTAGTATTGATATGAATTTGGCTCTTTATTGTAAAGTCACAATGTCTAGAGAATTAGCTTTATAGATTTTGGGATGATTAAATTTAAGATAGATTTGACATGATAAATTTGGAGTAGGGGTTATTAAATCAATTTGACCACTATCAACTTTTATTAATAGGAGAACCCATCTCAATTATTGATTGTCAATACAATTCAATAAATGATGTTGACAACCAAACTTTATAAATACTTAAAACTCCTCGTTTGGATCAAAAAATCAAGAGGAACATCATCATATTGTCGGATTATGATAACACAAGACCAAATTGTAACAAGATCCTTGCACCTATATACACTTAGACCAATAAGCGTTTATACATCATCTTTTGAAATAAGATGAAAATCACATCAATTAGGAAACTTCTCATAATATATAGTGCTTTTGTTTCACTAAAATTGTCATTTAAATTTTTTTCCTATTTTAAAATGTCAATTTTTATTATACTTATTTCAAGAGATATGTTGTTGTAATCTAGTTTTATGAATATGAGTAGCTTGATAGGATGACTAGGTTCAATATTCCCCTTCCTTGAAGTTGTAATACGATAGTAGTTAGCTCTAAAAATGAATAAATAAATCAATCAATCAATTTTTGAAAAGAGAAAATCATTTTCCTCCCCTCTTTTATCATCATCACTAGTAGTTAACCACCATGGTTTACTTTTATCGCTACTTACAGCTAAAAGCTATTGGTGTATATAGTCGCTTGAGATTAAAATAATAATATTTGATAATTATATAACCTTGATCATAACAAATATTGAAAGTAATAGTGAAAAGTGAAAAGATTGTGGCTAATAATGGTGGTAATTATCCCATCATAGAAAATGTTAGTGGAAAATAAGAAAAATAATATGATTTCTAAAAAAAGAAAATCATTTTCCCCCATTTTCTATCAAAATTTTCATTGGATTTTATGTGACCACTAGTGGTTGGCCATTGTGATTTATTTTTATTACTACTTACAACTAAATGTAATTTGTATGTATAATCTTTTAAGATTAAGATGATAATATTTAATAGTTGTATAGCTTTAATCATTACAAATATATATAAAAAAAAAAATCTAGAAAAGGTTTTCATAAAATAGCCACATCCTTAACTTTAAGCCTTATTTTTAGGAAAAAGTTAACCATTAGTGAAGAAATGTTTTTGTTTGAAAATAAATTTTTATCTTTGAGATTGATTTTTTTTTTTTCCATATAGTTGGTTGCTTTTATAGAAATGTGATACTAAAACTCTTTTGATTCTTGAATTTTATGTAACTCATAACCATACCTAGATAGATTAGTATCAACATGTTACCATTATGTCAAACCTTTTTATGTAAAGGCAAAAAAAAGTATAAAATAGATGATTTTTAAATCCTTGATTACAATTTTTTATCGTAATTTTATACTTTTTAACATATCTTTTTATTTTTATTTTTTTATCTATGAAAACCTAAAGCTTTTATAATTTAGTGGTGAAATAAATATATTGATTTTCAAGCAACACTTAGTTTAGTTCACCCTATATTTATATAATCAATATTGTAATTGCTATATATATATATATATCCGAAATGACTCTTGTTATGTTTATTTCTCATTTGACTTTTATTCCAATGTTTTTTGTTCTATTTTGTTATATATATTTCCTTTTCTTTTTATGAATACGATTTAGGTGAATGTTCATTTTATACTCAACACAAACAATTCCTAACTAATCTTTAAACTAATCAATAACCAACGATACTCATCATCTTGTTTCTTGTTTCTTGATGTTCCTTTCTTGCACTGGAATTTCTCTTATTCTTAGATTATATTTATATATATATATAAACACACCCTCAACAATTTATAAAGTAACCACATTATCAACAATTCTCTCACTTACCCATTGAAAAAAGAAAAGAAGACTTTTCACTCAATTATTAGCCTAAAAGCCTCAAAAAGAAAAAAGAATTATGGAAAAGAATGCTACTAGGAGACCCAACCAATTTCCACATTGGCTTGATTCATTAGTTCATAGTCGATTTGACAAAGATTGTAAGCACCATGGCAATTCACTATGTAAATACTTTTGCATAGATTGCATGAAAGATGAAATGTGCCCCAAGTGCAATGATCAACACAAGCAAGAGCATCATGATCATCAAATATTAAAGGTACAAATCTACTTAATCTAAA
The DNA here is from genome assembly GCA_037954665.1 of Laguncularia racemosa. Classification (NCBI taxonomy): domain Eukaryota; kingdom Viridiplantae; phylum Streptophyta; class Magnoliopsida; order Myrtales; family Combretaceae; genus Laguncularia; species Laguncularia racemosa. The sequence continues at coordinate 335,284 of JBBMOL010000324.1, read as the reverse complement.
ACTTTTCCTTTTCTTTATAAAGTAGGGTTTTACATATGTATGTAATATATTATGTAATCGAATCAAGTTCATTTTATTAAAATCCTAATACGGATTCTTCAGCTTTAGAATATCAAATCTTATAGGTAATTCATTTCAAGTATAATGTAATCTTTATAGGCACGTAGATGTTCTTATGCGGCTATAATGAAAGTTGACGATTTGAAGGATTTATGGAGTGATGTATCCTTGATCACCCCATTTATAGTAAACAACCTTGAAAGTGTGTTTATAAACTCAAGAGCAGGGAAAGGTCGTCAGCATCATTCTTATGACAACCGTGAACATTGCTCCATGTGTCAATATCCAGTGAAGAGACAGTGTGAATTTTGCTCTATTGAATGCTACGTAAGTATTATTTTGCATCTTCTACTACTATTCGCCATATTAGACCCACCATATAAGTTTGCAAGTTATATATAAACCTTTGAATGAAAAGAAAATTTAGATTAGACATTCTTGAAATATTTGCAGGTTAAGTTTTGGGAGAATGCCCAACATCAACACAATGAGGAAAATGCTGCTCAACCTGAGACAAATGAAGAATTGCCACAACCATTATCAATTTCGGAGATCGAAGGAGAGCTTGAATCTAATCAACAGGTTGATGAGCCGGTATGTGCACCGGAATCCAATAAATCATTTCGAAAAAGAAAGAGGAAAGGAGTACCCATTAGGGCTCCAACAAGAGATTTTAGAGATAATTTGTAACTTTTAAATTTTAAAAATGAATTATGAATTTTATATCCTTTGAAAAACAGTTCATCTTTGGTTATTAGTAAATTTTACAATAGAGATGTTGCAAGACTTCGAGTAAACAAAGATAACCAATGTTATCTTTTTAATATATATTTTCTTGATTTTGATGTTATATATCTTGAGCCATCTATTATGGCATCACGTGTTATATTCAGTTCACATCACAACAAAAAATAAGTTTAATTACAATATTTGCTATATAAGTAGATTAAAAAAAGTCGAGAGGTAAGTGGCTTTAACTAGTTTCTAGCTAAAGAATTTAATTACCGACACCGTTCTTTATCCGTTTTCAAAAATTGTTAATTATTTTATTTTTATATATTATGTTTATAATTACTTCGATAATTAACTATGTAAATTTTAAAATTATTAATTTCATTAGTTAATTCAACTTTTTTTTCAATTAATGATATGACATGTGTTAACTTCTTTTGTATATTAAATTTTAACATATTACATCTCATACGTTATTATTTATATTTATTTTATGTCATATACGTCATTGCAATATGAAATACATTGTTCATTGTATACATAAATATGTTAAATTACATTATCTATTTTATACTATATTTTTAAAATTTATGTAGACAGTATATATACTATAATATTTTTATAGTGCATATAAGCTTATAAACTTATGTAGACAGTATTTTAGACTATATTCTTAAATTTATTCCTTAACGTTGAAATGAGGCCCAAGAGTACAAGCTTGTTGAATTAAAGCAATATTTTCAAGTTTTAAGAATTTTACAGTAGAATTTACCTCATAAAGCAGTTACTCGGAAGACTTATTTAGCATATTTAGTAAAGATTTGCTAAACTTAAGTACACTAATCGTACATTTAAGAATTATAAATTTCCTTATTAAACATGATACGTGTTGCACTGATTAAAAAAAAAAAGAAAAGAAAAAAGAAGAAGATATATACCCCACGTGTGAGTTCATACGACATTTAAAACATTGTTTATTTTCACTTTTTTACTCTCAAGTGTGAATCGGATCGAGCAACCCACTTGCAAGTCGTGACAAAACAAATCAAAATGTAATAACAACAGAAAATCTAGGAAAGATTATCGCACAAGAAACAGCAGACAATCTAGAAGAAAAAGATTAGGGGAAGAAAATAACAAAAGAAGAAAACCATATTGAATATGTGTATGAATTAGATTGCTGGTAAGTTATTTGGGTTTAACTAGAAAAAAATTTAATGGAATTTAAATTTTATAATATTTGATTTAACTAATCTATAAATATAATCGAATTCATATCAAATTTAAATATTAGTTGAGTATAAAGTGGTTTAGATGTTAAAAAAAAAATCTAGGTTAAATAAATTTAATTGAATCAAACTCGAACTTATTAAATATTACTTGAAGTTGAGTTTGAGTCTTAAAATTTTGAGTTAAGCTCGAGTTCAATCTTAATAATACATCGTTTTAACTTGATTTATTTATGCACGATGAATACAATTCAAGTCATATATTTATATTAAAAAAATAGACATGACTAGTAAAGTGTAAAAGTGAAAAAACATAGATCATATTTTTACGATGTTTATTTAATCATCAATGAATTGATCTAGTTGTTGACTTCCAAAAGCTTTTACAACAGTTTACACAAATTGTTAGCTTAAAATTGCATTATGCATATTTAATCTAAAATCAATTAAATTTAAAAGCAACCTATTTAAATTGAACTCTATAATTCAATGAGTTCGATTTTTGTTATAATTGAGTTAAACTTAAATTTTAAATAATACAAATTATTTATCAAACTAAATTAAAGTTTTGAAATATTTATTTCAACAAATTTATAAATTTAATCAAGTCAACTCAACGGTACGTAATTGTTTCAAAAGGTATCTCTTAAACCAGTTTAATTCGATTGAACTGGCTTGTCGGAGAGAAGTGCAGCACAAATTTTAAATATTTTAGTGTAGTTTGAGTTCTAGCTTTCGACTCGACTTGAACTCTTATCTCTTAACCGTTTACCTTCATTCTTCACCGGACACGACGATCCAAAGCCAACGGCAAGCATCGATTGGTTGTTTGCATTTTCTTTATTGGGTCGGATCATTTACCAAAAGAATGCGATCCGACTTACGAAAGCGAAACTTCTCTTTCCTTTATTCCACGCGGCATTGATCATTGCGCGCAGCATATTCGACAAAAAGCCCCAGACAATACCACCCAGCACATCATTAACACTCTCTCTCCCTGTCCAATCTCCGGCCGGCTTCACTTCACTCTCCATACATATATCTTTGTTCTGTTTCCTTAACCTTTTTCTCACACAATTATAGCACTCACCCTTCACTGCCTCCCTCCCTCTTCTTTTTAAGTGAATTAAATAATTAATTACTTTTGTTAGTTTCTCACATACTCAACAAACAGAATCTCTCATGCCCATTTGTTTAATTTCACTGTATCAGCAAAAACAAACACGGGTTCTTAATTACATTGTCTTTTAACTCCTGATCTTTGTGTGTCTCCTTGTGTATATAATATGTCAATCAACTGGTTGGTGGTGGTGGTTATTTGTACTATATAAAGTTTTTTCTTTTTTAAAATTTTTTATTATTTTCCCATGAGCTGTAAAGGCCCACTCATACACAGACCAGACCAGAATTGACACACTGTGGACTCTCTTATTCTCTTTTTCATTGTGGGGATTGTGTTTGTTTGGATTCCTTTTCAATTCACACAAGCAAATTCTAAGCTTTATCTTTCTGGGTGTTTATATTTTCCCCTTTTGTATTATAAAGACTCTGGCTTTAAGTGAATTTCGTTACTATTTCTTGGTTTTCATTCATACAAGCATATTTTAAGTTTATCTTTTCTAGGTATCACTAATTTTCTTCTTTGTATATAAAGACTGGCTTCAATTGAGTTATATTATTGTTCCTTTCTTTTGGCGAGTTTTTTATTTTCATTACAAATAAGTAAATTATTAAGTTTTTTCCTTTGTGGGTTTCTTCATTTTTGTCATCTGTATCATAAATACTGTAGTTTGATAAACTTAACTACTTTTCATTTGGTGGACTGGTGGAGTTTGAAGAGGATTAATCTGGTAAGAGATGCCTCCTGCTGGAAAGTTTTATGGATTCCACCGGGAAGGCAATGACTGGTGAGTTTTCACACTCGACATTTGGCGAAGTTTAATCTTTGATGGACAGTTGTGTAAAAATATTGTAGAATGTAGCATTTAATAGAATGGATCCAATCCATCGGAAAGAAACTTTGTCAAGTAATCGTGATGAACTGAGGCTCTTGTTGCTTATAAAGTAATCTAGTTTATGATCTTGATTCATAATTATATGAAATTCTGTTGGGATTTATTTTTTCGAGTTTTCAGGAATTCATGCTTGATTATCTACCTGTGTTTCAAATGATATGATGCTCTTGACCACCATTTTTAGTAGTTCATAAGTTTGTTATAGCAAGTTTGGGTTCATTGCCCGACAAATTTTTCTCTGGGCCACTTATACAAGCTGGTCTTATCCGAAGGATGGTTTATGTGCTTGGAGGTTGTTGGTTCAAGCATTACGGCATTGCAGAAAAGATAGCTAGTGATTCTGTCATTTGAAATAGGATTGAGTTGGATCACCTAGTCAGAAATGATATTGAAGCATATGCTAAGTTCTCAAGTTGACAATGGGAAGTTTTTCTGTCCATTGCAGGTTTTGCCGCGCAGCATTGCCAAGTGATACTAATGTTATTGTGGATGGCATTAGCTTTCATCTTCATAAGGCAAGTCTGAAATTCAGCTTCATAAAATATATTTGCTATTGCTACTACATAAAATGATATATGAAATATTCAAACGTAAGCCTGCTTAGTGGAGTATTGAAGGTTAATGTTTGAGCTTTGTTTGGCCTAATTACAAGCATGATAAATGACCCTGTTCTGTCTATTCTGTAAATGAATTTGGAGTTACATTCTTTGCCCTCAAAAGTGAGATACCAAATCAATAACTTAGACAGAGGTGATTGATAAAGTTTATCATCTAGGGCTCAGTATCTTATCAATCAGAAGCTGTTAGACCATCTCACAGTGGGTGGAATTAGGAAAGAGAAAAGAAATTAGACAACGTTTGCAAGAGCTGGGGCTTTTACTATGAGGATTTTATTTGTATCGAGAATCCTTCTCCTTTTCTTTTCTTTCTTTTTTTGGGCTAAGTTCTCTTTCCTTTTTCTTTTTTCTTCTCCTGGCAAATGACATTATATTGTTAGGTTTCTTCTAATGCTGGGCCTTTCTTGCAGCTTAATCCCTGGGTATTATGGTTGTAGTATGCTTAGGTTGGTCTAAGACGACTTAGAGTGATGCTGCCCAAACTGTATGTATCATGAAATCAATGCATAGGTTGGGAAAGATGTTCATTTACTGTTCCTACCTAGGAAGAGGGTGGTTTCAATTTCAAATCCACTTTAGGCTCTTTAATCGCTTATACTGGACAGTGTTTAACTAATCTGCGTTTTTCCTTTGACTGATGAAGTTCACTGGTTTGACCTTCCAGTTTCCGCTAGTATCAAAATGTGGGAAGATTGCCCGTATATATGAAGAATCTCCTGGTGCCAATGAAAAGACATTCACACTGAATCTTGAAGGTTTTCCTGGTGGCCCTGACTCTTTCCTGCTTGCTGCTAAGTTTTGTTATGGTGTCCGGGTGGAATTGACTCCAAGAAATATAGTAGCAGTATACAGTGCTGCAGACTTCCTTGAAATGACAGATGAATTTGAAGAAGGTAATTTGCTTGCTCAATCAGAAAGTTATTTTCATAAGAATGTGCTTCGTAACTGGAAGGATTGTATCCTCTCTCTTCAAAGTTGTGAAGCTGCCATAGTAGATGCTGAAAGGCTCCAGATAGTTAGCGAATCTCTGACTGCACTCTCAATGATGGTCTGCACGGATCCAAGCTTGTTTGGATGGCCAATGAGGATGTATGGTAGTTTACAAAGTCCTGGAGGGAGCATCTTGTGGAATGGGATAAACACTGGGGCAAGAATTCGAAGTTCAGAATCAGACTGGTGGTTTGAAGATATCTCATATCTCACCGTGGGTTTGTTTGAGAGACTCATTAAAACAATGGAAGCAAGAGGTGTGAGATCAGAAAACCTTGCTGCAGCTGTCATGTATTATGCCCGAAAATACCTGCCCGGTCTTGGCCGATGGCAGAGTGGGCAAAGTGGCAAACCAAGAACTGTTACCAGTTTTAGCTTGGCACCTGTCACCGTTGATCAAAAGATTTTACTGGAAAGCATTGCGAGGCTCCTCCCGGAAAAAAAGGGGAAATCGTACTGCTGTTTCTTGTTGGGACTCCTTCGTGTTGCTCTCATCTTGGGGGTTGATCAAACTTGCAAGGACTCTTTGGAGAGGAGAATAGGAATGCAACTGGAATTCGCAACTTTAGATGGTATTCTGATCCCTACATACTCGGATTCTGACACCCTATATGATACTGATTGTGTTGAACGTATTGTCCGGTATTTTATAAGATTGGAATCAGAAGCAACAGTATTTTCTCCCGCATCATTTGAATTGGAAACATCTCCATCAACTGGAAATTTGACAAAGATTGCAAAATTAATAGATGCTTATATTGCCGAAGTTGCTTCTGATGTGAATTTAAAGCCTCGTAAGTTTTGTTCTCTTGCTGAAGCTCTCCCTGAATCTTCAAGACCTTTGCACGACGGATTATATAGAGCAGTGGATTTGTATTTCAAGGTATTATTTTGCTTGCTATATCAACTACTAATATAGAATACCTCTTAATATCTGTGAACACTGAATGCCATGTATCTTACAGGCACATCCTTGGCTATCAGACACGGATAAAGAAGAACTCTGCAACATCATCAACTATCAGAAACTATCAATTGATGCCTGTGCGCATGCTTCACAAAATGAAAGGTTGCCACTAAGGGTGGTTCTTCAAGTCTTGTTTTTTGAGCAGATGCAGTTAAGAACTGCCTTAGCTGGTTGTCTCCATGTTTTAGACACTGAAAGTGCAGCAGCTGGTCCCGTGACCATTCAGGGTGACATGGCTGGGCAAATTGTGCAGAGAGATGGGTGGGTGGCAATAGTGCGTGAGAACCAAGTCCTAAAAGTGGACATGGAAAATATGAGATCTAGGGTAGGGGAGCTTGAACAAGAATTTAGTAAAATAAAGCAAGAGATGAAAAAGGTAGCAAAGTCACATAGTTCTATCAGTTCCCCACGCATCATTGCACGGAAAATTGGGTGCAACCTTCTTCCACGGCCATCCAACGCTCAACCAGATAAGGAAGAAAGCAGCACTGCTGCTCCAAGGCCATCAGTTGAGCAGCCACGTTCATCCCGCCATTCAAGACATCGGAAGAGCTCCTCATTGTTCTGAAAAGCTGACTAGCTTCTTGTATTGTTTCTACATGTGTGATATGGCTACTAGCCAAAGAAATGTCAGTATGAGGCGGAGCCATAGTCAAGACTGGAGGCTGCTTCTCATACTGATCAAATATCCCATACTGTTATTAGTTTTGTTCCTCCTGTACAATATTCTTTGCTTTCCTCCGGGAAGGATTCGGTACATGCAAGACACTTGCAGTGATGAAGATCCTTTAAACAACTATAGGCTGGCATGAGGAATTCACCTCCATATCCCTTCTGAGACTACAGATAGAAGCTCTCGGAGCGGTAAATACTTGAATTCTCGCTTTTTTTTTTTCTTGTTCTGGTTTTTGTTTTTGTTTTTTTTAAATTCCTGGCTATATATGTACAGAACAGTAGATGAAGTTGATCATACATAGGACCTACACCAAAAACCTTAGTTAACATGTATAAACCTTTGAAATGAAAATCCAGCACATTTTCCTCTCCAGATTCAGGGTTCTGACATCCTACGTAAGTGCACATGCTCCTGGATAGATGCAGGCCTTGAATGGGAAGACCACGGTCAATTGATTAGCATGGTAAGTATCACCTTGAAGACCGTTTTCCATTTGCGAAGACACAGTAATTTGAATTTCAATAATAAACCTATATTTAGGCGTTTCAAAAATTATTAATTTGCATCTGATCTATTTCAATTTTAAATTGATAATTGCATCTCTTATTATAATTATTGCGATTAGAAAGTAGGGGTTGTTAGTTGAAAAATCATGTATTTTTAGAAGCAAAGGTTTAAAAAATACAATTATTTATTGGGGAAAAAAGAACTGTTTGATATATATATATATATATATATATATATATATTGGTAAAATTAAATAAAGTAATCTAATATAGTAAGGGTAAATAAGTTAATAGCGAATCTGAATTGAATTGTCAGGCAATTGATTTCGTAAATGGGTATTTATGTTCATACTTTTATTTTTAACCTTAGGCGATAGTAGTGCTAAAACGATGAAAGAGGGGAAAAGGACGAACCGACTTGCATATGAAATATAAACCCTGTAGTGTATGCCAGCTTGTTGAATGTTGACACTGGGTCCAGGACCTCATTTACCAGTCAAATTTGTCCTTTCAAATTCTCAGGGATTTTTTAGGTTATATTTGTTTTTATGTGGGTTTTTGGGCTTCTATTCAAACCACTTTATCTTTAAAAAATGTGTTTTTATACCTGTTTTTACTATTTTATTATTGGATAAAATAATAAGTTAATTATAGAATTAACAAAATTATAAAATTAAGGATAAAATAGTAATATAGGAGTTCAAAATATTAAAAAAAAAATAGAGATGTAGCTATAAACATTTAATTTTAAAGATAAAATGTTAAGTATACCAGAGAAAACACAAAAATATAGAATTGCAATTTACTTGCACCTAGTAAATAGTGCTTATGACATTTGTTTATAATTCCATTTCTACAATCTATTAATGAAAGAAAACATTGTTCTTATTTTTTGAGTATATATATATATATATATATATATATTATCACTATTGAAAAAAAGTAAAATGTGTTTAAATACTTATGAATATAAAATTTTATCATAAGCATGCATATAAATGAATGCAAATATTGAGGTTGTAAATAAGTTAAATCAAAATGATACAATATTGAGTTTAAACTTAAGCATACTTAAAATTTTGAACTCAATTGACTCCAAATAGGATTCAACAAGCTCAAACTTAATTTTATTAAATTCATTTAGATTTGAATTGTATAGAAAACATTTTTTTTAATTAAAATACTATTGATATATAAACTCAATTAGAAGTCGATTTATATTCAAATTCGAATCAAAATCAATCATTATAGAGTTGAACTCAAGTAAATATTAAAATCAAGTAACTTGAGAATAAATTTGACCTATTTATATCCAACAAATATCCTTAAAAAAAAAATGGATTGTAAGGTATTCACTATAAACTCTTTGAACCTACCATAAATGGCATGCCACTAAGCGGATTTGATAGGTATGTCTAGCTTGCTCCGAGACAAAAAAAAAAAAAAAAATCTCTAGCTTGCCCTACCGATGTCCTTGATATGTATAATGAAAGTAATTTCATTAATTTTTTGTATTCTTTTAAATCATAATAATTAATGGAAAAGATAAATGAAAATTTAACAAACTAAATGAGAATCACAGTTCTCCATCTTTGCTCCTAATCTTTTACCAATTCACGGTAATATAAATAAAAATTTAAATCTTTTTGAATAATTCTTCCTAGAATCAACCTATTTTAATTAAGTCTTGAAGTAATTATCTTAAATAAGAAGAAATCCACTGAAATAATATTAATTTTAAAAAATAATTACGAAATAAGATACCTAAAAAATTTATTCTCAAAATAAGTAGCGAAAGTATAAACCTAGAACATGCCTTTAATTAAGTCAAAATTAGCAAAACTGAAAGCGCAGACCGTACTCGCGCCTTCAATACAACTACTCTGAGTAATTTTTTCCTACTAGCATCCCCTATCATCCAATAATTTCATCCAATTTCTCCTCGTTACCTAATAATTTCATTTGTTCGTCACCTTGCTCCACAAACTTACAAAAATTATTACAAAGTGACACGATTTCCTTGCAAACTTATATAATATCACAACATGTGCACATTTATGCCCATACGCAGAAGAAATTATTACACCGACACTTAGTATTTTAAATCCACACAAATAGTGCTACACTTCCTCCAACTCGCTTTCTCCTTCCACGAATGCCTTTCTCCTTTCTTGTATTCATTTTTACACAGGTTTCATGAATAAAAGAAGAAATTGTACATCTACGAGAGTCTACAAGGAGTTAGAAAAAAACTTGATTAAGATATATTTCAATACATTTTTTCATAAAAAAATTTATTTTTTTTCCTATTATGTTACTTTTTGTCAATCATAAAACATTAGTTGTAATTATTCGTAATCTTTTGTTTTTACTAAAATACTAATAATTATTGTTAGTTTATAGTATGACATAATTTATGTAAATGTTGTTGTACGTAACATGTGAAGAAGATCAATATTATGCACAATAAAAAATTCGTATTGTTTTTAAGTATAAATTTTTTGTTTATTATTTAAATTGTTTTTTTAAAAATTATAATTAAACAATTGTTAAAAAAATTCATATAAATGAAAATGTTAATATTAAAATTTATTGTTTGAAAACAATTTTAAGTATGAATTCAATAATTTGAAATTTTTTTCAAATTTAAAATTTTGATATTTTTCAACAAAATTACAATTTTTTTATTTCTAAAAAAAATGAAAAAAAAATTATAAACTATTCTTTCTTTTGTTCCTGCGTAAACTTGCAAAAAAATTTAAGAAAATTTTTAAAATTAAAAAAGTATTTTTTTTATGGGAAGAAAATGATCATTATTGTGTGTTGTGAAGGTTAAACAACCAATATTAGTTATTTTTGTATATTAGCTAATTATTTATCTATGTTGTGGTTAAATAATGCTAACATTTTTTTGTTGTTGTATAGATTAGATGAAGTCTAGACCCTTTGATTGATCCATTTTAACACAATAGAAAGGACATTATGCACAAGTCGCCTTGGATGGAGAGGTAAACCACATATAACTTGTGAAATTAATCACTTTATGTTCTATTGCCAATGGTACAATATTTCACTTTTCTTACTTTTAAGATTAATCATAGCTCATCGTTCGATGTTGCAAGTTATCACTTTAATGCGCGAAAAAACATTATCCTAGTAGATTCGTGGATTGAGCCATATTTGCAATTGATATAATTCCAAGGTGTAAGTCGCTTGCCCTTCATACAGCTAAATTGGCATATGTTTCACATGCCAACTGAGGAGTTCACCATCATGTTGTAAGATGTTGAGGTCTAACTAGGCCTCCTAATCAATAGTCGAGTAGTGACAAGAAGTATTTCCTTATATTGGATTGACACGTGTTAAAGATTGTTGGAGGCAAGGCTAGGGACAAGCAGTAGGGAGGGGTTGCATTAGTATGGTGTAGCTTCGAGATATATACTAAGTCTTGCTAAACCATGTAGATGGAGAGCAAGTTGCATGTCATATGCATGCTTGCATCTTGTTGTTGTTTGGTAAATTTATATTTGCCAACAAATTCAGCTCCCCGTATACATATGTTTTTTTTTACCAGTATTAGAGCACTTCGATGTGACAGGTAAGTATAGCCGAGAGTTCGCATGTTTAGCTTATCTATATCGCTATTTTTGTCTCATATCTACTGCGTTGACTCACAAGATTGGAGGGGCAACAATACTCTTACAGGTTTGGACATGAGATAGATTCCCCCACATAACACTTGTCGGCCACCACAGACTTATTATAGAGGCTGGAGCTCCCTTAACCGCACAATGGAGGATGAGCCTGGACACTTAATATCACTAAACTCATGTTGTTGCTACTTATTAAGACGCTTTCAATTGGAAGAATGATAAGCAGGTATTTCTTTAACTACTTTTTAGTTTTCCATTTCATCATATGTATCATTAATCTTGAATCTTACTTACTACCATTTTTGTTGAGTGAGAGTCATACACAAGCAATTTGATTCACATCTTACAACCCTTCTACAAAGCAAACAAATACATTTGGATTGCTCGAGTGCCACTCGTATATTTCTACATAATCGAATGGCATTTCTTAGATCATGTTGCTAGGCAGTTTAGGGGTTACTAATATATTCTACAAGATGTGAATACACAGCTAAAGCTCTCTCATATCGATTTGCATACGAGGGTTGATACGAATTAGTGAATACAACATACACTGTACATTGCCTTATGGATGAGCATCTAACTTGGTTAGTACACATGAAAAACCTTCGTAGTGTGCAATAGGGATACATGAGGTGGTACAAATCTATTAGCAGTCGATATATAAGATGTATGGGAGCAATTCTTTAACATCTAGTAAGCACAACATCAACACCAACCTGGTCATTAATTGTGTATTTGACATTAATTCAATTTACGGTCCACTATAACATACAAGTCCATATATTATGGCAAATGTACTTATCCTCATATCATGTTACTGTTGTTGCTCCAGTTGATCATGGTATTGAGTTTATACATGATCATTGGAGAGGGGAGGGAGGGGTTAACATTGTATCCGTAGGCTCACTATGATCAAGGTGTGGAGGCGGAGGCTGAAGCACAACCTATAGATATTTGGCAACAACAATAGCCAATTCTTGCATGTCGTAGGACCACGAGACATAGATAACCTTAAAGTTGAGCTTAAGCATAGGAATATCCAGTATGAGACCTATAACTCCCATCAGATACCAATGAGATGGACGATAGCTCGACCTTAATGCTTAACACATATGTTACACCACATTATCATTATATTATTAGTCTTTTCCCTATACTAATTGCTCTGCATAAGAGAAGCATTAGTAAGCAACCAATGAATTAAGGTGAATCTTCGCAATATGCTACAAATTAGAATCTAGTATCTATTCATGGCTTTGATGATGCCCCTCGGTATCATCTAACACAAGAGTTATAGGTTCTTCCTATTTTAGATGTAAGGCTAGCCAGAGAGCACACAAATGTATTTTTACAGTTGGCACAACGTTTAGGTAAGAAAATGAACAATAAGGGATATGATACTATTTTATCTTATTCGATATGTAAATATTTCATTGATATTTATGATTCATGTAAATTACTATTTGAAAATTATAAATTTATTAACATTATTTAATAAATTATTTTTTCCTATTTTTATATTTATGCTTTTACATTTTTTTAACGATTGTTTATAAGTTTTTTTTTTTTATAATTCTTTTCACAAAGTTTATTTATGATTTTCTTTACATGATTTTTCATAATTTTTTTTCCAACGATAAATTTTCTCAAATTAAATTTTTATGTTTTAAAATAAATTAAAAATTCACATACAAATAGTAAACAAAATTCATAAATTTAAATTGTATAAAAAAAAATACCAAAGGTGCATATTCAATTTACGCCTTCAATTGGGGAAAATTTGCCTCTACTAGAGACGTATTATGAATCTGCACCTTCACTATTTATATTACGAATAACTTTTTTAGGTATCTTATTTCACAATTATTTTTCAAAATTAACATGATTTTAGTGGATTCCTCCTTAAATAGGTCTACAATGAATCAGTAATAGACTTTTTTTTTATTTCCTTCTTTTAAATTAATAATTATTAGTTTGTCAGTCTAGACATGTCAAATATTCATTACCAAATTATAATAAATTCATTTTTTTTCAAGACTTTTATTTTCTTTCTTTTTTTTTTTTTACTTCTAAGATAAGGTCAAACAACAAAACACATGACATATTATTTGGAATTTTACTTTTACAATTAATTTTCAGTTTAATAAACATTTTCTTAGTTTGTCCACAATGTGAGTCGTATTGGACTAAACAATAAATCACAGTTTTTCTACTTGCAATTCGGCTTGATTTGGGAAAGATTGATTCACATTTCAATTTTGCCTTTTCGACCAAATGGAATGACATTAAAATGAAAAATTTTAGTGTGAGTAAGAATACCAGTCTATTTTTTCCAGCATTGATTTTATTTAGATCTACTCTTTCTCTTTTCTTTTCTTTTCTTTTTTTCAATTCAAGAACCTAAACTGATCTAAAGTTTAAAAATAAAAAGAAAAAGAAAAAGAAAAAAAGAAAAAAAATTATAGAATTTGTATAGTAAATAACTCTATTACTAAATATGTAATAAGTATTTATACTTTGTTTATAGCAGGAGTTGACAAATGAAAGTTTGGAAGCTAAGATGTTAATGATAAATATTATTTTTCTTCGCGGGGTCTTTAGAACGCTATATAAATATTTTAAGAAATTTTTATTTTTAAGAATCTTTACACTTTTTTCTAAGGTTCTTTTTTTTTTATAAAAAATTGTTTTTATATTATTCTTAGGAATCACATCAATAAGAAAATAAATTTATATATAAAAGCAACCGAATTTGCCTGTTATTTCCACAAAAATGCATACAAAGTTTGATAAGATGGAAAAGGTAAAAGAGTTAAAAAAAAAAGGTTTAGCACTAATTATTGGGGAAATTAGTGCTTCAATAAGGACCTGACTTCTATCCGGCAAGGACATTCATTGAAAGGGGCTTAGCTTAAATCAATATGCCAAAAAATCTGGATCAAAGATGGCTTAATAAATACATATGCCAAATGCATGATAATACCAAAGGATAATTTTAGAAAACATACATGTTTTTTCTTTTTTCTTTTTTTTTTAATATTTTTTTTACCCTCACCTACATTTTACGTGTTTATTTTTAATTTTCGACTAGCGTTTTGCAAATAGAAGAAATCATATATATATATATATATATATACAAACCCTAACATAAAACTATAATATCAAAATGCACTTGGTATTCGTGCAACCAAGTTAACAAATAAGTGTGCATCGAATTGCTGCTTTTAAGGAATTCAACAACCATGTGGGTTCAATCTAAAACAACACTTCAATGAATTTATTTATTTATTTAAAAATTTTCTAAGTATGATTCAGAATGTCGCCAATGGGGACCACGAGGAGCATTGCTAGATCTCGTTCTTCTAACGTTATCAATACTACGGATTATTTCTAATACTATCTCGTTTTTCGGTTGTTTGAAAAGTAAAATTATGTTCATTAAAATTATTATAATTTAATGATATAAATATTATTTTAAAAAAATAAGCTTGTAAATTTATGTTACGTAGAATAGTCCGATTTAGAGCTCACTTGATTTGATCCAAACCAAATTGCCATTGCTAGAGAAAAAAAAAAAAAAAAAGACATTACCGGAAATTCTATTTCGCCTTCCATACCATGATTTTACTTAGATTTATTTATTTTATATTATTTCAATTAAATCTAGATTAGTTTAATCTTAAAAATTCTACCATTTGCATCTATAAATAGTTTTCTTCTAAAAAAATGTTCATATTTGCTTATAAAAGACATGATAATCTAAAATTTAGAATTTAAAATTGTCAAGCCCTTATAGATCAATTGTATGAATACTGATTTATCAACGGAAATCATAACTCATTTATAATAATAATTAAAAAAATTCTAAATCCAATGGATAAAAATTATGATATTGAACTGAAACTTTTACAATCCCATTTACTATTTTAATATAACGATCTAATTTTTAATTTTATTACTCAACTATATATATTAAATCTCTATTGTTAATTACCGTTAAATTTTTACTTTTAATATACAAATTAATGATGAAATTACATATTAAACTGAATTTATTAAAAATATGAGTGAGATCATAAAAAGCGCTCTTGTTGAACCAAAGTTATCCAACTTCTAATCAAAATTTAAAGGCAAATTTTTATTTTTTTTAAAGACTAAGGTTAAGAACAAATAGTAATTTTGCCGTGTTCTTTAAGTTCCATGACTGGCGATGACAGCCATTATTATTAAATACGACATAATTAGAGCAGCTGTAATTCACGGACATAAGCCTGATCAGTTACAGCTAAGGAAAAAAAAAACATTTTATTTATTTTCTATTTCTTAAAATGAATATAAGATTTAATGAATCCGATGCAATTATGGACGTAATAAAAAACCCTTATCAAAAGTCCTCAGTCACTCATCAAATAATAAAGGGACGAGTAATATAAAAGGATAAATATATATTACGGATATAAATATGATATTGAATATATAAAAAAATTCTTAATTTTTTTTTTTAAAAAGAAAGTTGCATGTAAGAAAGACGATGTGCATAGTCGGGCCCAATCATCAAGCAAAAACAAGACTTTTGTTGTTGGTATTTGGACAATTATTGGAATAAGTCGCGACTTGAAAAGATCTTAGATGAAAATTTTAAAAAAATTAAGAAAAATACATAACAATAGAAGATTAATGAATAATCCAACAATCTAAATTGGAGATTTCATTTTTATGTTACCAATAAATGGTCCATCCCTTAATAACCTAATGCATTTTGTGGATATAAGTGACAAATGGTTTTTAATGCCTAAATTCCAATGATTGAAGGTGTTCGGTGAATACTTATATGTGTGTATATATATAAATATTCTTATTTTATTTAGGATAAATTACAAATATATTTTTTTATATTTATTTTATGATATCATTTAGTTCATAACTTTTTGAATTTTCGATTATTGACAAAATCTACTATTCCGTGTTTGGTTTATGTGATACTAAATGCCTTTTTGAATGCCTTTTCACATCTTTATGATATTATTTTGGTAACGGTTTTAAATAAGATAACAAAATGATAAAGATATATGTATTATTTATATTTTCTTACAAAATTAAATATCTAACAAATTTTAATAAAGTTATGCCTATTTATCCTTTGTTTTATGTAGTTTTAGAAAAAAAAATTCTTTTAATGAACAAAGTGCATTTCTTAAACCAATTCTCCTTAAAAATACATAAACTTTTATAGTCATTTACCTTCTAAAATAGAGTGGATAGAGAATAGAAAATTATACATTATGAATGACTATGGCAAGGAATATGTTACGAATTTGTATTCTAGTATTTACTTTGTATAATTTTTTATTGCAATGATACTTATTCAAACATTTACTATATTTTATTAATTACAATATTAAGTTGAAAATATAAATAAAATTACTACTTTTCTTTTATTTGATCATTAATTGTAATATTAATGAGGATATAATACTTATAACGTTTGAAATTCTCTCATCATTTTTTTATGTAAATAAGGTAATAAACAATTGAAAATGAATAAGGAGAATGAAGATTCATTTGTTCTTGATTCTTATGGAGTGAAAAAGGGCTTCTACTGAAAATACATGAATCCTTAATAATATCCATAAATGACTTCTTTTTGGTAAAAGATGAACATTATCATATGGAAATTTGGGTGCATGGTACACATCATCGTCTCTCCCTCTGAGTTTGAATAAATATGTTTTCAAACCCTTTCTTCAAAATTAAAAGTGCATGCTCCCGTGTGAATCTCAATAATCACTTATTCGAATTCTACATATTGATTATTTTGAACCAAAAGAAAGCTTCTCCAAGTAAACATATCGTGTTACTTTCAAACTCTAATTTCCTAATCACTATTTTCACCATGATTATAATAAAGATACAAAAAAAGATATTTTACCTAAGTATTAGCCTTAAAACAACAATAAAATACAAATCAAATAACATTCCAAATACCAAATTTGAAACAAATATAGATTATAAATAAGATTGGTAGGGTGAAATATAGTAAAAAATTCAAAAGGGCTTATACCACTATCACCTCGATTTTATCACCATTACCACCCCCATTATCATCGTCACCATCATAGTACTACATCCTCCACTTTCATCACCACCATACCAATACCACACTTAAAACCAAGTAAAGCAACTCACACTATCACCTATAGTACTATTATTACTTCCATCACCACTATCATACCATGTTTTTACTATCAACTAAAAAAATCTTATATACCATTGTTACCATCACTACCATTGCATTACATCACCACGACTATTGTTGTAATTTCACTACTACCACCACCACTTCCACAAGTATTATAGTTATTATATTGCCATTATCTCCACCACATTATACCATCATTGCCATTGTTCTTCCTCATAGAGTCACATCCATCATCACCATTATTACTATAAATGGACCGACACATGTAACCATCATCGTAATGGATAAGAGTGAGCAATGATCGTGGTATTACATTGATGGTGGTGGTACAATGGCAATGGTGGCTCTAGTGGCTACTAGAGTATTGATAAAGTAGTGATAAAATATGAATGTAGTTAAGATAAATATAAAATAGCTTGAACAATATGAATGTTAAAATCCCTATCCTAGTGTAGTATTTGTGTATCATAAACAATGTATATAGTGCAAGAAACATTTGTTGTACTGTTGACCTTATATTGCGCTATGCTATTTCCTTATCCTTTAATATATTGGAAATTAAATTATGCTACCCATGTATATTCAATGCCTCCATCCTTAAATTGAAGTATTTGGCTCTTAGATTTTATTAAACAATGTTTTAGACTCTTAAACAACCATATAACTCGTGATAAAAATGAGAAATAAATAAAAATAACATTAAAATAATATAATGATAAAAAGGTAAAAATAAATAAAAAGGAAATTTGCCATTTTATTTATTTTTTAATTTAGTAATTTTTTTAGTATTTTTATTAAGGGTCAAATAGTTATATAAGTATTTAAAGGCACTGTCTTTTAGGATTTTGATGTCTAAGTTTTCTATTAAAGTATAAAGGATTAAGTGAATATAGGGTAAGTTAAGTGATATTTTTTTTTTTGCAAATTGCCATTTTTTCCTTACCCAAGTGTTTGTTGAAGAGAAGATAGAAAATTGATATAGATAAGGACAAGACTTTATATATAAAGACATGTACCAATATTGTGAGGTTCAAGTAATCATGATCACAAGATAAAAGCGATAGCGGTTTATAAGATAAAAACAGTAAATATTAAGTAGATACCCGTTATGATTCTTCTCAAGGTGGATAAAAAAAAAATTAGATATTAGATATCATCTATCAATAGATTGAGACTTATGAACAATATTAAAGCCAATAGGACGTTATAACTCATCACATGTTATTACTAAATAATAACAGGCTAAGGCCCTTAGCTTGCTTAATCACAATTATTCAAATAACCTGTTAACCACTTTCAATTAAATAAACAATCTCCATAGTGTTAATTATTACAATTCATTCGTAATTAGAATCTAGCTATCATAAATAAAATAACCGTTATAACACTCCCATTATATAAATAGTCTCCTCATGAAGAAATAAGTCTTCTGTCTATAATCAACACTTTTGCTAATCTTCATAATAATAATAAAAGTCTACTTGTTCATCATTTTGCTCATAGTCCACTCCTAACTCGTCATAAAAGGAGGTGTCATCTAAACCTGTAACTAAAAAAAAATCCCATGAAAAGTAAGCTAATGCCTAATACCGGCTACCTATAAGCACATGCACATAACATAAACATATAGGATTCACATATATTCAAATGCAAATAGGAAACATCCAACAATTTTATTATCTTTATTTTAAATCCATCAAAAGATGTAAAACTTATCATAACTACGTACAATGTAGTTGTCATAAGTTTTATTAATACATATAATCTTATACTTTTGAGATACTACCACTTCCGGCCCTGATACTACAGTGTTTAGGATCTACCACTCTCGACTTCAATACTCATGAGTCATCTTAAACCTATTTAGATCATTTCAATGTATAACTTCACTAGGGACAATGTCACAAAAAGATCATTGGGATGCCTCCTAAGGATTTGTCATGATCGACTGCTAGGTTGAGCTAAGCACAAGCACACAACCAATTCATTATCCAAGTATTATTTAAGTTCATTTAATATTATATTATCAAGCACAAAATACAAACATGGTAATAATGTATATGAAGGAACTGTTTCGAGATCACTGAATTGCAAACCTTAGTATAACCTATTATATATAACAACTAACTTATAAGTCAGTTTAGATTTGCCTAATTCATAATTCTAGGTGTAAATTAATGATTTTTTTCCCTAATGACTTTATTTGTTATAAAAAGGGGTTTTGGATTTTAGAAAATTCAAGAAATAGGAAAGAAAAATCATTTTGGATGTGTTACAGGATAACACGACTGTGTATGTAGCCGTATATAGGTCTATAGATAGAAACACGATCGTATATGTGGCCGTATACCTTTTTGTGTGTCAAGGCTTTTTGATACGTCTAAGTACACGATCTTATACTTGATCGTGTACTTCCAACATGGGTAAGCACATGAGTGTACACTTGCTGTGTACCACATTTTTTACGATTTACCCTTATTTTCACCATGAGAAAGTATATGGCCATGTACCCTAGCCATGTATCCCTTTAAATCTCACGAAGGGCTTTGTTTCTTCACAATGTATCCCCTTTCCTAAGCTAGTCCTCACCCTTCCCATCCTTACTTCTAATCTAATACAGAAAGTTATTTAATTTCTAAAGCTTAGTGTAAAAAAATTTACTTACTTAATTGAATCACTCAATTGATTCCAAGGTTGCTCCAATCACCCACACCTCAAAATCAACTTACATTGATTATGTTTGAATTGTAATGTGAATCCATCCTTAAATCAAACATTTATTAACATGGAATGATGTATCACAATCTAAATCAGATTAACACTTACCTCGTAGATTCTGCATACTGAGTTAATCGATAGAGACTTTTAGATCACCTGTTTGAATGTTGTCCGCAAATAAGAGCAAAGTTTAGAAAGGGGATAACAGAGTTTTGTAAAGGCTTATATAGTCTAAGGTTAAAAAGTCCACTTTGCCCCCTTACATAGCTACAATATTGCATCAATGCCATGTTAAATAAAACTTATTTATTTTCTTTTTTTTGGGTATATTACAAACAATGACTATACTTGGATAAGCTAATGGGAATAAACAAAATTGCACACCAAAAAGAGATTAATTGGATACATTTGTAAGATCATGTATGGAGGAATCACATATTAGAGGGAGAGAAAGGAGAAGGAAACGTTGTGATATCCCAAGTAATTGTAAGTTTTACGTTTGATAGAGAGAAACATAAAACTTTGTAAGGTAAAAATAGTAAATATCAAATCAATATAATTTTGATCATTCACTAAAGATGACGCAGCGAGGAAAGCATTACGAAACGAATCCGGGTATGGATTGGTTTCACACAACAAAGATTAGCTCTTTGATGCAAATTCTGGTTGCGCACAACCGATAAACGGAGATAATCCTCTCTCGAAGTGTATTTCAAAAATATGAATAAAACGTAACCCTAACATATCTGACAAAAGAGTATATATAATTTCCCGTAAAATATCTAAAAGGGAAAATCTAAGCGTACACGTGGAAATAAATAATAATATACACGTTTATAACCTGTCGCATACACGGCCGTGTATGTTTCTGGGCATGTGACGAGCACAGTACATGGTCGCATACACGGCCGTGCCTTTAGGCCGTGTATGTTTCTGTGAGAATCCTAATAGAATATACGGTCGCATACACGGCCGTGCCTCTAGGCCGTGTATGTTTCTGTGGGAATCCTGATAAAACACACGGTCGCATATACGGTCGTGCCTCTAGGCCGTGTATGTTTCTGTGAGGATCCTGTTGAAACACACGGCCGTGTCTCTGGCCGTGCCCGTACCCGTGTGTCAACTTGTGTCCTCCATGATGTCTGCATCATTCTCTCCCACCAAGGAAGAACTCGACCCCAAGTTCACTTCTGGATAAAGGGGTGCATCATCCTCGTAGAATGGGGACAAATCCGCCACATTGAAGGTCTTGGATATTCTCATGCTTTCCGGGAGTCCAACCACATAAGCGTTGTCATTGATCTTGGCCACTATATTGTAGGGCCCATACTTCTTCGGTTGCCACTTGCTATATGTGCCCATGGGGAAGCGTTCTTTCCTTAAGAACACCATCACTGGGTCTCCCACCTCGAACAGCTTCTTCTTCCTATGTCTGTCGGCCGCTTTCTTATATCGCTCATTCACTTTCTCAATTTGTTCTTTGATTTCCGACGTCAGGTGTTTGGCTGCTACGTTGGTCTCCACACCTTTGGGTAAGGAAACTAGGTCCAGAGCGTGAGAAGGTGCCTTGGTATAGACCACTGAAAAAGGTGATCTGCCGGTAGTTCTGTAGATCGAGTTGTTGTAGGCGAACTCTGCTTGAGACAATGCCAGGTCCCATTGCCTTGGTTTTTCCCCATAGATGCCTTTTATCAGATTTCCAAGGGTCCTGTTTGTCACTTCGGTTTGCCCATCGGTTTGTGGGTGGGCTGTGCTGCTGAAGTTAAGGGACGAGTTGAACATGTACCAAAGCGTCCTCCAGAAATGGCTAAGGAATCGGGTGTCCCTATCAGAAGTGATGGACTTGGGAACCCCATGTAATCTGACCACCTCCTTAAAGAATAGTCTGGTCACGTTCTGAGCATCCGTCGTCTTCCTACATGGGATGAAGTGAGCCATCTTGGAAAACCTGTCCACAACTATAAAAACAGTATCAGCACCTCGTTGGGTACGAGGCAAACTTAATACAAAATCCATGGATAGGTCTTCCCAGATATTCTCAGGTATGGTTAACGGAGTGTATAGCCCCGTATTCTGAGAGTGGCCCTTTGATGTCTGATAGATGTAGTATCGTTGCACTATCCGACTTACATCCCTGCGCAACTGGGGCCAGTAGTATCTTGCAGCCACTGCTGCTAGTGTTTTGTCCCGCCTCAAATGGCCGGCTAATCCCCCTCCATGGAGGTCTCTGATCACCTTCTCTCTCAAGGAGGACGCAAGGATGCATAGTTGGTTTTCCCTCATCAAATAACCCTCCAGAATGTAATAACTGTCATTGGGTTCTTTGTTGGTGCATTTTCTCCAAGTAGCCCCGAAATCTTCATCCGCCTCATACAGCTCCTTCAACTGTTCAAACCCAACCACCTCAGCTCTCATAGTCACTAGCAGATCCGCTCTTCGGCTTAGTGCGTCAGCCACCTTGTTCTGAACCCCAGATTTATGCATTAAGCGAAACGGAAACTTCTGCAAGAACTGTATCCATCTGGCGTGCATGTCTTTGCATATGCGGTCTGATTACTCAGGTGTTTTAAGGCGACACAATCGAAATATAATACAAATTCTTTACCAACCAAATAATGCTCCCACACTCTCAAGGCTCTAACCACGGAATAAAACTCTTTGTCGTACGTGGACCATTTTCTCCTAGCCTCGCAGAGTTTCTCACTATAGAAAGCTACAGGTTTCTTTTCTTGAGAGAGTACTGCGCCAATACCCACACCAATGGCATCACAGTCAACTTCGAATAGTTTGTCAAAGTCCGGTAAGGCCAGCACCGGCGCACTACATAATCACTCTTTGAGCACTGTGAATCCCGACTCAGCTTCCTCGTCCCAATGAAACTGTCCTTTCTTTAAGCACTCAGTTAAGGGGGCCGCCACCGTGCTAAAGTGCTGTATAAAACGCCTGTAGAATCCTGCTAACCCCAGGAAACCCCTCAGCTCGGTGATGGTCTTGGGTGTAGGCCAATCCCTAATGGCTCGCACCTTATCCTCATCTACCGTGATTCCTTCTCCACTTACTATGAATCTTAAGAACAACAACCTCGGTCACAGGAACACACACTTCTTGAGATTAGCATAAAGTTTGCTCTCTTTCAATACCATCAAAACATCCCTCAAATGCACTAGATGTTCCTCCCGAGTCTTGATATATACTAGGATGTCATCAAAATATACAACAACGAACCGACCTATAAATGATTTAAGTACTTGATTCATCACGTGCATGAAGGTACTCGGTGCATTGCTGAGTCCGAACGGCATAACCATCCATTCGTACAACCCCTCTTTCGTCTTGAAGGCGGTCTTCCACTCATCCTCAGGTCTGACCCGAATTTGATGGTACCCGCTTCTAAGATCTATCTTGGAGAATACCACTGCCCCACTCAGCCGATCCAACATGTCCTCAATGCGAGGTATCGGGAATTTATACCCAATTGTGATTTTGTTGATCACTCGGTTGTCCACGCACATCCTCCAACTCCCATCCTTCTTAGGCGTTAGTAGTGCTAGTACGGCACATGGACTCAAGCTATCTCGAATGAATCCTTTGTTGAGTAAATCCTGAATTTTCTTTTGTAAGACCTTCGTTTCTTTGGGACTCATCCGGTAGTGATGGAGGTTAGGAAAACTAGCTCCAGGCATCAAGTCGATGTGATGCTGGATGTCTCGTAATGGAGGTAGTCCCTCTGGTAAGTCTTCCGGAACTACTTCTCTGAATTCCTCTAGTAATCCCTTCACTTCCTTCGGAATCTCTGCGTTACTCCTGTCCTCTCCCGCATTTTTCACTACTAGAGCATGCATCATGTGGGACTCCTTAATGTCCTCAGTCATCTCCCTTTCGGATTGAGTGATTGTAAGAAAAGACTTCCCTTCCACCTTCTGAACTTTGGGTCGCTTATCCGATAATGGCAATAGTGTATACTTCACCCCTTCCTTCTCTAACTTATACTTGTTCTCCTTCCCGGCATGTTGGGCATCTACATCAAATTGCCAAGGCCGCCCGAACAACAAATGACAAGCGTCCATATCGACAATGTCGCAGTACACCTCATCTCGATATTTGCCAATCGAGAAAGGAACTCTACACCTCTCTTTCACCTCTATTCGCTCTGCCGCTTTGATCCATCCGATGGTGTACGGACTCGGATGTTTCTCTGTAGGTAATTGGAGCTTCTTCACAACCTCCTTCCCAATGATGTTCTCACAGCTCCCACTATCGATAATCAAGTCAAACACTCTCCCACCAACCGTGCACCTAGTGCGAAACAACTGGTGTCGCTGTGAACTATCCTTTTGCTTCGGTGCTAACATCATCCTCCTAATTATGTAATTAGGCTCCACCACTTCGTCAACCTCTTCATAGTAGTCTTCATCACCGTCGGGTTCACAACACACTTCTTCCCCCTCTTCCCTCTCGACAATGTTTACAGCGCGTCGATTTGGGCACTCATTTGATTGATGTCCTGGCTGATTACATCTATAGCATTTCCCCAATATTGGCTTGGCATATGGATTGTTTTTCCTTGGGGTTTCTTTACTCTCCACGGGTCTCTTTCCTTCCGCCTTGTCGTCTTTCCTATCCATACTCCCCGTTGGTTTCTCAACCACTCCTCTAGGTCTCTCACCAATCACCCTACTACTGTTACTAGGATTATCGTAAGTGTAAGTCCTTTTACTTCCTCTAAACCGTACGCTCTGCTCTTGTATCATCATTTCTGCCCTGAGGGCTAAGTTCTTGGCTTCATTCACGGTTCTGAACACCGTCACTCCTATCTTATCTCTAATCTGAGGCTTCAACCCGTCTACAAACCGTGCTACCTGTTGACCCTCAGTCTCTCTCAAATCATTCCTCTCCGCTAACCTCATGAATTCCGCGGTGTACTCATGCACCGTCCTCTGCCCTTGACGGCACCGTTGATATTGTTGGAAAAGGATTTGCTCGTAGTCAAGTGGCAAGAAATCTCTCTGCAACAGATTCCTCATGCGGTACCATGATCTAATAGGTTGCCGCCCTTCCCTTTGCCTACGGTGCTGCAACCGATCCCACCATGCAGACACCCCGCCTTTCAAGCGACAAGCAACCATTCTCACCCTTCTATCATCAGGAACTTCCATATAATCAAAGAACCTATCGACCTCCTCCAGCCAATCTTAAAATTCCTCTATATTCAAATTGCCATTAAAAGAAGGGATATCTACCTTAAGACGGAAGTCTCCGCCTTCAGCATGGTCGAACCCTTGGTGATTACATCGATATCCACCACCATATGCTTGTTCATTCCGGTCATCCACTCCACGATACCTACCGCCACCAACAACACCACCCCTTCTCGGTGGTTGTTCCCTCCTCTGCATAATTCTTTCCTCTTCCTCAGAAGAGCTTTCTTCAATTCTCCGGTTCCATTGGTTTCCGGCAACAAAGTCATTGATAGGGCCGCCGCGAGCAATTGCTACCCTCGGTCGATTCCCAACAACGCCCCTGTGACCGTTGTGGTCCATCACCATGGCGTCGAACCGCGCCACCAGATCCTCCAGGCGTTGTTCTACACGCCCAAGCCTCTGCTCCATGGTTTCAACCACCGTCCTCAGAGCCTATTGATTGACTCCTTGGACTTCCGCATCCCGATCAAGGTCGAGAATGCGACCGCCATCAACACCATTGTTAGCCGACATCTCCGCAGGAAATTGCCTTGCTCTGATACCAACTGACGCAGCGAGGAAAGCGTTACGAAACGAATCCGGGTATGAATTGGTTTCACACAACAAAGATTAGCTCTTTGATGTAAATTCTGGTTGCGCACAACCGATAAACGGAGATAATCCTCTCTCGAAGTGTATTTCAAAAATATGAATAAAATGTAACCCTAACATGTCTGACAAAAGAGTATATATACTTCCCTGTAAAATATCTAAAAGGGGAAAATCTAAACGTACACGTGGAAAGAAATAATGATATACACGTCTATAACTTGTCGCATACACGACCGTGCCTCTAGGCCGTGTATGTTTCTGGGCATGTGATGAGCGCAGTACACGGTCGCATATACGGTCGTGCCTCTAGGCCGTGTATGTTTATGTGAGAATCCTGATAGAATACACGGTCGCATATACAGCCGTGCCTCTAGGCCGTGTATGTTTCTGTGGGAATCCTGATAGAACACACGGTCGCATACACGGCCGTGCCTCTAGGCCGTGTATATTTCTGTGAGGATCCTGCTGAAACACACGGCCGTGTCTCTGACCGTACCCGTACCCATGTGTCAACCTGTGTCCTCCACGATATCCGCATCAAAAGATTTATTAGTTACATGTTGGCTATTAGATTATGACACAACAGAAATCTCAAGCAATACCTTAAATTCAATAAACAATCTAATGTATTTTGTAAATGCAACTTTTTGAACAAATGGCAGGTGACCTATTATGCAAAATGGAATCAATAGCAAAGCTCGAAGAAGAGTTCGTAGGCAGGGTGAGTAAAGTTTTACGATTTAAAGTTGTATATTTTTTTTCATTTAAATTTTATTTTCAATAAAACTTTTAATGGTAGATGGTGAAAACAATATGTGATTAATAAGTCCTTTTTGTTTTTTTTCCTTTTTTTATTAATTTAGATGAATGAATCTTTAGATCCATATGATTTAAAAATTTATAATTAATGTTAACTTAATATCTCGTGCTTTGCGTTTCCAAACCTATATCATTTGCCTTCAATGATCCATGTGGAATTTAAATTGTAAATATAATCCTTATTTCCACTTCTAAGATCTTGACATCTCACAATCTCACATTTCAAATGTTCGATGTCCTTGTTGCATCACGTTTTAATTGCACCTAGCGCTTCTCTTTTTGAGTGATATTTAATTCATTCATGTTTACCTCTTTCACAAAGTCTTGCCATTTTATAAGTCTGTTATAATGCACTCCTTGTCCAAGTCTCGCCTTAATAACACTCTCCAATCTTTGTGGATTACCTATTTTATCTTGATATACGCTAATTGGTATTTATAATGACAGAAAGTTGGCTCTAATACTATTTATAATATCTTCATAAACAAAATATGAGTAATATGTTTTATTACCTCCATAAATAAGAGGTTTTATCACCCATATAAATGAGAGGTTTGTAACTAATGTTAATCCAATATTAGCAACAATCCACACTTTGACTTGCAATTTTTACCACAATCTCTTCTATCACATTCAATGTATTAGGTTCCATATTTTATTAAATTACAATCATAAAGAATGATATATATATATATATGTATATATATATTATCAAATATTATTACAATTGTTGGGGATAGCAAAATTAACTTGGTTTATTTTGTTAAAACATTGTTCATACTATTAAATTATAATGTCACATTTCGTATACATGAATTGTTTGCAATAAAATAGAATTAAAATTGGATGGTTAAACCCATTTTTGTATTTGGAAATACAATATATATAAATTAATATTTATCAAAAACACTCTTAATTATTAGATGACATAATTATATTGAAGATTAAAAAAAATAATTTTAGTTAATAATAATAAACGAGGTGGAATGGAATCACAATTCTATGTTGAATTCTTCTTAAAGTTGAAATTACAATTTTGCTATCTAAATAGCTCCAAACATAAACATAAGAAAGAGAATGAATCTTGAAATTGTGATTTAATTCTAAATTAATTCCTATATACAACGTAATATAAAAACTTTAATATATATTTAAAATATACAAACGGAGCATAAATGCTACAACATGAAATATGAGCCAATAACGTGTTTTATTCTTAATTTCAAATAGAATATAAACCTTATTACATACGGCACATGTAGGAGATGCAAACACAATATGTACTTATAGTAAAGTTAACGTAATTATAATAAGAAGTTAATATTATTCTTAACTTATACCACATGTCAAAATTAAAATTTAGGGTATGTTTGTTTTTTTTTTTTTTAGTTTTGCTCGAATGTGGTGTTTAACTCAAAATAGATTAAAAAAAAAGATAATAGTTAAAATTACACAGATATATATATATATATATATATATATATATTCTTATAAAATAAGTAAATTCTTGATAAAATAAAAATATATTAAATATAAATAAAATACAAATAGACAATATTCAAAAAAAAAAAAGAAGAGAGAGAGAATGAAAATAGAGCCCTATTCTTAGTCGTGATTATTTAAAAATATATATATATATTCTACTTGTTTTGGATTGGTAAGTATCGATAAAGTATATAATGGCAAAATTAAAAACTAAAAGATCGAGCTGGCCAAGAACAAACAAAAGTTGGTTAAGGAAAAGAGAAACGCAAATAGAAACGAAATGAAGGGTAAATTAGTAAAACAAAGTCTTCCCTCTCTGTGCTCTCTCTTTCTCTCTCGTCTCATCGGCTTTCCCTTTTTTTTTTCTCAGTCCACCCCTTTCTCTCTCTAGAAAAAATTCTCAATCTCTCTCTCTCTCTTCTCCCTCCATCGCTCTCTCTATGTCTCACTAGATCAACCTTCAAACCCACAATCTGAAGCTCGTCATCTCTCTCTTTCTTAGTTTCTCAATCCGTCCATTCCGATCTCTTCTTTGAACTCATTGAAGGAGATCTGGAAAAAGAAAAACACGGGCCACAGCACATTTTGAATTCGCTCTCCACGTTTGAATGAATTGAAAGTGTTTGGATCTGAGTCCTTTTCACATTGGAAATGGCGTTATCTGGCATGAGAGGACTATCAGTTTTCATAAGTGATATTCGTAATTGCCAGAATAAAGACCAAGAACGTCTTCGTGTTGATAAAGAGCTTGGTAACATCCGTACTCGCTTTAAGAACGAAAAGGTTAGTAGTGTTAGGGTTAGGGTTTTTCTAATTCTGTTTACATTAGTCAAAGTTGATTGCAAGATAGTAGTTGAATTGTGTAGTAGCTTGATTTTTGGATTTAAATGTCTATGAAATGTTAGGATTGTAGGGTTTTGGTTTATTGAGTTGTTTTGATTGGTTATCTTGATTCAGCTGAGTTAAACCTGGATGACTTCTTTAGGGAATGAGGTTTTGCGGTTGCTATGAAGTTGAAAATGTATTTCATTTTGGTCTTCACTCACTTTTTAAGGTTTATATAATTATATAGAAAGAGTATGATCGCGTTGTGTGCGGCTAGAGTTGCTTGATGATTGCATACTCAACTTAGCACTTATGATTGTGATGGAAGTGATGATGTATTCAATTTTGAATATGTGGAGAAGAGAGAGTATATGATTTGATGCTTGCGTTTTAGAATAGGATTGTATGATTATATGGACTGGGCAATAGTTGTATAACTGCACTCGCTGAAGTTTTATTAGAAACAGTACATTGGATTAAAGGATTTCTTTTCCTTTTCCCTTTCTACATGTAGATTAAAATTGAACTTGAGTTTTCCAACGAATGTGGGAGAAAGCAGTTATACTTTGATCGCTCAGTCACCTGTTTGGATTTCAAGCATTTTAATGCCTGAACAAGAGCGCTGCTACTAAGTTCAAATATGCTCATTATTTTGTTTGCTCCCCCGATATAATGGCCGGGTGATCTGATGGAGTTTTGAGATTAGTATAGATATAATATGTCACTTTCTCTAGTATGCTAAGTTTTCCTAATGATTTGTAGTTGAATCCTTTCTCCATCAAAATTTTGCAAGGAGTGAGCTTATCATAAAATTGGAACGGAAGAACTTATTTGATGTATTTCTGAAGAAACTCATGTTTCAAATTGATGATTTCTATCTTTTATGAAGATGTTTCTTAGCAAGTTCCACTATTTAGGTTCCTGCTGCAGGGGTAAGAGAGATGATATGTTCCCTAAAGGAGGGATATGGTTGTAAGCGGACCATTTACCACATAGCATGTTAGTAATGTTATATATTTCTTGTGAATTATTTTCCTCGTTCCTTTGATCTCGGGCATCTCAATGGTCATCCAATGCAGCAAAGTCCAGCTTGCACTGTGTGAATTGTCCCAAGAATTGGTCATGGTGAGACTTGATCCCTTAGGCAATTGGCTTAGGGATTGTTGGGCCTTAAATGCTAGTATTAGGTCAATCCTGGGGCTTTTGTAAGCTGAACTTTGCATAGTCCTTGTGAATATTGAAGGAGAAAGAAAGGAACGGAAAGGCATGTCAGAAATGTGCAAAGGATGTGTCCCGCAAGAGTTTCAATGGGCTTCCTTACAAACTTACTGAAGATTATCCTAGATTCCCAGTAGGTACAGAAGACATAGCTAAACCAAACAGGAATTTCTAGACATGAAGCTGGCAAACTTCTCTTGAGCTAGTGACATTTTAAAATGACTGCAAGATTCATTTTTTATCATTGACTCAAATCCATGCCATGTCATTGAAGTTCTTAGATTTGCTAAATTTACCACCAATCCATTAGTCAGTTGTAGTGGCTAATAGAACTTAAATAAATAACTATGTCACCCTTTCGATGGGATAGACCAAAATTCAATTGATTAAACCTTGTTGTTCATATAATTAAGCATTTTCCACGGTTTTAATCATGCATGTATACAATGACATGTTGAAGCTACTATATCAGCTAAAGTAAGCCAAGTCATGTGATACGATGCATAGGTGGGAGTCGCTAGATACACCAATTAGTGTGTATCAACGGAGGAAGGGGCAATGATATGATATCCACACTATAGTAGTTAGATTATATGATATTACATAGTATATAGTAGGCGTGAGTAATGTGTGTAGTATAGTATTAGCAAGGTGGTACACTTGTAAATATTGCATAAGTGTAAGGGCAATAGAAAAGCTGACGTGGAAAGGAGTAGGGTGACAATGACATGGATATGCAAGTAGGTGGAAACAAGTGGGTGTAAACAGAAAAGAACAGAAGCAGTTAGAGAATATGGCTGATGTGGAAGGAAGGGAGCTGAAAGACTATAAAAGGGAGGAAGGAGGGAAAATCAATTATGGAAAATGGTATTTGAATCTTGGTTATTGCGGAGAGAGAGTGGTCCTCCAGCTGGGCTTGAGCTCAGGTAATCTAATATTGGAATTATCTCTTATTATTGATTGTTTCGTACGATAGTCATTGTTTAGAGGCTATCGGTTGTGTTTAGAAGTTGTCCTTGATAGAGTGTCGCACGATAGTCACCTATGGGAGTCTATCAATTGGTTCCGTTGCCGGGAAACCACTGATCGGGAAATGCGAATTCTAATCAAAATCGACTGTGTTCGAAGCGTGATAGGGTAGCAATGACACGGATGGAGGTTAGAGTTGAGGCTTTAGAAAAGAATGTGGAAGATATTTACAATGAGGTGGCAGAGATTCAACCCCATTTGGTAACCATTGATGGAGAACAAAAGGCCATGTTTGGTGAAGTGATTGAGATGCAAGGCAAGATGGATAAAATTCACAAACTCTTGGAAGAAATTTGGTTGAGCAAGAACGGGGAAGGAACGCTTGTGGTCAAGGATCGGGGAAAACAAATTTTGGGTAGCTGTGGATTGGAAGGGCGATTTGATTATTCTTACGGAGATACGCGGGAGGTAGAAGTGGATGATGAGCTCCGATTGAATGCGGCACGAGTCATTCTACCAACCTTCGATGGGGTTGATCCCTCCAATTGGATTTTAATGGCCGAGCAATATTTTGCAGCCCAACATACTAGAGAAGAACGGAAAGTAATCCTCGCAGCAATGTGTATGCGAGGAAGGTGTAATCATTGGTTTCGCATGTTGCAACGGCGGGAAAATGAATTAACATAGCCTCAATTGAAGACGGAAATCATGAAGAGGTATGGAGGACTATTAGTTGCTAATCTCTTCAAAAGTTTATCACAATTACGGCAACATGGCATGGTCAATCAATACATTGAAGAATTTGAATCGCTAATTTCCCACGCCCCTACCATGCCGGAGATGCAACTACTTGGATATTTCATGGGCGGCTTGCATGATAATATACAAACACGGGTTGACACTTTTTCACCAACAACATTAGACTGAGCCATGTACTTAGCGGTGGAGATCGAACGAAAATTCGATCTAGGAATTTTCTTGTCATCAGATCGGGGTTATGGAGGTCGGGAAGATACTTGTTCCTCGAGGGCGCAATCTTCACTTGTTAATAGAGGAAATCAATTTAACTCTCGTATAATGTCCTCTGCCATGGGACCGCCAGCCTTTTGTAACATACGTTATCAGCCAGGGGAGGAGGGACGTGTTAGAGAAGGAGGTGAAATGTTGAAAGGAGTCAAGGGTGACTCTGCTACTGGTGGAAGCCATCAAGGAGGGATGAGTCAGGGTGTAATCAAGGATGGGGGGAGACGTTCCCATGGTCAGAGGCAACTCTCACACGCAGAATTCTTAGATAAAAAAGCCAAAGGATTGTGTTTCAAATGTGACCAGCTATTCAACTCCAATCACCGTTGTCCTAGCAAATTTCTTCAATTACTGGTGTTAGAAGAAGAGTGTGAAGGAGAGGAAGATGGTGACGACACCAACGTGGTAGTGGGAGAAGGCGGGCTATCATTATCTCTATTAGCAATGCAAGGGTTCAATGAGCCTTGTAAGTTGAAAATACAAGGTAAACTCGCTGAACACCTTGTGATCATCTTAGTAGATAGCGGAGCTAGCCATAATTTTGTGTCTCTTCAATTGGTAAAGCAATTGGACATCGGTAGTACGAATGATCGTAGTTTCACCATCACCTTGGGGGATGGTAGGGCAAAGGAGTATAATGGGTTTTGTATCGGAATGCCATTGAAGATAGGGGAATATGAGACGTGTATAGACTGTTACATGATGGAGTTGAGGGGGTTGGATATCATATTAGGAATGACTTGGCTGAAGACATTGGGGGAAGTGAGAATTGATTGGGCTAAGATGGTAATTAAGGTGGAACATAAGGGAAGAGAAATTAGATTATGTGGGGATCCAACATTATGTCGGTTCCCAATCTCATTTAAATCGTTGCTCAAGCTAGATGAAAAGGATGACTGCCGGTTGTTGTGGATGATAGAATCAGAGGCATCAGGACAAGGGTTTGAGACCAACCCGTAGCTGGAAGCACTACTATTGGAGTTTTCACACATTTTCGCTGCCCTAACAGGACTTCTTCCACTCCGATCTAGGGAACATTGCATTCCATTACAAGCCGGAATAGGACCCATCGCGGTCAGGCCTTACCGATATGCATATGTGCAAAAGAATGAGATCGAAAAGATGGTTCGTGATATGATGGCAGCAGAAATAATCCGACCAAGCTCTAGCCTATTTTCGAGCCCGGTAATTTTGGTTAAAAAGAAGGATGGCTCGTGGAGGTTTTGTGTGGATTATAGAGCTCTCAATGAGGTGACAATTCCAGACAAGTTTCCTATCCCAGTAATAGAGGAACTAATGGATGAATTGTATGGAGCAAGTGTGTTTTCTAAAATCGACTTGAGATAATAAGGATGGCGGAAGGAGACATACATAAGACAGCATTTAGAACTCATCATGGTCATTATGAGTTCTTGGTGATGCCATTTGGCTTAACCAATGCACCGGCCACATTTCAATCAACTATGAATGAAATATTTCAACCGTATCTTAGACATTTGATATTGGTTTTTTTTTTTTATGACATATTGGTCTACAGCAAGGATATGCCTACTCATTTGGAGCATTTGAGACGTATTTTTTCCACACTACAGCAGCAGCAATTCTATGCTAACCAGAAAAAATGCTTGTTTGGGAAGTCATCTTTGGAATATTTGGGGCACATTGTGTCAAAAGATGGTGTAGCCATGGATCCTAGCGAAGTTCAAGCCATTGCAGATTAGCCCAGGCCAAAAACATTGAAGAGTTTATGTGGTTTCCTTGGTTTATCAGGTTATTATAGGAAATTCATTAAGGATTATGGGAAGATAGCCAAACCATTGACGGAGCTATTGAAGAAAAATAATTTTTGCTGGTCAGCGCAATTCGAGGAAGCCTTCATGCGATTGAAAGAAGCCCTTGTTTCGGCTCCGGTATTAGCAATGCCCGATTTCACCCAACCTTTTATAGTGGAGTGTGATGCATCAGGTAAAGGATTAGGTGCGGTTTTACAGCAACATCAACGACCCATTGCCTATTTTAGTAAGGCCCTAGCTGACCGACCACACACTAGCCAAGTCAACATATGAGAAGGAACTCATGGCATTGGTGTTGGCTATTCAACATTGGAGACCTTATCTAATGGGCAAACGGTTTATTGTTAAGACGGATCAGAAGAGTTTGAAGCATCTCCTCCAACAGCGAGTGGTATCACCGGCCCAATAGAATTGGTTGCCCAAGTTACTTGGCTATGATTTTGAGATCCAATATCGGCAAGGTTGCGAGAATACCATAGCGGATGCATTGTCTTGAGGCTTTGATGATGTCTACTTAGCTCAAATATCTGGTCCAGTGTGGACTGATTTGGAATCCATCAAGAAAGTAGTAGAAGAGGATGTAGTTTTGGGAGAGAAATTGAAACTGTTGAGAGAAGGGGAGTTTGCTGGCCAGGGGTTCCACCTGGCACAAGACACTCTCTTTTACCATAATCGACTAGTAGTTCCCGCAGCATCTAAATGGCCACAAGTGTTCATGCATGAATTTCATTCTTCTCCCACTAGGGGACATGCGGGGTTCTTGTGTACATATATTGAAGATTAGCAGCCAATGTGTATTGGATAGGGATGAAGAGGGATGTGACTGAGTTTGTCGCTGCGTGCGCTGTGTGTCAATGACAAAAGTACCAATCTCTAGCTCCAGCTGGCCTTTAATGCCCTTTACCAATTCCGGAGGCGATATGGGAGGATATTTCCATGGATTTTGTTGGAGGACTTCCAAAGTCAAAAGGGTTTGATGTGGTGTTAGTGGTGGTTGACAGACTCTCCAAATATGGACATTTCATACCCACCAAGCATCCCTACACAGCTAAGAGTGTGGCTAGTTTATTTGTCAAAGAAGTGGTTTGTCTACATGGAGTACCAAGGACGATAGTGAGTGATAGGGATCCTACATTTGTTAGCAACTTTTGGGTGGAATTATTTCACTTGCAAGGTACCCTTCTTCACTTCAGCACCGCCTATCACCCGAGACTGACGGCCAAACAGAAGTACTGAACAGATGTTTGGAGTGCTACCTACGTTGCTTCATGGGAGAACATCCAACTCAATGGAGTGCTTGGCTTCCTTAGGCGGATATCATTATAATACCGCCTTCCATACAGCTTCTAACTCCACTCCCTTTGAAATTGTTTATGGATGACCACCACCGGCACTAAGGGCATTTGTGGACAAAGAAGTTCAACACTAGGATCTTTGTACTGCCTTACGAAACTGAGATACGATCTTAACTCAGTTAAGGCACAATTTATTGCATGCACAATCCTTGTATTGTCACAATGCAAATAAACACAGGAGGGATGTGGAGTTTGCAATAGGTGATTGGGTCTTCTTGAAGATACGGCCGTCCTTACAACATCGCATCAGCACTAAGAATGCCTCCAAGCTGTCTCCATGTTTCTTTGGGCCATTTCAGATCAGCAAATGGGTGGGCAAAGTGGCGTATCACTTGCAAGTTCCTTCACATTGCCGCATACATCCCGTGTTTCATATTTCCCTCCTCAAGAAGGTGGTGGGCCCTTTCTCATCTACAATCGATCTACCTACTGATCTATATGCGGAACCAACACCTTTGGCGGAGCTACCAGTAGCCATTTTGGGAAAACGTTTTCGTTATGATGGGCAACGGCAAGTTCCTCAAGTGCTGGTACAGTGGCAGGAGCAGCCTTCTGAAGATGCTACTTGGGTGCATACTTTTGAGTTCCACATCCACTTTCCAGAATTTGTCCTTGAGGATAAGGACAATTTATCGGAGGAAGCAATTAATACGATGCATAGGTGAGAGTCGCTAGATACACCGATTAGTGTGTATCAACGGAGGAAGGGGAAATGGTATGATATCCACACTATAGTAGTTAGATTATATGATATTACATAGTATATAGTAGGCGTGAGTAATGTGTGTACTATAGTATTAGTAAGGTGGTACACTTGTAAATATTGCATAAGTGTAAGGGCAATAGAAAAGCTGACGTGGAAAGGAGTAGGGTGATGATGACGTGGATATGCAAGTAGGTGGAAACAACTGGGTGTAAACAGAAAAGAACAGAAGCAATTAGAGAATATGGCTGACGTGGAAGGAAGGGAGCTGAAAGACTATAAAAGGGAGGAAGGAGGGAAAATCGGTTATGGAAAATGGTATTCAAATCTTGGTTATTGCGGAGAGAGAGTGGTCGTCCGGCTGGGCTTGAGCTCAGGTAATCTAATATTGGAATTATCTCTTGTTATTGATTGTTTCTTATGATAGTCATTGTTTAGAGGCTATCGGTTGTGTTTAGAAGTTGTCCTTGATAGAGTGTCGCACGATAGTCACCTGTGGGAGGCTATCATCATGTGAGCCACATTGAATAGTTTTGGTCAGAATTTCATGAGGGTGGAAAATTGTTATTATTCTTATTATTTTTTTCAACTTTAGTAGTCCACAAGATCGATATAATGGGACAGTGGTGGATTTCGGAATCTCAAAAACTTCAGTGACCTGCCTTGAATTTTAGCCATTTGTAGATCTGTTTAGACTGAAGACACGCAAGATTGGCAGGCAGAGAAGGTAAAGGAGGAACCTAGCAGTCTTAATTTCTATGATAGGTCAAGACTTCCTCATGTTGACCTCTAATCAACCTCTACCCT
This sequence comes from Laguncularia racemosa, assembly GCA_037954665.1. NCBI lineage: Eukaryota > Viridiplantae > Streptophyta > Magnoliopsida > Myrtales > Combretaceae > Laguncularia > Laguncularia racemosa. The sequence goes on along the minus strand of JBBMOL010000324.1, from coordinate 298,130 downwards.
TCTGCTTTGACAGCTTGTTGAGTTGGACCATACTGAAGGTTGAAGATTTCTAAATTACATACTGAGAGCAAGAGGGAGGTGGAAGAGGAGGGGGTGAGGAAATCTCTGATTGTATGGACAGAGCACGATAAATAGAAAAGGAGGATTGATGAGAATCATTTTAATTAGAAGAATGAATCAGAAAAGGCAGAGGAATCTTTCCATGTAGGTCCCTTGTTTGCTTGGCTTGACATTGTTTGAATGAAGCATCAAATAGGTAAAGCTTGCTTATCTATGATTTGTCAGAAGAGAGAAGAATATTCTGCCAAATAAAAGGAAACAGAAACAATGTTCTCTCTCTTTAATTGATGTTGGAGAGATTGTATTGGGAAGTGAGCGAGCCCCTCAAAATTTTCTCTTGGACCTACCCAAACATTTTCACACCAGGTTGTCTTGAGAATCGCATGGGCTCATAATTGATAGGCAATTAGTTTGTGGCTGTCTTTGATCCATCCGGCCAATGAGTCCTAAGGTTGTATTAGTATGGGCAATAAAGCTTTTCTAAAGATCCCAATGTTCCTTGTGATTTGTGGGGCAAATCTCGTTACATTAGCAACTTATTTGTATTTTTGTATTGACATAATAAGAAAACAAGATGGCTTGTTATGATTACAACAAGTCCCTAAAGATGAGTACAAATTTTGCTCCCTTCACGAATGTCCATTCATGTAGAAACAACGGGAACAAATGAAGCTAAGTTGTGTTTGTGAGAGGTTACATCATATGGGTTTAGTGTAATAATTGTTAAACTGTCTTCTAAGTGTTTATATGTAATGCTTGTGTCCTAGTGGCTGCAATGTCATGTACAGCACTAGGATTTTATTTGTGAGTTATGTTTTTATAAATAAATGGCAGTTACACACTGCTTATGGGTAATTTTAGGGAAGTAGTGTGCATTTGTGAATGCTGCATTATGTGTCCCAAAAAGAAAAAAAAGTGGAGTTAGAGAGCCAGCAGTTGGGAAAATAACTGGTCATGTATAGATGTTCAAGGACAGATTGTAGAAGGAATTATCAAGTATCATTTTCTAGAAAATTTTCAAAATTGTTTTTAAGAGATATCTGGGGTTTCCTCTTTATGTGAAGGCCTAAATAAAGATTGAAGTTTTCTCTCTTAAATCGAGCTCTTGATTACAGATTGTAGGGTTCTTTCTAAATGAGCTTGATTCAGTTTAACACGATCCTGCAATAAATTGGTATCAGAGCCAAATTTTATGGGGGAGTTGAAGCAACAGAAACAGTTTAGACATCAAGTTTCCGCTTATCCTGTTGCACAGAATTATCTACTTGAAAATCAAATGCTTCAAGTTGAGGGCACTGAAGATGACATTTTAAGCACTCTTTGCTTTGTTGACAGAGACTTCAAAGATTAGAAAAGGATGAATCTAATAGAGGGCCAGTTGGAGTTGTTGATTATGCAATTCAGGAGACCGTGATGCATCAACATCAAGGTGCAATTCCATAGTTGGATGATAGGATTAGACTTTGTATCTGCAATAACTTGTTCTGATTGGCTAAGAGTGCATAACAAAGGCATTAAGCCAGCAATACATCTAGCAGCCGATATCCTACTATCGCACGTGAGGCTACATAAGTTCTTGAGGAGGAGGGTAATGTTATGACTTCGAAGTCCCTAAAGATGAGTACAAAGTTTTTTCCCTTCTTGCAGGTCTATTCATGTAAAAATGAGGGAAACAAATGAAGCTATGCTGTGTGTGTGTGAGGTTACATCTTATGTGTTTGATGTAATATTTGTTAAGCTGTCTCATAAGTGTTTGTTTGTAATGTTTGTCGTAGTGGCTGCAATGTCATGTACAGCAGTAGGATATTATTTGTGATTTATGTTTTTATAAATAAATGGCAGTTACATGCCATTTGTGGGTAGTTTCAGGGAAGTTGTGTGCAGTTGTTGACATTGTATTCTGTGTCACAAGAAAGAGTGGAGTGAGGGAGCCAGCAGTTGTGAAAAATAACTGCTCATGTATAGGTTTTTAGGGACAGATTGCAGAAGGAAAAATCAAGCATCATTTTCTAGAAAAATTTTAGAATCGTTTTTTGAGGAGATGTAGGGTTCACTCTTTAATCAAACCCTGAATTGAGTTCGAAGGTTCTTTCTTAAATCTGGCCCTTAATTAGAGATCATAGGGTTCTCTCTAAATGGTGTCCTAGTCTTGGTTTTACGTTATCCTGTAACATTGTTACTTTAGAAAGAAGTGGTATTCAAGTGCTAATTCAGCCTAGATGTGGAACTGTTATTGCTGGTGTGATTTTCTCCCTAGTGGTATTTTGTTGGCTGAAGGTGATGTTTTAAGTCAGGTAGAACAGAAGTTTTAAATTTTTAGCGAATCATGTTGATGATGATCTTACTCGTCTTTTACTTTACCTTTTTCTGAATGGATTCCCTCATAATTTGGGCAACTTTTCATATTAAATTTTTGCCCTTGCTCTTTGTTGTTATCGATATGGAGAATTTGTGAAGCTTCTGTTGTAAGATAACTGCTTGGTGGTCTGTTGGTTTTTCTTATGAAGTTCTTGACACATTCTTCTCAGTGAACTGCTATATAGCACTTAGTTGATTTAATTTTTTGGGTAAAAACTTAGTTGATTTAATTGCTATATTTGACGTTTAACGTTGCCATTTTCTTTCATTGACAGGGTTTGACACCTTATGAAAAGAAGAAATATGTTTGGAAGATGCTGTACATATACATGCTTGGTTATGATGTAGATTTTGGTCACATGGAAGCTGTTTCGCTGATATCGGCCCCTAAGTATCCAGAGAAGCAGGCATGAGGCTAGCCCTATAATTTCACAGGCTTAGCTCATCTCCACAACAGTCGCTTTTACTTTAATGTTTTTGGGCTGTATATGCTGAATTAATCAATAAAAAATATTGGCTGTGATATTTGTTTTTAAAGAAGTTATGAAATGGTTTCTTGGATAATAATGTTCTGCAGTAATCTGTCTGCATAATTGATAAATCCTTGAAGGTTAGTTTAAATGATGACATAAGAAGTTTGTCTTAGTATATCACATGATATGGTGTTCAAGAATTTATGTATGAATAATTAAAAAAAGTCTTCATATGTGAAGTTTAGGCTGGTGCGGAATCTGAGGTGTATGTCTGTTCTTCACTATCAAGTTGCAGTAATATATCTTCAAAAGATTATTTGGCCCTATTATAAGCTCATGGAACCTAGCATCCATTCCTCACGCCTTACTCATTAATAAAGATAATTCCTGCTTCCTGTTCCTTGATTGACTATTCATCTTGCTATTCAATTTTTGCAGGTTGGGTACATTGTGACATCATGCTTGCTAAACGAGAATCATGATTTTCTTAGACTAGCTATAAATGCTGTTCGAAATGATATTATTGGCCGTAATGAAACCTTCCAGTGCTTGGCTTTGACTATGGTATGATTTCTAGAATGACATTTGGTGTTTTATTCAATAGAAAAGATTCTGTTCTCATTTATGTATACACAGTTTTCCATTGAGAAGGATTGTGCCAATGGGAAGTGGTTTTGTAGGAAAAACTTGGCATTCATAGATTGTTTCTTTTGAAAGATTACAATGCGTTGTATTGAGATTTATTATTTTAGGTCCTCCAATATTATTTTGGGTGATTCCTCAGATGCTTACGAAGTCACTTTAGTGCTCTTCATTTTTGAACAATTTCCATGTTTAGCATATTGGAAGTCACATATTCTATCCTAAACTTGCCAGCATCTATCTTACTCATTATTATGCTTTTTAAAAGATGTAATTGTACAGGTTAGTTTTGTATGATTGAGTGTGTCATGTGTCATGAAGAGTGTGCAAGTCATGGCATTGCCTCTGAACAATGCATGACATGAGAGATTGAGAGAGAGTGTGCTCAGAGAGAAGGAGTAAGCAATCTTTGCAAATAACATGTTAGCTTGAGAAGCAATTAAAGTGAAAGAACGATGGCTTCAAGTGAGCAAGTATATTAAATGAGCAATTAGTAAATTCTATAGCTTAAAGTCTGAAAATCCCAAGACTCATACTGACTGATATTTTATCAAATAGTTGATACTCAACCATTGTATCTGTCATCAACTGATGAATTAATCAACAATTATAGTGACAATTGTAATAATAGGCTTAAAAGAAATGAGGGGACAAACCCGTAGGGAGTATAGTGAATACTCACACATCATGAAAGGTTCAACTGTGCTTGACATACTTAATGAGCCTTATTCCAAGTTAGAGCTTATCAAGCCCAAATTCCTGGAATTGTCCCAATGCAGGCTCAAGTTCCAGATCTTGCACTAATTAAAAAAATGGGTTTATAACTTATACATATCTCTAATATCAAGCAGTGGTCAACCCTAATGAGGAAATATTTGCCCATCTATAAGGATTTTGTGATTTGTATGCTACTGTATCTTTCCGTTAAGTCTAAAGATATCTTTTCTTAATTTTTCAGTCAATGACATTTTTCTGCACTTGCCTTTATTTTCCCTTTATTGCTTTGGATTTCTAACTTCCAAAGACTTCCATGTTGATCTTTTGTTTTTATTTTGATAGGTGGGAAATATTGGTGGAAGGGAGTTTGCTGAATCTTTGGCATCTGATGTTCAAAAGCTGCTTGTAAGAGATGATCTGTATTTTTTTTTTTTAAATAATTATGTTCTTCCTACTGCCTTTCTAATTTGCTCTTGTCCTTTAGATTTCCAGTAGCTGCAGGCCCCTTGTAAGGAAAAAGGCAGCTTTATGTCTTTTGCGTTTGTACAGAAAGAATCCTGATGTTGTAAATGTAGATGGGTGGTATGCTTATATCTTCTCTGCAATATAGGTTATGTTTACATCAACCATGCCTTTGACTTAGTGGATTTGGATAACTCCAGGGCGGATCGGATGGCACAGCTTTTGGATGAACGGGATCTTGGTGTTTTAACCTCTTCGATGAGCCTTCTTGTTGCTCTAGTGTCAAATAACCATGAAGCTTATTGGAGTTCTCTTCCTAAATGTGTCAAGATATTGGAGCGACTTGCTAGAAACCAGGATGTTCCACAAGAATATACATACTACGGAATCCCATCTCCGTGGCTTCAGGTCTGCCTTTTTTCCTATTCGTAGTTTCTTTTCTGCGTTTTGTAAGGTGACAAGTTTTGGCAGTTTGGAGTGGTAAAGGTCCATCAGAATATTATGCTCTTTGCTAAACATGTTAGCTCTGATCTGTTATGCCTCACATCTTTGGTCTAATGAAGCGGGTTTCCATAGAATGTGAAAGTTCTTATGGTACTATAGCCTATGCAAGTAATTTGTAAAAATTTTCTTTGAATAAAAGATTATAGGTGGGAATATGGAAGGATGAACTGGATCTTATGTACTTAATAGCATAATCTAGAACATCAGCAGGATTTTACTGTGAAGTTAGAAATCTTTTTATCCCTACTGCTTGCACTGAGTGAAAAGTTCCCTTTATTTCCTCAGTTTTAGTTAAGTAAAGGTTCCACATTCCATTCTAACACCAAACAAGCGTGTGATCGCTCATCTGCCATAATCTGGCACTTTACTTCAAACTACTTACTGCACATTCCCTAAATCATGTGGAAGTAAGTATTTTCAATCTTCAAGTCTTGAAATAGGCTCCACCAATAATTAGTGTCTTATGTTTTTTCCAAAGACTGAACCAAGACCGAACCATTATAAGGAATATTAAGAGCGCATCTGTTATGATACTAACTGAATATCCTTTCAGTGGAACAGAAGAAACAAGGGATTTTTTATTCGAGTGAAGCAAATAAACATGTGCAAATTTAATATAGGCTTGATGTCAATGAAATATAGTTTGTTCATGGTATTACTGATTTTTTGAGCAATATTTTGCTTGAACTGTCTGATTGTAGCAGATTTAAGTATATTCGTTTTCCGTTTTCCTTTTTCTTTTTTCTTTTTTGGACAAAAGATTTAAGTATATTTGAGTTGCCCTTTTTCATGCATGTTCATGTAATACAGGTTAAGACTATGAGGGCTCTGCAATACTTCCCAACAATAGAAGATCCGAATACAAGGAGATCGCTATTTGAGGTTAGAGTTTCTCCAGGAACTAATTCTCATTTTGATAATACTGTTATTACTGACACTTAAATTGTGTGTAGGTATTGCAAAGAATTCTAATGGGAACTGATGTAGTTAAAAACGTTAATAAGAACAATGCATCACATGCTGTTCTTTTTGAAGCTCTCTCCCTAGTAAGTTGATTGTCCGTCCAACCTTGGCAACTAAGTTGTGCGTCTTGGGGTTACAGCTTCTACATGGGCTTTATTTCCCTATCCTTCTTCAGGTAATGCATCTTGATGCTGAAAAAGAGATGATGTCTCAATGTGTTGCCCTTCTTGGAAAGTTCATTGCTGTTCGTGAACCAAATATTAGATATCTGGGCTTGGTAAGTTACAAGACTCTCATCTTCTCCCCTTCACAAGTAATTACATTTCTAACTCCTTTTGTGGTCTAATGCTATAGGAAAACATGACCCGAATGTTAATGGTAACAGATGTGCAAGATATCATCAAAAGACATCAGGCCCAGATCATTACATCGTTGAAAGATCCAGACATCAGGTTAACTAGTCTCCTAAAACCCTCTAGCTTGTCTTGAGGACAATTGATGGTTGCAATAATTCGATGTCCTTTGCATTTTGAGAATAACAACCATATTCATAGACTGCATGATCTTCTTGTCTGTTATATCAAACTCTGGCTATTCATAAGCATATCTAAATGCTTACCAAAATATCTTGATTCCGAGTGATTCACATCTGTATTCCCCTCACATAAATCTTTTGTAGAAAACATAATTATGGCTTTTATTAAATGTATTGTGAATTTCTCAAAGAACTAATGTTACACTCTGTTGGACCATTTTTTGATCTATCTAAAAAAAAAAAATGATAGCCTGCTAGGACTATCTATAAGAGCTTTTAAAATAAAAGAGAACAACTTTCCTGGTAATATTTACTAAAAGACTCATAATAACATTTTACCTAAATAAAAATAATATAATAAATCATTTATTTGTTTTCTAAACTACATCTCTATCATCAGGTTAATAAAAATTAACATTTATTGAAATATTCATGATTTTAGCATTACTTGCTAGTTCGCGATGTACTCTCTCTGACTTGCATATTGCTTCTTCCTCCAGTATCCGAAGGCGTGCCCTTGATTTGCTTTATGGCATGTGTGATGTTTCCAATGCAAAAGACATAGTTGAAGAGCTGTTGCAGGTATGAATAACTTGTGATCAATCATCTTGCTGTGGGTGTAATTGTTCCTGATTAATTTTGTTCAACTGTAATGCTTCTCTATGGAATGTGACATCATCATGCTGATACAATCTATGTTATACAGTACCTGAGCACATCAGACTTTGCCATGCGTGAGGAATTGTCTCTTAAAGCTGCTATTCTTGCGGAGAAATTTGCCCCTGATTTGTCATGGTATGTACTGTACCACTTCCAAGTTTTACTTAGCGAATGTGTTCTAAAAGAATGAAATTGATGTTGGAATGTTCTAAGAGAAGGAGGTGTGCACATTTAGGTATAAATGAACTTTAAAAGTTCAGGGGCTGCATTGACAACTTGATAATTGCATGGTCTTAGATTAAGGAATTTACTTACTCCCTGGAGTCTCGCTGCTATTTTTTTTTTTCTTAATCAAGTCACATGACAATATTTGGATCACCTATCTCCAGATACACAAATGACCTTCTAGACCTTTGCACCTGTTTAATCCAACTTGCTCTCTTGGTCTTAGTGGTTTGATCACTTGAAATCATTTATCAGAGTTTCTAGGCTTTATATGCTGGGCCAACCCAGTTGGGTTTTTGTGCTGATTTTATTGGGTATTGGGATCCCTTCCCCCCCCCATCTTTTTAAATTCTACTTGTATACTTGAACAGCTTTTAGTAGAGATTTTCCTGCTCTCCTTGAAGGAAATATATATTTCTGTTTCATAATATCTTTGTTCTCTGTGTGTGTAATCTTATATCATTTTGATTTACACAGGTATGTTGATGTAATTCTTCAATTGATTGACAAGGCGGGAGATTTTGTCAGCGATGACATTTGGTTCCGTGTTATTCAATTTGTTACGAACAATGATGATCTACAGGTAATGGGAATGTCAGTGTGGTTTAGTTTTATCTTTGCCAAGAAAATCCATTTTGATATGAACCTTTGCCTGGCAGCCTTATGCAGCCGTGAAAGCTAGAGAGTATTTGGATAAACCTGCTATTCATGAAACCATGGTTAAGGTATGTTAACCTATCTAGCATGAATTATTTTTTGTTGTAATTAATGACTCCCATAAAATGGTCAACTGTGAGCCACTTAGGTGGTGCTCAGAGAAGTAGCAAGGTGAAGTTGTATGATGCAGAACTGTAATGCACTTTAGATTAATGATCTCAATTAGAAAAACCAGTCTAGCTTAAAAGCCTACTTAGTTTTCTTTTCTCTTATCACTTTTCATGGATCTCCTTTGTATGTGTCTCTTTGGTTGACATAGCTCCTCTCACTTCAGTAAGCGCCAATTGATATACGGTAGATTTACTTGCTAAGATGGAACTTGCCTAAGCTTCCTTCCACTTAACATATGAATCTCTGGTTGACCTTTGCATTTAGTACCCCGTTGAAGCCAACTACTAGGGTTGATGAGTTATTAGGATGAGGTGCTTGAGACCGCCTCTTAACATCTAGAATGTGCATTTTACTTTCAACGACTCATACTGCAATGGTCAGACATCTTTGTGGTGTATGTATGGTTCTGATTGGGGACTGTCATCCTGCCAAATGTTACTTTATCAACCAAAGCCAATTTTCCCAAGGAGTTTGTTTCTGGGCCTTTTTTTTTTTTGGGTTATTGTTTGTGCATGTGTGTTTGTGTGTTTTCTTTTTTCAGTTGTTTGGATCCTCCTTTTTCTTTTTTGGGCGCCAGGTGGGGTGGGGGAGTGGGTTGCACTTTGGTTGTCTTTTTGCTACTCTTCTTGTTTTCTCTTTATTAGTTGCTTCTTATTCACATGGGATATATATGATTTATCTACTCAAATTTATGAAGGTGAATCTTTTTTTTTTTTTGGGGGAAATTTGAATTTTGAGATTTTCTATTGTTAGCTTTCCTAGTTTCTAATTTGATGTTATAGCGGTCTTATCAGTATTCTTTGCTGAATATGTGTCTCTTGCATGGGCGCTTCCATGAAAATTATATATTTTCCCTTCAGGAGATTTCACCCAGTAGTATAGCATGTAATTTTTAAAAATTAGTTACCGTGTAAATTGATCATGTTTCTGGGTTGAAATGCATTAAATAGGTAAGTGCTTATCTCTTGGGAGAGTATAGTCACCTGTTGGCAAGACGTCCTGGATGCAGTCCAAAAGAAATATTCAGCATCATTCACGATAAACTCCCCACGGTTTCGTAAGATAACTATCATCTCCTTTTTATGCTAGTATTTCAAAACATTCAAGAGTATCTTAGCATCAAGACTGTTTGCAGGACGACTATAATTCCAATTCTCCTCTCAACATATGCTAAAATCTTGATGCATACCCAACCCCCAGATCCAGAACTGCAGAGTCAGATATGGGCAATATTTCATAAGTAAGCTGTCTCAATAGAACAGTTTGTCATTGTTGGATCTTTTTGCCCTGACTCTAGCACAGTTTTGAAGTATTGGAACTGAACGAACTTGCAGATATGAGAGCTGCATTGATGCTGAAATACAACAAAGGGCTGTTGAGTACTTCACATTAAGTAGTAAAGGTGCAGCTTTAGCCGATATATTGGCTGAAATGCCAAAGTTCCCAGAGAGACAGGTTTATATATTTTGTCTTTAAGCAATGTCCTCCTTTTGTTCATGCATTACCTCATTAATAATGTTCAAGGAACTAACTGCAACATTTCTTCATGAGCAGTCTGCATTGATTAAGAAGGCTGAAGATATTGAAACTGATACTGCCGAGCAAAGTGCTATTAAGTTGCGAGCACAACAGCAGATGTCAAATGCTTTGGTTGTGACAGACCAACGCCCAGCTAATGGGACGCCAGTGCCAGCACCAGCTCCAGTTGGACCCCTTAGTCTTGTAAAAGTGCCTAGCATGAACAGCAGTGCGGTTAGTCCAATTTTTTAGTAACATAGAGCAGTCTGTGTCTGGTCATTGTTCTCTCTCAAATGGATCAACTGTAGTTCAATATTATTTTGTATGTTAAACCAATGGCAGGTTGACATCTCAACTGAAGAAAGAGTGAACCAGATGAATGGCACTGCCAATAGAGAAGACCCCCAACCTCCTCCTGCAGACCTCCTTCATGATCTCTTGGGTCCTTTGGCAATTGAAGGCCCACCAGGTGCTGTTCAGTCAGATCAAAATGTTACATCAGGATTGCAAGGTGTCCCAGATGCTGCAGATGCTACAGCTATTGTACCTGTTGAAGGGCAGACTAGTTCTGTTCAGGTACTTATATTGGTGATTTGTGTTATTTCACATGCGATTCTTCTAGTGCTTGGCCCCCACTTCTTCTCCTCTTCCAAAGCCTTAATTGAAAGTTGCATGTGTTGTAACAGTTGATTTTCCCATAGCACTTTATCTGCAAATATTCTGTCCTGTTAAGATATATTCACTTGTTTGAGCAATTGATGTATTCTAGTGGAAGCTTAGATATGATGCATCTATGTAGGCAAACTATATCTACATCCTGCAATGTGGTTGTCCCTGAAAATCTGTAACCTGATGGCCCATAATTTTCTTCTGCAGCCAATAGGAAACATTGCTGAGAGATTCCAAGCATTGTGCTTGAAAGACAGTGGCGTTTTATATGAGGATCCCCATATTCAGGTGTATTTCCTTGCTGCTTTTTACTCCAGTGACTCCTTTTCCTTCCCAACTGATATTTTAGTATGAGAAACATTCTGTCCTTTAATCTGATCGTATCCCCTAATAATTAGAATTTTTGTAACATTATTCTAGATTGGCATTAAGGCTGAGTGGAGGGCGCATCATGGACGTCTAGTTCTTTTCTTGGGAAACAAGAACACTACACCGCTTGTGTCTGTTCAGGCTCTAATATTGCCCCCATCACATTTAAAGATGGAGCTCTCACTGGTACCTGACACAATTCCTCCGCGAGCACAGGTGAAGACTCAATCATGATCTTGTAATTGTTTATTTCTTATTTTTCAGCAACTTTTGATATGCACTCATCATTTATTGTTTCCTTTAGGTACAATGTCCACTTGAGGTTGTGAATCTTCGACCAAGCAGGGATGTAGCTGTACTTGACTTCTCCTACAAGTTTGGCACTAATGCGGTAACATTCATGCGAAGTTTCCCCTTTCTTCTTAAATTGCTAGCATATCTGGTTCTATGTACAACCGCCTTCAAACATAATCTTTTTATCAGGTCAATGTCAAGCTTCGCCTACCAGCTGTTTTGAATAAATTTCTTCAAGCTATAACGCTAAGTGCTGAAGAGTTCTTTCCTCAATGGAGATCATTATCTGGACCACCTTTAAAGCTTCAAGAAGTGGTATGAGTTTTTGTTGTCTTGCAATGATCTGACTTCTATCAGAAGGGCCTTGCAAAGTTTTAGTCAATATGTGGTGCCCCGTAGAAGTAATTTTTATTTTGAGCTTTTGATTAATACGAGTATTCTTAAGGTTTTTTAATTTTCAAGATTGGACTAATATTTTTATGATCAATTACTGTATCTAGCTTATAGTTGGAGTTTTGGTTTACAATCCTACTGTTACACAAATATGAAAAGCTTCCCTTTCTTGACAAGCTAGGCTTAAGATCCAAAAATCTAGGAAATTTGTACTTGGGAATGTTATTTTACAAGCACAAACAATGCACTTAAATCCCTTCTCTGGTTTTTAAACATCTTGCGTTACGTCTGTCACTGAACTGTTGAATCTGAATACCACTCTCTCATTTTACTAATTTTGCATACAGGTTAGAGGTGTGAGACCACTCCCACTCTTGGAAATGGCCCACTTATTTAACAGTGTCAGGATGACAGTTTGCCCTGGGCTTGTAAGTTAATCAATCTTTTGGTTTTCTGCATCTTCTGAAAGTAATTTGCACTCCTGTTGACCTCAGTTGATTCTTTCTCAGGACCCAAATCCTAATAATTTGGTTGCATCCACAACATTCTACTCAGAATCTACGCGGCCGATGCTTTGCTTGGTAAGTAACACTCTTGGTTGTTATTAAATCTGATAACATTTACCCAAAAAAGAAAATGAAAAAATCTGATACCGACCGTCTGTCTATTATATCTTCTAGTAATCGATATTGGCAGTTAACTTAATTCTTATATTTTTTTTTCTTGTTCTCTTTCCATATCATGCATAGGCAACTAATTATTATCTAATGTGCTATCTTCCTACACATCCAGATAAGAATTGAAACTGATCCAGCAGACAGAACCCAGTTGCGCATGACAGTTGCTTCAGGAGATCCTTCTCTAACATTTGAGTATGTATCAGCTTTGAAAGCATGCCTTTCAAAGATCTTCCTTTGGCTGATCGTCTGACTTCTTATATGCAGGTTGAAGGAGTTCCTCAAGGAACAACTAATTAGTATTCCAGTAACTTCTCGCCCACCACCTCCAGTAGCACCACCTGCTGTTGCTGCACCACAAAGTCCACCTATACCTTCAAATGATCCTGGAGCTCTCTTAGCTGGTTTGCTGTGATGTTGTTGACGTATTTGCTTGTGAAAATTTCGTGTACACACACCTAGATTGCCAATACAGTCAGTCCACCCATTCATCCCTCAGGTTGAGAAGTCAGTTTTCAAATCCAGATGCAGGGGCTGGCGGAGGGTGGGCATACACGATAGTTGATGTTTGAATGGTATATGGTATTTCGAGGGTGGGCCGGCATATTATGATTCTTTCTGCACAATTTTCGTGCGTTAGTGAGCTTTTTCCCCTCTTTCTTCTGTCATTTTTTTTTTCTTTTTTCATTTTCCCTTCTTTGGCTTTGATATTATTGAGGGTGGAAGAAAAGGGAAGTGTAGAGGGAAGGTTTTTTCTCCTCCTTTCCCTTCTTTTCTACGTTGAATTGAGCAGCCTGTAAGATATATATCTGTTGTGATGTAGAACCAATTGTAAGAGTTAGCATTTGTTTGTTCGACGATAAAATTATATTTTAATAAGAATGCGAGGTAAAAAAAAAAACTGAATTTTTGTGTCACTCGGTAATTTCTTTCGTGTGTTTGCAATTTGTTACAGCACGTAATAAATATTTGTTGGAGATGTGGATTGTTTGCTTTCTTTCTTTTTACTTGAATTTATATATATATTATTCAACTTTCAATAGTGTTATTCTACAGGGCGGCTGTATTATTAGTGGATTGTTGAAATCCCGATTATATTAAATATTAATTCATATAGCCATATCAATATTAATATAATGGTTTGGACGGTTATATTGACAATAGAGTGAAAGTCTCCCTTTCTTTTCACAAGCATGGCTTACAAGCTAATGAGCAAATGAACAAATGAAACGGTCCGAGGGCATTGATTCGGTGCCCATCAACATAACAAGCCTATTTATCTCACGAAATGGGCTAAAATAGAGAATGTCTCGTAAATAATTAGGCCCTATTTCAATTGAAAACACTTGTACACTGCAGTATCTCCTTCAAATTTATCTAGGAGTTTTAACCATCTTCCCATCAATAACTCAGGCCAAAATTGACAGACGGGATTGCGTGTTAAAATAAGACGAACGTCGTCTACAGAGACCGATCACAAAGTTCCTCCCCCGCACAAAAAGGCGTGAGTAGGAAATGAGATTTGGTGTTCTAATTTTAAAAAGAAATAAAATACTAAATAATCACATTGCACGTGCTTCTACTGAAAGCAAAGTGATATAGCTTCTAGAGCTCAAGCTCCCATTTGCCTTCAACATCCACTGCGAGGAATCATGCATGAACTGAAATAGTGTTTGTATAGGAAAAGTTAAAGCAAGTATTGCAGTCAAATGCAGCTACCTAATTATCTCACATAGTTGCAATGGTAACCATTTGAATAAAAAAAAAACACAAATGCGGTTGTTTCCTTCGAGCTTTTCTACATATGGCACCCTTTCTTTGAGAACTTCCAGCAAGTTTCCCCTGGCCACAAACATGTAAAATAGAAAACCAAAGAGCACGTATTTCATTCTATTTTTCTGCCCTCGACCAAGCGTTATCATTATCATCTAATGTCATACGAGGTTAAATGCAACAGGAGTATGAAACAGATCAACTTTGATGAGCAGCTAACCTCTCTCGTAAGCAACCAACCCAGGCCCAGTACATTAATTTTTTTTTTTAAAAAAAGAGAGTATAGGTTGAACAGCTATTCCAGATGGCGTGCTTAAAATTAAACGCAATAATCGATTGCTTCCCATGTAAGAGAAACATCTCCCATTGCAGATCCCGAACGGCTTTCATGGCATCTCTAGTTCTATACAAATGCTTGAACCAGATAAGCAGCACCAAAAAAACCTGCTTATCTAAAGGAATCTAAGAAATATGATTGGCCAAGTTCCAAGTACGAGGTCTAGCAGCTCAACACGAAAAATCATGAATGTATTGGCTCCGATTGGGTATGTATTCTGAACCAAGTCAGCAACCTGGGACAAAAAATTGAATTTGCCAAAGAGAAAATGCTTGGAGGAATTTCTAACCCAGTTGTCCCAAAGTACTGCTGATCTACAGGGGAATCAACTGGATTTGCCTGGCCTCCCAGTTCATACGAGATACTTCCTAGTATTTGACGACAATAACAATCAGATTCCTATGCAATCCATTTGATCAATCAATAAGCTTTCCCATTCGACAAACTGCCCTCAGATTTTTTTCCTCTTTTATAATTAACATCAGCTGATTCTCCCCTTTAGGTCAGTCACATGCCTGGACTCCCAGCTCATATGCAGACTTCCTAGAACTTGAAGACAAAAACAGTCGAATTCCTATCTGAGTCCATTTGATCAATCAATAAGTGTGCTGCTTAATAAACATCCCCTGAATTTCTTCTTCTTTCTTTTCTTTTTTTTTTTTAATATTCACATCAGCTGATTCTCCCCTAAGGTCAGCTGCATCCAACACAAGAAAATCTTTGACCAAAAAGAGCTGGTGGCAAATTTAGCTATTGCCATTCTCGGCAGTTTCCACATTTCCAATCACCTTCACCAGATTCCATCTCAATCCATGGTGAACAATGTCTATGTATCCAGAGACCACAGTTATGGCAAAAAAGATCAGGAAAATGCTCAGAGTCCGAACACATGTTGCATCGGGCATCAACTGCAGGATCTATAGAAATCATTGGTTCAATGCCATTATCCGAGAAAACTAATGTCTTGTCATCAGGAACTCCATCCCATGCAACTCCAGACGACTCATTTTCCCAAGTTGCCGATGCAACCTGAGGAGCATCTATGTCATCACACTGATCTGCCAACAACTCTCCAAAAGTGAAGTAGGTCTGAGGTTCAAACTCCATATCCTCAAAAGTAAAACCATCTAGAGTGACCTCCCCTTCAAGTGCACTGCTGGAAATATCCCACTCTGCAGGAGCACAAGAAGCATCTTCAGTCTGTCTCCCCTGGATATTGAATTCTTGTGGTGCAGTGGTTTCTGAATAATAAATATCATTTCCTGAAGAACCGTCCATGTTTTCTGGCTTAATGTGCCTTCGAACAGGAAGTTTCTTCAATGCTGGCCCAGGAGTAGTATTCCATCCAAATCCTGCTTTGGCATTCGCGTCTGTAATTTGCTCAACTGTCAGGGAAGAAAGGAGAAGAGGATCCTCGATTAGTGTTTGTTTCTCCTCTGAGGGAAAGACTGGAGTTGAAGGTTCAAGGTCTATCCACTCAGTGAATCTCCCATAATCAGAGTCAGAACTAGCTGGTTCTGGCTTAGAAACCACATTTTGATCCTTCTTACTAGCCCGTTTCTTGGCCCGGTCATCATAGGGACACTCAGGCGATTTTATCCTCCGACATTTGCAGCACTTGAAACCCACAACATCAAAAAATTTTGCCTCATGAAGTTCAAGAGCATCAGCATGATACCAATCTGTGATAAAAAAGAAAGTAGATTGCTAAAGCAGATAATAGAAGTATTAAATATTCATGGAAACTAAAGAGAAGTACTTACGAGTGCAAGTTGGACAACGTATATACATCAGATCAGAATTGTATGGCTTGTGACAAAGATGGCAAACAGGTCCTGGCCAACGTAGATCATCACAGCCCCTTAAAAGAATGTTGTTCTGTCTGAAGTCAGAGCCAGTATCATCGGTGTTCTTCTTCCTCCATATAATGCCCCAAGTAGGTATTCTAGTCCGAGTTTTCACAGCAGTTGTAGATCCTGATCTAATTTGTTTCATCTCCTTAGAGCTTTCCAGCTTTCTTCCAGATGCTAATGGTTGAGTACAACCTTTGACCTTAACTCTTGAAACAGTTCCACTGCTGGGTTTTTCTTGAGTTTGTAAGAGCAACGGACTAGTTGGAGATTCTGTGGTTTCACAACCAGAAAAAGCTTTTGCATTGAAACACCGTCTGCATGCAATTGATATCTTAACTTCTCCATTCACCAAGATCTTTGAGTCCATGGTACAGCTTTCATGACAATAACCTGATTTCAAGAACAGATGGTATATGAATCCAGGTTAGAAGTCCTCGGAAAAACAAGAGATTCTGAGGTTTTACGAGGAGCCACCAATTCATTCACTTAACCTCACAAAACTAGCTAAATATTATACAAAGAGGAATCACCGCCACTCAATCATTCAGTCTTTATTTCTTTTGTAATTTCAATCAGATTTTTCCTGGCAATGTATATTTTATGCATTTCATCATTATGCATGGACTGTTTCATGGTCACTTGCCACATCACGCTTAATGGAATTATTTTAATTATCCATAGTTAATATTTATCAAAATAGTTGAATTTGACTGGCTCCAGAAAATGCCAAATTAGGCAGTGACCAACTACATAAGAATTTCTCAGCTTACTCAGTGTATCATCATTAGTGCTATCACTTCCAGTAATCTAAAGAATTTCTATGTTTCAACTTCACAAGCTTGTCACATTTGGAAGTGGACTCATTTATCACCAACTCAAAATCAAGAACATTGTTGCTTTTCCTTTTAAAAAAAAATCAATGTGCAAAAAATAAATAAACAGACAAAGAACCAGACTTTTTTCACGCCTTTGCTTTGCAACAAGCCTTCAGAACAACTGAGAGGACCTTACTTTTGCATAAATGATGTAGAATTCGGTCATTAAAAAAAAAAAAGGCTTGCTATAAAAGAAAATAGTTTGCCATATTCGTACCTTGACACATGCTACACTTAACCACCTTCCTGAAAACCAAAATGAGAAGAAACAAATGTCAGTTTATAGATGGCTGAGGAGAATGAAAATAAAAACACTAAAGCAAAAGAAATGGTTACCTAAGTGGAACAATTTGATGACACAAAGCACAGGACATCGTATTCATTTTATCCCTCCGACATATAAGATAAGAGAAAAAGTCCATGCGTGCAGCCTTTAATTGTGTTCCCCGCACCTTTGAAGGCAAATCCACAGGCAACTTAGCTGTAGGCAATGACACTTTATTTACAATTTCCTCATATTCTTTTATCAGATACAAAGGCACATGTGCTTCTGGAAACCAATATCTATCATTTTCTTCATTTTTCTCCACATCAACCATACACTTCATAATACGGGAAGGCAAGTGCTTTTGGACTCCGAAATCTACCCCATAAGAAATCTTGTTTTCAGTAATTCTTTTATCACAAATGCTTGCATTTCTAAAAATGGAAGCATCTGATTCTGCAGTCTTGCCATCCTGAATATTTGGCTCCGGACGGACCACATCATTCCACCGAAGATGAAAATCTAAGCATCTGACCTGATATAGTTACAAGCATAAACCTTAATAAGCCCACAAAAATTTTTCCACACAAGACCTTAAAGAAAAGTAACTTTTTTTAGTTTAATAGAAGGACACAGCTACAATGGACAGTCAACCTCCGAGCAGATTAACCACCCTAAAAGATCCACACACCAAAAACCTATAGCTCATGCCTTGTGCTATGTAGCTAGCCCTAGCCCAAGAGTTGTCCTTATTAAGAGTTGATTGCAAGACCTCACCCAATTTGTCATGAGCATTCCTATGCCTTAGCTATTGGCCAAACCCCTTGGGTTCAGAAGAAAGTAAAACTTGCCAAAAGAAGAGCAAGAAATGCATAAAACACTGCAGCAAGCTGACAAAACAAAAACAGACCTGAAGTGCAAGCTGTGATGCATTTTTACTCCTTTCAACCGCAGCCCTCCATAACAACTGCCTGCTTCTTCGGGGAATCTCAGAACCAGAGGCATAATTAACAACAGAGATCTTCCTCAAACCTCCTATCAAATAATAAGACCATTAATATTCATTATTGCATGAATTATAAATTCAAGTAGGATGCAAAGAGAGAAGGTTTGAATACCCTGGCGAGCTGCTCTTTTCATCACATCATGGGGCAAGATTGCCTTGTGCAACAAAAGCTTTGATAGCTTCCCACGACGCCACCAGCAAAAAACTTTGTCAAGACAATCATAATCTGTAATTTGAGACACAGCAGACTGCTTTTTGTTTCGCCTGCTCCCAGGTCCACGTCTCTGTGCTGATCCAGCTGTTGTAGCAACAACTTGAGCAACAAAGGGATCAATCAAGTGATCATCCACGAGCTTAACCCAATCACTGGACAGGCTAACTAGGCGAATATGCTCCTCCAGCTGCAGAGGAATATGATGCATCACTTTGGCAAGAAATTTGTAAGATCTTCTAGTAATATATACTAGAGTGTGATAAGGAGACTTATACCAAGAAAAATAGAAGATAAAATCAAATCATGGCACAAATTGGTTCAGCAATTGATTATAAGTTGATGACTTCAACAAAAGAAAGTATCTTTATTATTTATAATCAGTGACATGTAAATTTAGTAGATTTGATCAAAAGAATGACACAAGTAGTAGAATTTCTTGAATTGGAGCAATATGGGAATACGATTAATGATGAAGATCAACAAAGCTAAGTAACAGAATTTCATGAACTGGGCCTGTCTACTAGTTTCAGAAAGGTGTGAAATTATTCCCCATGCATTCCTTCAATTCAGGCCATCCCATGATTGAATCGGAAGGAAGCTAACTTCAAAATGCCAAAGCCATCAACAATTAGACCATTATAATTAAGTAATCAGATTAGCAGCGCCAATCCCTAGTGCAACAGACAAAAATTTTCAGTGTAAACTAACCCAAAAAAATCATGCGTACAAAAGTAAAATACAGAGCACAGAAAAATTCTCACAGCCAACAGAAGAAAACAAAATTGTACATTTCAGCTGAATGGCATCAAGACAACGTCAACTACCCGAAAAGAAAACCCGGATAATTTCCGTTGCTATAGTTCACTCACCTTAAGCAAAAGAGCTTTGATACCTACAGAACTAGTAGTCTGCTCTACCAGTTCACGCCATGTTTTTCTGTAATTTTCAATCAGAAAGGGGCCGCCTATAAGTCCACGAAAGCTCTCCTCTATCAATAATATGTATGTCGCAATGATGGCTATACTCCCTTCTCCAATTTTTGGAGTCTGTAGACCACTGAGGGTCTTCATAGTGCCTTTGATGGCACCTGAGGCCGCTGCATTTAGCATGCATCCTCTTCTACTAGAAGGAGGAGCCTTACAAGAATAGCACCAACCACATCGCTCCCTTGGAACCTCCCAGAGTTTCTTCTCAGGACTTGGCCAGAAAAATCGTGTGGCATTGGATGAAAATGCTTTTGTCTGCTGAAAGATAGCAGATACAGGTTTCTTAGGATGTCCAGTAGCATGACCATCTGCCTGGCCTTCCTCTGCTGAAAGAGTTGCCAAACTAGCTGCTGCAGATGCAGCAAAATACCCATGCCAATACTGATTCATGTACACATGGCTTTTGAAGTGAGAGCCAAAATAGACAGAATCCTTGGTTTTAACTCGCTCACTCCCTCCAACACCTGCATTATTTTGCTCTTTGTTGTAAGATAATCTAGTAGGCACCCGCATGCCACCTGGATGCCCACTAAAACTACTGCTGTTCCTGGAAGTGCAGATAACATGGGTTGCTTCGCTTGACTTATCAAACGAATTTTGCTGGGTAATGTCAGGGGGATCCGCTTGCTGGACAACAGAACCTGCAGATGATACAGAGTCTAGTCTGATCTGTTCCAAATGCTTTAGTGCACTGCTTTCCCCATTCTCCTGTGGAGCCAAGGATTCAACACAGGCCACATTATTACAAGTTTGAGCAGTAGATATTGCCATACTTCCCCCTGTACAATCAACTGCTTCTAGGACCTTCTGTCCTTCATGAATAGAAGAAACGTGCAATTCATCTTTGACATTCTCAGTTTCAGTCAATTGAGTAATACGAGTCTCAATCATTTCCGAGAAAGAGAAAACATCTTCAGGTATATTCCAATACTGCACAATCCGCTTACATATGTCTACATACAAAGCCATGTGTTGTGCAGATGAATTAAGTACTTGCAGAACCTTCATTATATCCCTCTGATTGTAGTATCTAAGACATTTGTTTTCATTCGCAGACACCTTCATCCTGCAATGAGCAGTTTTGCATAAATACAAGCAACTACAATATTTGGCACCTTCTAAGAAGGTAAATCAAACAAGTAAAAGTGCAAACATTTCGTGAAATCAACATATGACTAGTTAAGCAACTACTTCAGATATGGGATACACTAGTGCAACTGACATAACTAGAGAAGGCAGAGGTCCAGGAACAACATTGAAATTCAAGATACATGGGACAAAGAGAATAAAGAAATAGCATTTGCAATAGCATCCAGTAAAGGGATCTTAAGGAAGAAGGATAAGGCTAAATGCAATTCATCTGGGGTTTGGAGAACAGTCAAGAGAAAGCTCAAATGCCAAGGGCTAATGAAGAGTAACATTGATATTCATGATCTACTTTCTCTTCCTGGATTCTTGCATTTTATCCCTACAAAATAGATCAAATGTTGCACCTCAAATGTTGGAAAAAATCATCCCATATCACAATCTAAATCTAAAAGCATGCAAGGAGTTGTCGATAAAACATACAACAGCAAATGATTGTGAGTTCCCAGGAATGCTTGCTCGTATGGATCTATTCCAAACATCACTGCTCCAACGAGTGCTGTTCCCAGTACAATTGGTAGTTCATTCTTGCGAATTGTGCACTCTGGACAAAACCATGGCCCTTCTGGAATATGAATCTTAGTTACACCAATACATCTTGAATGGAATGCTGATGGGCAGCCATCACAACAAAGTAAGATTCCATCCATCCCACAGAGCCGACACTCGTCATAATTCCCATCATCATTCGTAGCATCAAAACCCTCTTCATTTACCCAATTGAATTTGGAATTCAATCGAAGCTGGGATTTGATCTCGTCACTTTCTGCAGTAACTCCCACAGAACCTCTATTCTGGTATGCAGAGGTTTTAGAGTAACGACAATGTACCCTTCTTGGCCCAGGTCCCAAAGATTCAACATTATCTCCATCTAATTCGGTTCCTACCTCTGAAGCTATGCGTGTGTCAATTTCAGCCCTCACCCCTGAATAGTCCAAAATATCATCGCAAAGAATTTGCAAAACCAACAGCTTCTGACCCGCAAGTAAAGTATAATACTCCCTGACCAAGACGAAATCATGAAACCCTCTCCATTCCTGACCTTTCAAGTGACCCATTGAAGTCATATAATGGACAACATAAATGGGCCAAGTCATAGTGTCAAGCAAGTCCCAGTCCATGCTTCTGCAAAACAGAAATCAATGCTATCTCATAAATATATCAACAAAATAAGGGAAAATGTAATTCTTGCATTAAACAAGAACAAATACAGGAACCAAAAAAAGTAAAGACATTGGCAGAAAACATATGTCACTCTTTAGGAACATTTGGTCTAATTCCGATACATAAGAACCTGCATAAATTACCTAAGATAGCGTTTGAATAATAGACCTAGACAGTATAAAGAAAAAAAAGATAGTACAACCCTCTTATACCAAGTTTGGTGTGTGAGTACTAGACAAAGATTTTTAGGATATATTTATTTTATACTATAAAGAGAGGGGGGAGAGAGAGAGAGAGAATTTGTTAATGATATAAGAACTTAGTGTAAGATTATTTTTGGAAATTTAAAAATATATTTATTTTAAAATGTAAAATAAATTTTTATACCACCAAATATATGGTACAAATTTTTTTGTTTCAATCCAGTATCTCAAGGACCTTTTTATCCAATAACTTGGGTAATATGCAAAATAAACAATGAACTAAAGAGCCTGTCCAATACTATAGCATAAAAATATAACAACAAAATCATACTTAGAAAAACTACAATACACTAAAACAAATAGACTAATATGACTGATTTGATCATACAAGCAAAAAGTAATTCTCTCATGACCTCAAAAATTTCACCATGCCCTGCTCAAATGCCAACAAACAATGTAATCCAATACAAATTAACCATGGAGTCAATATTAATTTATAAATAAATGGGGAGGGGGGGTTTGGAGGCAAAAAGAGAAGGGAGAAGAAAAATTGCATTTCACGTCATAGAATGGCTATGTTGTATTTCCAGAAAGAAGCCCAGTTATCTTAACATGCTTCATAAAACAATATACCAACCAAAGATGTAAAATGCAGAATTAGACAAATTGAATACCTGAGACATTTTGAAGCTAGCTCTGAGTCTTCAGTAGAGATATTCTCAAGATGAAGCTTCAAAGCACGCATCAAAGAAACATGAATAGCATCCAATAATGTATTAGGGGATGTGCAATTGAGGGCTCCAACAAAATCATCCAATCCAAAGGGACACAAAAAAAGAGGGATGCTAAACGACCTCAGCACCCCATACACAGAAAACAAATGGGAAACATATTCCTCAGGTATACCTATATTCTCCGATGATGTAGGCAACTCTGGAGGAAGTGGCAATGGCGGTACCTCCAGGGCTCCATCCCTGTCCTGTGCATATTCACATGAATCACTGGACGAATCAGCCTCAATGTCACTAGCACCCGCTTCATCTCCATTCCCGTTATTTTCAATGACCGGAGCATCAGTCAATTCAGTCACTGAAGATGCCACCTCAATTGTATCCACTTCCTCCTTCTTCTCCTCCGCTTCATCCATTGACTTCACATTTTTACTTCTTATCCGCTTATCCAATCTATTTCTCCTTTTCTTCAGCTCACTAGTAAAAGCACTCTCATCTATAATAATCTGACGCAGCTCACGGCTCTCTAAATCCTCACAATCACCATCCTCATAATCAACCCTATACAAACCCGTGTCATAATACACGACCTTCCCAAGAAAAGTCCCGTTCTCCTGAAAATTTTTCAACACATACTGTCCCACCAAGGCCACTGATCTCGTAGCAGCAACAGCATTCTTCTCTGCATTGGTCAACGACTTCTCATCTTCACCCAATGGCCTCTTCCTCGGCCGGCCTCTTTTCCGAGGGATTATCGGATCCATGTCCCAATAAGAAAACACAAATCTACACAACCGGATCCAGATTCAAACCCAAACTTTCCCAAAAAAAACCCTAAAAATCCCTATATTGGCTAATCAAATACACCAATGCACTCTACAAACTGAAAATGAAATTAAAATCGCGTATCAGATCCTCGGAAAAAAATAAAACAAAATAAAATAATAAAATAACCAAAGGTTCAAAACCCTGGGTCCTTCTTTACATAATATAAGTATCATAAACTAATAAGTTAGATACGTGTCCATTTTCACGCTTATTTGACCTATTTTGATGTATAAGCATCATGAAATTCCATGAAACTTCTAGTACATGCAAAATACATCGCGATTGTAGAGAGAGAAACACGAACCTTGAGAAAGACAAAAAAAAATAGACGTACCTTCATTCAGAAGGAATGAAGAACCGCCATGAAATTGGGATTTCTTCGTGATGTAACAGAGACATAGAGGGCGAGAGGGAGAAAGCTGAAGCCCTAATATGTGTATGAGAGAGGGAGAGAGAGAGGGGGGGGGAAGAGAGTGATAGCCCGATTGGTGGGTACGTGCGTGTGTGATAGTACATTTTTAAGCTGACTCAATGACTCGTGCGGGCTTGGGTTTTGATTCGTACGCAACGCGGGCTGAGTTGTGTTGTATTGACTCGGGTTTTTTTGGTAATTAAAGTGATTTGTTTTATGCTGTGTTTTTGTGTGTTCTCGGAAATTGAAATTAAACTAAATAAATCAAGATATAGCTATGGCGGGAAGGGTAGTCGCTTGAAAGACAGAGAGGTGATTTGAATTTTTTTTTCCATTATTATGTAAAATATGGAGACTAGACTATTTATTTATATGTATATAACCATATTTTTTAGACCTAATATTTGAATAAGTTGTTTTATTAATAACTCGTTATAATTACAGAGAAAATTTTAATTAAAAAAATAAAAATTACATAATTATATTTCTTATTTTAAAAGATATCTCGAATGTAAAAAACTTATTACATTCCATTAAGGAACATCACATTTTTCAATACTTGTAAAATCAACCTTCTTATCATAGTTGTTATGCATGTCCACAACCACATCAAACACAAAGAACTCCAAAGTTGATCTCACAATTGAAGAGGTTGGGATTAATTAATTGCTCTCAAACCATAACACTTTTGCTTTCTAAGAGATCATTCGTTTCAAAATCGTTAATTATTACATGCTTAACCATTGAGTTTGCTAGAACTCAAGACATGTAATGCCTTTCCATTCAAAAGGTATGTTACTCTTTATTCAAGAGATGCTATGAATATTTAAAAAGAAAAAAAAAGTTGATTCATGAAGTAAAGAACACATTATTTTATTTTTAATAAAAAATAATATAATAAATGTTGCTAATTTACATTGATCAATTAGAATTATGGACATAAATTTATACTTTCATTGTTTAAATATTTCGTAATCCAAATATATAATTTAAGAAACGGTATCAATTTTCATTATGTTTCATTCTTTTACTACCTGCTAACTAAAGGTTACCACGCAACACCTTAAACCAAAAGTAATTAATAATCAAGCCAACAAACATTAGTGGTCATTTTTCAACTACTTTGTCCAAAAACTTCTAACTAGTATTAACATGTTATTCATTAATTAGTCTTGTAATCAATATTAATTTATTCCCATGATCCATGTAGGGTAATATTTCACATGAAATATCATAATTCCCCTCGTAAATATGAGAAATCCTTGTCATGAGACTTTATAATTAAACCTAATTCTTCCACATTTGTGATCATCCTCGAATTGGACACTATTGGTGGGAGGTTGGTTGTAATACCATCTATAACACCTCGAGTCAAAAATAGCTAATAACTAAACCAACGAATTTTAGTGGACCTTTTTTCAATCAATTGGTCCAGAAGTTTATAGCTAATATTAACATGTAGTTTACTACTCAACCTTATAAATCAATACTAATTCTTTCTCATAATTAATGTCTAACTACACTTCACATGCTACCCTCTCCATAAATTAGTGACGATCATTGAATTTTCATTGCTATAGGTTAAGTTTTCCCTCTATTTAAGGTACTTTTCCTGGTATATGAAAACAAATCTAATTGACACAAATTCCAAGTATTAATTAGATATGAGATGGTACCAAATTAAATCGAAAGCCAACATTTGGAAACCTATACTAAAAGGAAAATCGCAATGACAATATTGAATCAAGTTTTATGGGTTTTTAATTGAATCACAACAAAATTTTAATGATGCTAAATTTTGTATGAAGATAGATGATTATATAAGAGTTCAAGAATTGATGGATCAATTTGAAAATTTAGTCGTAATCACAAAGTAACCTAAAAATTGGGATTTTGAAATTTGCATTCCAAGACATATAATCTTATTATAAGACTTATTAACAAAAATGTCAGATCTCGATTGGCTCGACCAAATCAAGTTGGACCAAAACCGAACTATAGAACGAGCCAGTCCTTCAAAAAAGCCTATCTTATGGTCGAATTGACAATACTTACTGGACCTAGCCAGGTCTAACAAGTCAAAATGCAACCTAAAAAAATTGCAAAATGATGCATAACAAAACAGCAAGTGGTCCAATGTTCAATGTCATCTGAATAAGCAAACGAACATAAAGTCACATACAGAAAAGGAAAAGTATCTACAATATACAATCAATAATAACATAGCAAAGTAATATTAATATATTCCACTCAACAATGAATAGTATTTATTAATATATTACTTACCTTTACTTTTATTTGTCAATCGTCACAAGATAAACACTAAATAGAACAAAAAAACTAGAAAGAAAATATAACTTTTATATCCTATAAGATTTGTTTTTACGTTTATTTATGGCTGGTTGATGAATTTAATCCAATTATGAATTTAATTATGCCATATTAAATTTATTTTTTCTTATAATTAAAATATAACTTATATTTTTATTTTTTTATTGATCTCGATTCTACCTCAATTGAACCTAATTCAACCCTTAACACTCTACCATGTCTGGGTTAAACCACTGAGACGGGTTTGACAACAATGCTTCTTAGTATTTGCTTTATTCTCTCTCATGCTATTCATCTCATTGTGAAATTCAACAAGTAGATGCCTATAACGGTTTCCTCAACAGTCATCCAACAAAGATAGTCTTTATGAAATAGCTTATTGGATTCGTTCATCCCCTCTATCCCCATTGTTTATGTCAACTAAAAAATCTTCTAATAATGGTCTAAAATAGGGCTCACATGCATGGTCTTTTTCATTTTGATAGCTTTCTTTTCCACATAAGTTTCATTAGAACAAAGCTAACACATTCACATTTATACTTCTTTGAACTTTGATTTCATTGTTGTATTCTTTTACGTTGATGTCATCTCCACTGCTCTTGAACTCCTCGATTGCTACATCTCAGTTCTCTCACATCAATTTGTTATCCAAGGCTTTGATGCTATCCACTTCTTCCTTAGCATTAGTGTCACTCACACCCTTTATGATATGTTTAGTATGCTTAAATGGATCTGAAATAGGATTGCAATTCTGGATTTTATTTCTTTTCCTATATTTGGAAGTACTTGATTTTTTGTAACTGACAATTCTAGTTTTAAATAAAGATTCAATTATGCATCTGCACCGGCGAAAATCACAATTCTATTCCATTATTCAAATGATTTTTAACTTCATTATATATATTTATTACATCAATGAATTAAAACATATTCATTTTATAAATACACTATATATACATTCAACTGCATTGCGAAGATGCTACAACCAAACATAATATAGGAATTGAATCATTGATTCTATGGGTATTTCCAAACATAAAAATAGACTTAGTATTCTGTTGTAAATTTCATTACACAAAAAATATGATAAGTTTTTATTGTTTTGAATTAACTTGTGAAGTTTATTATAGTTTTGAACCCATCTTGTATTAATTTAGTTCAATTCACATTTTAAACTATAATTTATAATTAATGAAGAACTAGACACATGATGTATGATATCATATCACAATGACTAACTTTTTATAATAATAACATGGATTGATACTACGTAATAGGTTGATAAAATCAATATTCATGTGATTAACAAACCTTAAAGGTATCTTGGCAGCTAACTATATTTACAAAACTAATATATAAAATAAATTAAGTCAATCTATATCCACATCCTAATAACCTATAGTCATAAGTCATACACATATACATTTTAAATAACTACAAACTTGAACTTTTTTATGCAATATGTTACAATAAGGGATTTTTTAAAATTGCTTGTAAAATATTATTTTATTTCTTAAAATTATTTGAATTGATTTTTTTGTTCGGTTCAAATTACTCTACCAAACCAATTACTAAACTTTGATTTGGTTCAAATTGAAAATTTTCCAAACTAAATCATAGAAAAAAAAAACATATTTTTTAGTTTAGTCTAGTTCAATTTATGGTTTAGTCATTTTTTTGCCCATCCTCCTTTTGTTGTGAGAGTATTGAGTTACTTACCTATTTAGCATCAAACTCAACATGATCACACCAAACATGCAAGCATTTATTACCACTTGTGCATGAATTTTTTCCTTCTAGACATGTTAATGTTTGTTGTATTCCTACATGTCACTGGTGTGTAGATAACATCAGCAATAACTTGTCTATAGTAACATTTTCTTGATTATTGCTCAAGTCTCATGCTAACTTCAACACATTAAGATTGAGGAGTAATATTATGGTACAATATCACTAATGTATAAAGATGGAAATACTATTTTCAGTTATGTACTAAAGTTACAAATCCTTATCCTTATTTTCCAATATAAATATATCATGTATTTATATAATCAATAATAATAATAAAATTTTTATACACATGAAATTGGTTACTTAAAAACCTATTCCTAAAATCACATTACATGCCATGAAATTCAACTACGAGATCTTAACATGAATTTATGTTATGGACAAACCATGTGTATAATATTAGGTTTGAGTTGTTGATACTTGATTTGTTTTTCTAAAAGCCAACTTAACCCTATGAAATATTAAAATTTAAATCAAACCCATCCCAAATCTTATAAAGAATTGTTCCATCAAATTCAATCATATTAAATAAGCTATAATACCCATACGCTTGCACTTTTAGCCTCCAAGCAGCTAGTAGCCTATTATGGTATTGCTTATAATTAAAGGTCTTGTAGGGATTTTTTTTTTTTTATTTCCCTACAATAGTTTTTTGGACTTAAGTGCAAAGGTGAAATGTTTTTTTAATGTCATGATTGGATTATAAAATGTTACTTAAGATGGTGCAGATAGGTGATCCATGATTTCAATGATGCAAATAGGAAGTGAATAAGTGAAGTGGTGCAGAAGATGTATTAATAGGATGTTAATTTATGCACTTGAAAAAACACATCCCTTTTTTGCATCGCTTTTGTCAACATCAATCACTAATTAATAGCAAAAGCCTTATCATTTAGTGATATAAACATTAGTCTTTCAATAGGATAAATCATATTTAAATTTCCTCTTTGTTATAACTTCTGAAGAAAAAAAAACAAACAATTTTTTTACCAATTATATACTACACAATTGAGGAAAATGGAGCATTAAACTTTATCTTACTGAGACATTTTGAGATGGAAAAATAAGAATGCTTAATAATTTATTTATATTACTAGGTTGAAATAGTTGAAACTGTTTTTAACATTCTTTTAAGATTGGCATCAATTTTAAAAATAAGGTGGATAAACTCTTAAACCAATTTCTTGAGTTTAAGGATTCATCTAATTTAGTAAAAGCTAAGAAAATCCTAAAAAGTAAAATCGCAAGAATGGATTCTAGATTAGATGTACATGATAAGCTTAAAAAAGAAAAAAATAAGTGGCCTAAAGGAAGCTCATAAAATATGAAAAGATAAATATCCTAATTTTCAAGTTAAAAATCACTTATTTGAACATTAAGGTAGCGTTTGGTTGCCATAAAAATGTGGTACTGTATTGAACAAATTTTTTGTCCTATGTTTGGTTGACAAAAGTGATATAAGTACTGGACAAAAAAGGAATATGATACTGGACAAAATGGCTAAATTTTGTACCATGTGTAATTTGGTACAAAATTCGTAGCACTGGATAAAAAGTTAATTTTTCTAAATTTCCCAAACTATCCTTCCATTTCTTTTCCTTTGCATTAGACAAACAAAAAACCCTTTCAAGACTAGTACGCAACCTAGGTTCCATTTGTGCCGCTCCAGTTATGGACTTCGCTTTGCAATCGATCGCTGTTTGGTTGTCGCCATCTTCACGCCAGAGGTCGCTGTTTGGTTGTCGACGTCTTCACGTTGTAGGCCGCCGTCAGGTTCGTCTGCTTGCGTTGTTTCTCCCTTGCTTGCTTTTCTGTCTTCCTCGCATGCTCTCCGTCCGGTTGTCATCGCTTTCTCTATTGCTTTGCTCTATGTCGTAACCTTATGTCATTGGCTTGCTCTGTGTCGTCGGTTGTTTATGCTTTTTTCTTTTTCAATTTCTCTGTATCGTAACCTTGTTGTTTCTTTGTAGACAGTAGGAAATCCTTGTCCGCAACACAACTTCAAGATTATCTAATAATAAAAAAAAAAATGATAAGAATGTCTTCATGTGAAAATTATTAATTTTTTTCAATCAATGGATTTACTCAAATTATTTTATATAATTTATAATATTACATGAATTAAATAATCTCTTCAAATAGTATTTTCTTATAATAATATTAAATATGTATAAATAACCATGATATCATTAAAAATGGTATAATTGTCAAATTTACTATGTTCAGTGTAGTAGTTCGTAATTCTAAAACAATGGACAGTACAAAAATCCTTGTCTAATATTAAACATACTAAACGTGGTACAAAAAAAAAATTTATCCAGTTTTTCTTGTTTTGTACTATCTAGTACCAGTAATCAAACGCTACCTAAGAAGATTTAAGACAACTTTTAGACTTATCAAAAGAACATCCAACATGCTTGTAACAAAGGCAAAGAATATTATAAAGCCTTATTATCCTTATACCACCCATGTCATCTTTAGTACTTAAAATGGAATGGAATTAAATCACTAATGGAATGTTAAGTACATTAGTATATTTAGATACTCCATGAAATTAAATGGAATTGAATGATATATAATTGTATTTATAAAAAATGCCTTTAACTCATGATGAATTAAATATAAATTAATAAAACTAAAAAAGGCTATTTAATTATTATTAATGAGATGAAATGGAAATTTCCCCTCGAAGCTGGAATTATCGATTTCAATGAATCACATTATAGCTTCTCAAAATACTTTCAATCATAGGAATATAGAATCACAATTCTATTCCAAAGTCATTTCAGCATACCAAACATGACATTATCGTTACTAATTTCTTATTTGGTAAGTGTGACATGCATGGGATAAGCAAATGAACTAAGAGGGTGCTAGGTGTGATTTTGATATACTAACACTCAAAGTTAATGTTTGTAAGAGGATCATAATAACAAATTTATAAGTGAGGAGTTGAATTAAGAAAGTGAGAAATGTTCCTAGATTTTCTCTTTGACTTTTGGATTTAGTGGAGAGTTATGAGATTATTGACTAACCTTATTTGTCAAGCTCTTCCCATCTATCCTCATTTAAACTTTGGGATGGGTTAGCTGACTTGGACGTGAAAGCCTATGTCTAAAACAACTATCATTATCATTATACTAGATATTGTACAACTTTATATTATATGATACATATAGAGCTATGCAAGTAGGGTGAGTCGTACAGATTAGCCCATTTAACTTGAAAAAAAATGCAAGTTAGGCTGCAAATGCATTGATCCACGAGCTAATGCAAGTTGACCCTATATTAATTTGTTTAACTTTAAGAATATGGAAAAAAAATGCATGTTGGCTTGTTAGTCTATGAATTAATGTGAGATAACCCAATTAACAAAAAAAAAAACAAGGATTGGGTTAAAAAATTTGGCCCACTTGTGAAGCGAGCCGACTTGCATTGATCCATGAGCCAACATGAATCGGGACGGCTCAATCTGTTTAGCCCGCTTTTTCAATCCTATATATACATATATAACTTTTAATAAGTTAAATCAAGGAAATATTGATAGGTTACAACAGGAAATGGTAATTTTATATTAAATAACATTGATGTCTTTCCTCCTTTATTTTAGATACGTGCCACATCCCTTTAGTATTGATTACTGCAAGAATTTGAAAAGGTATTATTATCCAATGTTCATTTTATGCCCCTAGCCAATAATTGGGGGGAAAAAAAGCAGTGGCAATAGCTCTTTCCAAAACCACTATTCATACGATAATAAATACATAAAAGGAAAATGTTTTTCTTTTTCTTTACCCCAAAAAAAATGTTTTTCTTTTTTAATTTTACATAAATAATTAAAATCGCTGAGTTCCAAGGATCCAACTCACTTTTTTTTTCACTCGGTAAGATGCGAGTCGACTCGGAGTTTAATGCGAATCCAGATATTTTCCCTTTGTTTTGTTTGAATGTACAAGTTTATGCCGTGTTTGGCATCAAAATGCGAAATGGCGGGAACGTGTTACGCAAGACACAGCTCCCCGCCAAATTACTTGAAACCCAAAGTGGATTGACTGCCCTACCTTGCAACGGTCACTCTCCAATCTCCATGCATTTTTATTATAAAATTGATATACTGTGTTAAGGATATATTTTAGTATGGAATTGGATGGTACCATGCGCAATAGAATAACCAAAAACATAAATGAAATAAATCATCTATATATTTAATGTGATGTAACCTATTGTGTATAGATTATTTTATTTTGGTTTTGTAAGTATTGTGTGATATGATTTTTAAAATAATATTGTATTTATATCTAAACTTTAAATAATTTTTTAATTAAGTATAAAAAACTTTTTGATTGTTAATTTTAATAACCGATTAATTTTTATATATTAGTTTCACAATCTTACTATCTCATTTAACTCCATTTATAAATTTTATCATGTTGATTTTTTAATTAAGTATAAAAAACTTTTTTATTTTAATTTAATAAGTAATTAACTTTTATATATTAGTCTTAAAACCTTACTACATCATTTAACTTTATTTATAAATGTTTATCATATTGGCATAAGAGTGTGGCACGTATATAAAATAAATTATTGAATATTGGAAAAGTTGTATTGGATGTCTACATGGCCTTATTGCCACCGTGAATAATATTTTGGAAACTTTTACTTTGCATTTGACATTAACTGTATATGGAAAAACATTTTTTTTTTAAACATCCCATTTTTGCTCTTATCTAGATTTTTAAATAAAATAATAAAAATAATAAAAAATAAAACCTAGTTTACAAGATAATGAAAATGAAAATAAATAAAAACAATGATAACAAAAAATAATAATGAAACTTTCAACAATATTAAGGAAACATGGATCTTTAAATTAAGCTCGAGAATTTCAAATCAATAAAAAATTAATTATGACTATTAACTTATATACAAATTGATTACATAAAATAAACGAGAAAATGGTCAGCTCAGCTAGTTCACCCATGCTCCCACATAAGAAAGGAAGTTAAAGGTCACAAGTTCGAATCTTGGAAGCATCGTGGAATATTTTTTTTTTTTTTACTTACTGAAACCGAGTGGCCACATGTTGACAGCTCATTGGCCGAGCAAGATCACGTGCCTAGCATGTGGTCATCTTTAACCTCCGTAATACGACTGAGAACTGAGAAGAGGTACGTGCACGGGAGATCAACAAATCCAACTGAACCAAAGCCTTTTTCATCTAATTTGATACACATTTATCACTTATAACTAAAAAAAAAAAAACGGATTGAATCATAAGAAATGAACAAATTTGAAGAGATAAATTTAAATCTCAAAGGGATAAAAATAACGTCTAATGGCGAGGATGATTCGAGCTTATCAAGCTTGGTTTAACAAGTTTATAAATAGAGCTCCATTTCATAAACAAGGAGAGGAAGAAAAATCACAAAAAACACGCCTTAGCAAGCTTTGGCTGGAGCTTTCTCTCTCTAGAAACCCCATAACCATTCTCTACATTCTCTCTAAGATTAAAAGCTTTATACACAAAATCAAGCCACAAATTAGGTGTTGATAGCTTCTTGAGGTTTCCTAGTTTTAGAAAAAGGTTGCCTTTTGCATTAATTCAACCGAGAAAAGGGGGGTTTTCAAAACCCATCGTCGGCCATTGTCAACGTGTGAGCCGCCATCTCTAGGTGACTTAAGCGTGAAATGACATCATGATCGAGTCCTTTGTCCCAACAAAGCTATGGCCGACACTTCCCAACGCTTCAACAACCACCGGAGATAGCCGCCGACGAGGCTTTTAGCTGTTGCTCACGCACGTGAATTCGACCCGTAAATTTGACCTACGAACCGAACCGCAAATTGACCCACAATTTAACCCACATCCAAGTAAGTGATGTCTTTATTATTATTATATTATTATATTAATTCATATGTTTGATTTTATCTTTTAGGATAATTAGAATTTAGTTAAATAAATAGGATTAGTGAACTTAGTTTTGAATTGATTTAATAATTTTAATTAATTTAATTAATGATCCGAGCTTAATAAAGGCTAATAATACTAATAAAAAATAATAATAAAAAAAACGTTTTGTCACATAGAATTTTTTTTCTTTTTTTAAAATAAAAATTAAGTTAACTTTTTCAATTTAGAGTTTTTTTTTTTAAATCTCGATAAATGAAAATTAGGTTTAGAATTTTTCTTTGTTTTTTTTAAATATATATATATATATATATATATATATATATATGATAATAAACATAAATATGGCCAAGCTTTTTTCTTTTAATTAAAATTGAATAAAAACACTAAAGTTTTTATAAATAAGCGAATTACGACTTGTTTGATTCAGAATAACTGGTAAATAGGCACTCTTATGGGGCTACTTTAAAAATAAAAAAAAATTCAAATCATTATTAGTATAATCGTTATTATTTTGTTCTTCTTATTATTTTTTGAGTAATTTTTTTATTATTGATGCTAAAAAGGATATTATAAAATAAAATATGCTTCAAATTTTTGAAGATTAGGGTGGTAATTTTAGGGTTTTAATATGTTAGCCTCCGAATCGAAAATCTCTGGTTTTTCTTTTCTTTTCTTTTCTTTTTTTTAAAAGAAATGGTCTTGTTAACCAGTGTTCAAGTTAGGATTAATCCGTTCAATTAGTCCTAAACTTAATGATTTTTCCCAACTCCAAATAGATAAAAAAAAAAACAAGATCAATTTTTTTTCTCCTAATTCAAGTTGAGGGTTCATGTTAAATGGGCATAAGATTTAATATAAATTGAGTTAGGTAAAAATGAAAAAGAAAAATTAAAATTAGATTCGATAAGATGATGACTCCACTAGGGATGTATAGTAGGCTAGCACTTAAGTCTTCTGAAATTATAATTTATTTTAGATATCTGTAATTTGTATTCTTTCTATAAATATTTAGTTATACTAATTTTTGTATTTTACAATGATATAGGGATTTGACAAACTTAGCCTTTATCGAGTTTTCATATATGTGATTGTGTGATTAGATACGGTCAGATTCAGATTGTTTATAACCCTAAGACGGGGAGCTATTGTGTAAGTTCCAAGTGAAGTGAGGTAATCATTGCTCGGGGTTGATTAGGCTACCTACCTCAATGCTTCAATATGGCATAAGATCCATTTTTTTCGAAAATATGGGAGGTCATAGAGCTTGGAAACCTTTAGAACCCACCTCTTTGCATACATGAAATCATGAACCAGCAAATAATTAACGATGTGGCATCTTGTAAAAATTGTACCTTGGAGTTTTGAGGCAATTCCTTTTTGTAAGCATTTCCTATAAAGAGATTGTTATCATGATGGTTATGTATTTTTCATTACAAATATGTAAAATTAGATATTTGTTTGTAATGTAGAAATTTTCATTTTGTAACTCTGTTAGATGGCTGGCGCTATGATCGACCATCTTCTTCGCAAAGAAATCCGTGTTTGCAAGCCTTTAAACCCTAAGTTGATACTAGATCATTGGCTCACTCTAAATAGTCTGGAAGAACAAACCTTCATCCAAGATAAAGTAGGGCCCATCTTTCACTGATGAAAATTGACGTTAACCTACCTTTGATTCGGGCCGTATTACACTTTTGGAAGCCCGAGCTCGTGGCTTTCTTTATTGGGCTACATGAGATCACTCCAACCATGAAAGAGTATACCCAACTTCTCCAACCCCCTCCGCTTTCCAATGGGATATATGCGCCAAATTTAGAGGTTGGGCCAGCCAGCATATTCAGCAAACTTCTAGGGGTTCGCAGAGTGGTGATCAACCAAGCATTGGAAAATAGCAATGGGTATTGTCTTCGAATGGATGACTTAGAGACATGGTTTGTAACACGATTCGACGATGGAAGTAAGAAGGATATCCTATGCGGAAACCCTAAAAATTACAAACAGAGTCGGATTCATGCATTCATCTTAATGGCATTTACAAGTATTCTTTTTCCTATCGGGGTCTTCCACATTCATTATAGAGTTACAGAATTGGTAACTCGGTTCTTAGAAGGAAAGTCCTATATCCGGGCCCTTTTAGCTGAACAATCCGAAATTTGAATTTTGTGAAGAAAAAGGGTCATGGAATCCTCCAATATTAATCTTATTTTGATTTGGTTTGTAAGCCAACTCAAGTGTTTTTGGGTTGAACATGGTTAGAAGATCACTGGCCTAACAGGTGGACCTCATATATTCATGTGCAGATAGGATGAAGTTGCTAGATGACCTTCCCAACCATAACTAGGTTGAGGTACTCAAGAGTTTCAGTGCTGAAGACTTTATGTAGACTACCAAATGGAGCTACTACAATAAGATTATTCTGATGTGTAGAAACTTTCAAACTGTCCCATTAATTGGGCTTAACTGGTGCATGGGTTATCATCCAAATTCGGTGGTCCGTCAATTTGTCACCATCCAAGACATAGTTCATAGGCCCTCATTAGAAAATGTCACAGTTGAATTTCAAGATCCAAACATGTTAGTACCTAACAAGACCGCCAAGCTGATAGAGGTAAGGGCCCTATGGGAGGCTCGAATTGAGAGCCCTAATGTTGACTTTAGGGAATTAGATGGCGAAATAGGAAAACACTAAGCTATCGGGGACTTTATCATCAACCAATTGTACAGAATGGGGAAAAGGATGTATCGGGCTCCTAATGTCACTTAGCCTACACCAGACAACCTAAGCTCAGAAATGAAAACTTACATGGAGTAGGTAAGAGCTCGAATGGAAGTCCATTTTGAAACCACAGAGAGTAAGAAAGACGTATTGGAGAATAGATTCAAGGAATCTAATAAGAGGAATAAGGCACTTAAAGCCCAATTGAGGAAACCCAAGCAAAGGTTAAAACATTAGAAGCTGCCATGGATGCTAAGGAGAAAGGGAAGGATTTAACACCCACCCAACAAAAGAAGAGGAAGTGCAGAAGTTAGAAGAAATTAGATTATAGGATTTCTTGATGTTTTGAATAAAGTATTGAACTCCAAAGTTTGCAATATTAATAAAATTCTAGTATTGTCGTATCGTTAATTAAGTGCTGGTTTTTTTGCATCTTTGTATAGTACATGCATCATATTCATTTGCCCTTTTTACATATAAATAAACAAAATGGTAAATAAATTCTTGCTAACGGGAGTCGAGCTTGACTTTCTAGGTATCAAAGATAACTCTTAAATAACCAAACCCTTCGAGAAGTCCGATCAACACCTGCTCCAAGACTAAAATGGCTAGTAGCGGTAACAACAACGACAATAGTCATGTCAACAGTGGCAATAACAACAGCACTGACACCTCCCCTGACCTAAGGATCATCTCATTGGAATAAACAGTCCAACAATTGACCACTTAAGTATGTTTCTTGATTGAAAGCATTGGTCTCCTTCGCGCCACTCTGCCTACTTAAGGGGAACATTCAAGGGCTCAAAAGGGAAAGGTAGTGGAAATCCAGCCACCCGAATATGAGGAAATCAACTCCCGACTTAATCCTGCATTTGAGTATGAGCTAAAAATGACAATCAATAAAGGGGCCAAATTTAGATGACATAAATAGGGAATTGGAAGATAGGCAGAAAAAAATAAAGGAAACTCTTTCAGCAATTGGCTGACAAAATAAGGACTTTGGAAGGTCCCGATAGTTTTAATCAAATCGAGATCACTATTCACTAATCCATTGGTATGTGGTGTAGGTGCTTATCCAAAAAAATTCAAGGTACTAGAGTTTGAGAAATATAGCGGCACTAGTTGTCCTAAGATGCACACAAGGTTGTACGTGTGGAAAATGAGTAAGTATGCATAATATGACCAACTCATGGTCAAAACCTTCTAAGACAGCCTCACGGGCCTCGCTTTAACATGGTATGCACAATTAGATCTCAACCAAGTCAATACATGGGATAAATTGACCCATGCATTTTATGAGCAATACAAATTCAACATTGAAGTTGCACATTTGGTGCTGGATTTAGGGAGGCTTCGAAAGAAGCACAACTAATCCTTTAAAGAATACACTCAGCGTTAGAGGGCTCAAGTTGCTAGGGTTTCTACTCTAATCTCGGAGAAATAGTTAACTTTTATTTTCACCAACACATTGGAGAATTCCTATTTCACACATCTGGTTAGGCAGACCTTATTCAGCTTTGTAGAAGTAGTGGCAGCAGGATGCAGGATAGAAAATGCAATCACATCCAGAAAACTCCAAACTACTAACTCTCCCAGATTTGCATCATCACTAAGACTTATGGGGAGCAGTAAAGGTAAAGAAGCCACGGTCAATATGGTTAACTCAAGCAAGAACAACAGATTGGGATCTCACATGACTTTCTAAACAATAACCACTAGTGAATTAGACCCAAGTTACCAGGGCTCCAAGACTCCAATCCCTGTCTCACTCGGTTAGGTTTTCGCTCGGTTACGAGCAGATAATCTAATTAGCTTCGAGATCCCTAACGATCGATACAAGCCAAGGAATTTTAACCCCAACCTCAAATGTGAGTATCATATGGGGCAGGAAGGACACTCAACCGATAAGTTTTAGAGACTTTGAAATAAAATCCAAGACTTGATTGATGTAAGAATAGTATAGTTAGATTTCATTAATGCACCAACCTTGAGCGTTAGCAACAATCTGCTACCTAATCACAATCCTACAATTAACATGATCACAGTCAAAGAGCTAGAACCTGGACTAAAAAGACTCTTTGCCCTGGCAGAATAAACAGCGCAATAAGTGGGCCATTTACAGTGTATAAACCCAAAAGACAAAACTTAGGTTAAGCCTGCTATTTACCAGCCGTCTAAAGAAGAAAAAAACAAGAATAAAGCTCCCAAGCCACACAAGAGTCACACACAAAGGGAGTTAAGAAAGAGGTGGTTGGCAGGAGATCTGATAGTTAGCACCTTAGGTGAGTCATCTAGAAAGTTCGAATACTTGGTGGATTACTTGTTCACACCAATGATCTATAGGTCGTCTACTGGTTGGGGGCCTAAATTTGAAGAGGAAGACAATCGTCTAGACTGGAAAGATAGGTCCATATATATGATTGGATTTAGCCCAAAACCAGTAGTTATAAAAATATTACAAGGAACTAGAGGAAGAGGTAAAGGTCCCGGAGAAGAAGTATGCGTTCCATGTCCCAATCTCCCTAAAGAAATATAAAGCAGCACCACTCGACTACCAGGCTGTCAATCAGGAAAAAGCTTCAATAATAGGAGGGATCACCCGCTCAGGAAGAATTTATAATCCTAAAAATAAGGTTTCCATTAAAGAGCCCATTGTTGAGGTGGAAAAGGAAGAGGAAGAGGGACTTCCTACATTTACGAAGATGATTAAATCAAGTGACTATAAGATCATGGAGCAATTCACTAAAGTCCTTGCCCAAATATCACTCATAGGCCTTCTTATATCATCCGAACCACATCGAGAGGCACTCTTTAAAGAACTTAGACAAGTCAAGGTACCAAAAGGAATTGCAACAGAAAAATTGAGCCACATCACCGACTCGATTTTCACCATGGATCAAATATCCTTCTCGCTCAAAGAATTGAGAGAAGATGGTGATCAACATACCAAGCCACTTTTTATAGTGGTAAAATGCAACAATATAATAGTATCTCGGGTCCTCGTAGAGAATGGATCACCTCTTAATGTATGCCCTTTAATTACCCTCGACTTGCTAGGGGTCGATATGAGCAACATTAAGCCAAGCTCAACGGTAGTCAAGGCCTTTGACGGTTCTAAGAGGGAAATTGTGGGTGAGATTAGTCTGCTGATAGAGCTCGGCCCATAGATTTTAAACATCTCATTCCAAGTCCTTGACATCCCAAGGTCCTTTAATCTATTGTTAAGGAGGCTTTAGATACATACAACAGGAGTTATACCCTTGAGCCTTCAATAAAAGGTCAAATTCATATCAAATGGCCAAATAATCACTGTGCTAGACAAGCAAAATTATGCTATCTATAAGGAAACGACCATACCTTACATTGAGGAAGATGGTCTTAAAGACTTTAGGCTCCAAATATTCGATGAGGCATGTATGGTCATTAAAGAAGAGACGAGTGAAGCAAGGCCCCAATTCAAGAAGGGATAGCAAGGGATGTTTGGGTTAGGGTATATCCCTACTCTAGAAGAAAAAAATCAAGCAATACGTAAGAGGGGAGGGAGACTATATGATACCTTGATGGATTTTCCACCCCTTCGTCAGACTTTTTCTCGGCCAATTAACACTTAAGATCCGGGAGCAATACAAGCCAACTTCAACAGGGATGACTTATCAATAGAGACTTTAGCTCCTCACATCTCCAGCCCATCTCCGACTCTTAATAATTGGTTTTCCTATCCTCTTAATAGCACTAGGTTTGCTTTAGAATAAGGAGTAATCATAGTTAATATTTTTTTTTATGTTTACAACCATCATTGTTCAAAATTAAATAGAACTCTTTGATAAGTCGAGTAATAAAATTACAAGTTATTTCAATCATGCTTCTTTCTTTTACTTATATACTTTCGCTTCATTTCCACATAGACTCAATATTCTTGATGAACGCTAGGGATATCTCATGCTTGTAAATAATGAAAATATTGATATTGCTTCAAACACTATTGAGTCAGTCGTCGGAAACAATATTAATGACCACAAAGCAGTACAAGAGAGTTAGCAAAAATATGAACAAAGTAGAATTTTGAATGATGAACCAATGGAGATAGTCAACCTAGGAACCGAAGAAGATCCCAAAAACCTTAAGATTGGAGGTAATTTGAGTAATGAGCAAAAGTATGAGATAACCAAGCTACTGGCTAAATATGCAGATGTGTTTGCCTAGTCATGTGGACACATGCTAGGACTTGACCAATCAATAGTGGTTCACAAGTTACTTACAAGAGAAGATGTCAAACCTAAAAAATAAAAGTTAAGAAGATTTAGGCCTAACATCTTACTAAAGGTCAAAGAAGAGGTCAAGAAGCTACTAAAAGTCGAGTTCATTGAAGTATCGGACTATCCAGAATGGGTAGCGAACATAGTCCCTGTTTTGAAGAAGAATGAAAAGGTATGAGTATACATGGATTTTCGAAACTTAAACTAAGCTACACCTAAAGACAACTTCCCTCTACCCCATATAGATGTCTTGGTAGACAATACAGCGAGAAGTCATCTATTCTCATTTATGGACGGCTTCTCGAGATATAATCAGATAAAAATGGTAGAAGAAGATAAGACGAAGATGACCTTTATCACGACTTGGGGTACCTTCTGTTATAAAGTCATGCCTTTTGGTTTAAAGAATACTGGAGCAACATACCAGAGAGCAATGGTCGTAATACTTCATGACATGATGCATTGAGAAGTTGAAGTATATGTTAACGACATGATAGCTAAATCTAAAGAAGGGGAAAACCATGAGGTTGTCTTAAGGA
The DNA here is from genome assembly GCA_037954665.1 of Laguncularia racemosa. Classification (NCBI taxonomy): domain Eukaryota; kingdom Viridiplantae; phylum Streptophyta; class Magnoliopsida; order Myrtales; family Combretaceae; genus Laguncularia; species Laguncularia racemosa. The sequence continues at coordinate 256,443 of JBBMOL010000324.1, read as the reverse complement.
AACTATTCGAGCGATTAAGAAAGTTTCGGCTGAAGTTAAATTCAGAAAAATGCACTTTTGGGGTCACATCTGGTAAGTTGTTAGGGTTTATCGTAAGTTGAGAAAGCATTAAAATCGACCATAATAAAGTAAAAGCTATACTAGAAATACTTTCCTTATGTACCATCAAAGAGGTAAGAGACTTATTGGGACGGTTAAATTACATAGCTCGGTTCATCTCATAACTCACGGATAAATGCTGCCCACTATTTCGGCTCCTAAAAAAGAACGCCACTATAGAATGGAATGACGAAAGTGAAGAGGCGTTTAATAAGATCAAGGAATATCTTATGAACCCTCAAGTTTTGGTAGCCCCAAAACCAGGAAGGCCTTTATTCTTATACCTCATAATACTTCCCAAGTCGATGGGGTGTATACTGAGGCAAAAAGATGAAAGAGGAAGGGAACAAGCTATGTACTACTTGAGTAAGAAATTCATGGAAGGAGAACAAAGGTACTCCAAGATAGAAAGAACTTATTGTGCATTGGTTTAAATCATGCATCGACTAAGACAATATACTCTCTATTATCCCATCGAACTATTAATGAAACATGATCCCCTAAAATACTTAGCAGATAAACCTGTTTTGTTGGGAAGGATTTCCAAATAGCATATGCTCTTATCAAAATTTGACATTACATACGTAACTCAAAATTCAATGAAGGGACAGACATTAGCAGATCAGTTGGCGGAGTACCTAATCGAAGGAGATTCTCGAGAATCACAAGCCCAGTTCCCAAATGAAAATATACCGATGGTAAATGTTGAGTCAGAAGAAGAATCCAAGATAAAAAAGGATCATAGATGGAAGATGTATTTTGACGGAGCCACCAATGTGTTTGGATGCGAAATTGGGGTAGTGTTGATATCGCTAAAAGGAACACAGTTCCCTGCAACAATGAGACTCACATTCTCATATACCAATAATATTGCGGAGTATGAAGCATGTATCCTCAGCCTTAAAATGGCCTGCTATATGGAAATCCATGAGTTAGATGTATACGGAGATTCCTTGCTTATCATATTATAGACACGAGGAGAATATAAAACTAAAGACCCTAAATTGGTGCTATACCACCAACACTTGACATAATTAATCGAAGAATTCGAGGTAGTTACCTTCACATACATCCCAGAAACTCAAAATTAGTTCCCAGATGCCCTTGCCACATTAGCATCTATGATTTAAGTAACAAGAGGAATCGAAGTTCAGCCTTTGAAGATAGAAATTAAGGGCAGGCTCGCTTATTGTCTAGTAATTGAAGAAACATAAGATGACAAGCCTTGGTACTACGATATCAAAACATTCCTCCAAAAAGGTAAATACCCCGAAATGGCCAACAAAAATGACTAAAAGACACTCAAAAGGTCAGCAAGTCATTTCCTATTAAGTGGGTCTATGCTTTATAGAAGGTCATTCGACACCATGTTGCTGAGATGTGTAGACAAAGAAGAGGCAAATAAGTTAATGAAAGAAATACACAAGGGGGTATGTGGCCCCTATATGAATGGACACATGCTTGCTCAGAAGATTATGAGGATAGGCTACTATTGGTTGACAATGAAGTCGGACTGCATTAAATACGTTAAGCACTGCCATTTGTGCCAAGTTTATGCCAACAAGATAAATGCTCCACCTAAGAGCTCCATTCACTTTCCGCGCTATGGCTGTTCTTTATATAGGTAATTGACATTATTGGACTAATCACCTCAAAGACATCCAATGGTTATAAGTTTATACTGGTAGCTATTGGTTATTTATCTAAGTAGGTTGAAGCCTCATCATATGTTAGCGTCACTAAAGGAGTGGTAGTCTGGTTCATGAAAAAAGACATAATAGCTCGATATGGAGTTCCTGAATTGATCATCGCCGATAATGGCACTAATCTCAATAACAAATTGATGATGGAATTATGTCAACAATTTAAGATAAATCATAGAAACTTAACTCCATACCGACCTCAAATGAATGAGGCAGTAGAAGTAGCTAACAAGAATATTAAGAGAATTGTTGAGAAAATGACCATCACCTACAAAGATTGGCACGAGATGCTACCCTTTGCACTCATGGCCTACAGAACCTCCATTCAAACATCTACTAGAGTTACTCCCTACTCACTAGTATATGGTGTCGAGGTAGTATTACCAGTCGAGGTTGAAATCCCATCCTTCAGGGTTTTATCAAAGACATAACTAGATGAACTTGATCGGGTGGAGAAAAGGATCGATCAATTAAACTTGATTGATGAAAGAAGACTCACGGCATTATGCCATGGCCAATGTTACCAATAAAGGATGGCCTGGGCATTCAACAAAAAAACTGAGGAAGATTCTACCTAATACATAAGATCCAAGAGGCAAATTCACTCCAAATTATGAAGGTCCATATATTGTGAAAAGGGTATTATCAGGAGTGACAATAATATTAGCTCAAATGGACAGTCCAGAATTGAAAGACCCCATAAATGCAGATGCGGTTAAGATGTACTATCCTTAAACATGAATAATGAAAATTTTGCCGAAAGTTCATGAATGCTAGCAATTATTACAACTTCGTAGTTTAGTTTTCATCTTTCTATAAGCAAAGTTGATATCTCTTGGCAGTCATCAAATGTTGAAGCCACTTTGACCAATCGCTATCAACAAATTCTTACGTCACTTTCCTATCTTATCCACACTCCACCTCGTATATGAGAGAATGTTGGTTAATAAATGTAAACACCCCATTTTTGCCCTAGGAGTTAATAATTTTCAATAATAATCAATTTTCAATTTTTCCAAATTTTTCCATTTTTTCCCTAATTTAGCATAAAATAATAAAAATGTTCAAAAAATAAAAATAAATAGGAAAACACTTCGATTTTGAAAAATGATTTCGGAAATAGCAATAATGGATAATAAACAATTTTTACAAATTTTTGAAATTTCAAAAAATACAAAAAAATAGAAAAATCGCATTGCATATATGTAATTTGCGAAATAAATAAAATCGCGAAAGTGGGCTAGCCCAGCTGGTCCGGACCATGGCTAAGTGCGCGCAGGGGGGGGGCTCGGTCAGACGTTCGAATCGCGGGGGAAGCAGTTTCCGCGTTTTGCAATTTTTCGACTTATCCAGGACACGTGGCATCATCTGATTGGCTGGAAGAAACGCACGCGCCGGGCGCGTGATCGTCTCCTACCTCGAGCCCGAGATCGCCGGCGAAGAAAAAATTGGTATTTCGCCGTTTTGATTCGATTTTTTTGCACAAATCCAACAGATCTTCAACAAAAATAAGATAAACATTATCTAATTAAAATCAAATCGCAACAAATCGTTGGATGGGCACGAATCGGAGTTGGTTTTTCAACCGAAAATCCGATCAGCTTCAATCGGAGGAAATCCGAGCTTATCCAGCTCGGTTTCAAGCGCCTATAAATAGAGGAGGAGATGAGGAAGCAAGATCAGAGATCAGAATTGCGAGAGAGAGAGAAAAGAGTGTAGATCGGAGGAAACCCAAAGTTGCGACCGCCGATCGGAATTGAGCCACCGCAAGGAGACGTTCTGGGAGTAAACCACCGCCACCATTGGATTCAGCACCCTCAAGAAGCTAGGATTTGACACTTCACCCGCCGCAAAGGACCACCGGAACGCCGTGAACGAGCCAACCCCACCGTCGTGTCCGACCGATCCGACCCGACCCGATTCGACCCGCGCACCGACCCGGATCCAGGTAAGTCGGATTTTCCGGATTTTTTTTATTTTATTTATTCATTCCGAATTAATTAATTAATTTATTATTTGTTATTTAGTTATTTATTTATGTGTTATTTTTAATAAATAGAAAAATGTAGAAATTAGATTTTTCTAGAATTTAATAATGTAGAAAAATAAAAAATAATAATAAATAGATAAATAAAAAATAAAATAATAATAATAATAATAATAAAAAATATAGAAAAATAAAAAAAATTAGGAAAATAAATCATAAAATTTTAGATGTCAAATAGGATAGACAGTGAACAAAATTCCCAAAAAAATCACAAAAATTCCCAAAAATCACGAAAATCAACAAAAATTCCCCAAAACCACAAAAATCCCCAAAAATTCTCAGAAATCACAAAAATAACAAAAAATCATAAAAAGTCATAAAAAATCATAAAAAGATAAATAAATAAGTTTTAGCACTTAGAAAAATCATTTTCGTCAAATAAATCAAAATTGATGTTTTTCCCTATAAAATCATTTTTCAAAATAAAATCAAACTTAAGCTTAGAGTTTTAGGAAAAATCCCAAAAATGGTAAGAACATAAATCGAAAGAAATTTCAAAATTAAAATTCACTCATACACTAAAGATTTTCAGAAAAGCGAACTACGACTTGTTTGATCCTGAGTAGTAGGTACGTAGGCACCCATTCGGGTCAACCCATAAAATAAATGAAAAGTCCTTTTTCTTGAAATAAATTCAAAGACATAACAAAAAATAATAGAAACATAATGAAACACATTTCTAAAGATGAACGATTTTAGGAGATTAGGTGGTAACCGTATAGGTTTTAATAGGTTAGCCCCCGGACTTAGAAATTCTGGTTTTCCCTTTTTCTCTTCTCACAAAAACGAGAAGAGGAAATAACGATGACTAGTAGTCCAAATTAAGACTAATCCGCTCCTTTAGTCTTAATTCACTTTTTCCCAACAACAGTTGGGTGGCGACTCCAAAAAATCAAACGAAATTCCTAACTCAAGTCGAGGATCTATATTAGATGAGCATAGGGTCTAGTTTAGATCGGATTAGGAATGGGAATTCAAAAATTAAACTCGACAATAAACAATGATGGAATTGTAAAACTCATTGAATATTATGTTATGATCTTACCCTTCTTGAATAGCATGTTTGGTGTTGTTTCAAGATAAATCCAAAATCACAAGAGGTAAACTCGTAAAAAAGCTTCAGAAGAATGCTTACATCAAAATCTTTTGCTCTAGTCAAGATGAAGATAAGCAGGTGAAGATTAGACCATCATGAGGGTTTAGTTGTTTGGTTGTTATCAACGATGATCGGGTAGGCATCTATGTGTCAAAAGAAATAAAAATTGAAATAATAACAATAGGAGAACGATCATTCCTCATTCCATCAGGCTCACAATGATGAGTCATGTCCCTCTTAAGGTTGCTAGTTTACCAAGACGCTTTCTATTATCGATTAGTCAGCTCATAAGAGCACTTTTTTAGATTTTTTTTTTTTAGGTTGCTAGTCTAGTAAGACGCTTCCTATCGTCAATTAGTCAACTCATAAGAGCGCTTTTCTAGACAATTACCTTAAGGATATTAGTCCTGTAAGACACTTCCTATCATTGATTAGTCAGCTCATAAAAGCACTTTCCTAAACAATCTCTTCTTTAAAGTTATTAGTCTAGCAAAATGCCTTTTTGACTGAAGACCATTCCCTAAGGAATATTAGTCATCATGAAGTGACTATCTTCTTTTGCAACATAGGATTGTTAGCTCACAGAGCATCTTCCTTACTCAAGCTTTTGGTTAAATAATCCCCTAATGGATCCAAGTTTGGATGGCCAGCTGAATATAGTGTTGTCCATCCTTTTTCTTAGGCAAAAATAGTGCCTCTTTTGTATTTGTAGCTAAGTTTTTCTAAACTTTACTACAAAGAGGAGTAGTTGTAAATAACCTATTTTTGCCACCATTTAGATTTTTTTTCTTTAATAAAATATAAAAAATAAAAATAAAAATAAAATGAAATAAATAATAATAATAAAAAAATAAAAGCCTAGTTTTCAAGATAATGAAAATGAAAATAAATAAAAATAATGATAACAAAAAATAATAATGAAACTTTCAACAATATTAAGGAAATATAGGCCTTTAAATCAAGATTGGGAAATAAAAAATCAATTAAGACCGTTAGCTTATATACAAATTGACTACATAAAATAAACAAGAAAAGGGCCAGCCTAGTTGGTCTACCCATGCGCCCAAATAAGCAAAGGAAGCTAAAGGTCACAAGTTCGAATTTTGGAAGCATTGTGGATTTTTTTTTTTTTTACTTGCTAAAACCCGGTTGCCACATGTCGACAACTCATTAGTTGAGTAAGGTCACATGCTTAGCATGTAGTCATCTTCAACCTCCGAAATATGGCCGAGAATCGCTGAGGAGAGATACGCGCACAGGAGATCAGCAAATCCAACCGAATCGAAGCCTTTTTCATCGAATTTGATACACATTTATCACTTATAACTAGAAAAAACGGATTGAATAATAAGAAACGAACAAATTTGAAGAGATAAATTTAAATCTCAAAGGGATAAAAACGGCATCTAATGGCGAGGGTGATTCGAGCTTATCAAGCTTAGTTTAACGAGTCTATAAATAGAGCTCGGCTTCATAAATAAGGAGAGGAAGAAAAACCACAAAAAACACGCCTTAGCAAGCCTTGGCCGAAGCTTTCTCTCTCTAGAAACCCCATAACCATCCTCTACATTCTCTCTAAGATTAAAAACTTTATACACAAAATCGAGCCGCAAGTTAGGTGTTGATAGCTTCCTGAGGTTTCTTAGTTTTAGAAAAAGGTTGTCTTTTGCATCAATTTGACTGAGAAAAGGGGGGTTTTTGAAACCCACCGTCGGTCGCCGTCAATGTGTTAAGCTACTGTCTCTAGGCGACTTAGGCGTGAATTGACATCATGGTTGAGTCCTTCATCCCAACAAAGCCACAGCTAACACTTCCAGCACTTCAACAACCATCGGAGACAACCGCCAACGAGGGTTTCAACTACTACTCACGCATGTGAATCCAACTCGCAAATTTAACCTGAATTTCGATCCACGAACCGAACCGCAAATTGGCCCGCAATTTGACCCACATCTAGGTAAGTGATGTCTTTATTATTGTTATATTATTATATTAATTAGTATGTTTGATCTTATCTTTTAGGATAATTAGAATTTAGTTAAATAAATAGGATTAGTGAAGTTAGTTTTGAATCGATTTAATAATTTTAATTAATTTAATTAATGATTTGAACTTAATAAAGACTAATGATACTAATAAAAAAACGTTTTATCACGTAGATTTTTTTTCAAATAAAAATTAAGTTAATGTTTTTTAATTTAGAGTTTTTTTTAAACAAAAAAAATCTTGATAAATGAAAAATAGGTTTAGAATTTTCCTTTTTTTTAAACATATATATATGATAATAAACGTAAATCTTCTCGAGCCTTTTTCTTTTAATTAAAATTGAATAAAAACACTAAAATTTTTATAAACAAGCGAACTATGGCTTTTTTAATCCCAAATAACGAATACGTAGGCACCCTTATGGGATAACTTTAAAAATAAAAATAAAAAATATTTTTTCAAATCATTATTAATATAATCGTTATTATTTTGTTCTTCTTCTTCTTATTATTTTTTTTATTTTTTATTATTGATGCTAAAAAGGATATCATAAAATAAAATATGGTTCAAATTTTAGAAGGTTAGGGTGATAACTTTATGATTTAATAGGTTAGCTTCTAAATCGAGAATCTTTGTTTTTTCTTTTCTTTTAAAAAAGGAATGGTCTCATTGACTAGTGTTCAAGTTGGGATTAATCTGCTTAATTGGTCCTAAATTTAACATTTTTCCTAACTTTAATTGGGTGACGACTCCAAATAGATAAAAAAAAAACAAGATCAAATTTTTTTTCTCCTAATTCAAGTCAAGGGTTCGTGTTAAATGAGCATATGATTTAATATAAATCGATTTAGGGAAAATGAAAAAGAAAAATTAAAATTAGACTCGACATTTTCCTTTATTTCATATAAAGTAGTGTTCAGTTAAATTTTAAATATCGAATATCTATTCTCTATGAATTGCTGTTATCTAAAATATTGAATAGTGATTTTAGTTCTAATTCATGAATTGTCATTTAATGGCTCATATTCCATCTTTGTCATATATGCCTTATAAGTTGTGCTAAGTCAATATTGGTTAAGGAAAGTCAATAAGGATATGAATTTCAGGGTATGATAAACAAGTGTTTTTTTATTTCTATCTCATCTACTATTCATTTTTTTAACTAAACAAATTAATAAACATATAATAAGTATTATATATTTATTCAATTTCTATTGAATTGCAATTTAATCCCTCCTATTCTATTTGATGAAGTGAACAAATTGTGAAAATTACATATTATAAAAAAACCATAATAAAAAATTCCTACGATCCTAATTTCATAATAAAATCCACCAAACTCCAAAATTATTATACATTCACAAATCCTAATCTCATTGAATTGCTTTTTTAGTATATTATAACAAAGACAACAGACCCTAAAGTATTTGAGATGCAATTGGATTGGTTGGTATTTTTAATGGAAAATGATACTGGGAAACCATCGACCTCTAAACTTGTGGGAGTTTGCAAAAACATCCCAAGAAGCTACTATGGTGATTAGAACCCTCTTGAAACTGGTAATTGAAGAAAGCTTACAAGGAAAAGAAACCAACTAACAAAAGGTAACAATTGCACTAAACAAGCAAAAAGATTCTAATATTTCTACAATTTTGTTTTCACTTGTAAAAAAATTCTTTAAAAAAAAAGAAAAATTAAATCGATGAGATTGAATCATGTAAAAAGGAACAATAGACGAAGAACTGGGGTGTACAAAAATCCATTAAATATAAACATGTCTCTTTAGAACTGATATGTCATGTATAAGGAAAATCTATCCAATCGGTGAATATAATAAATTCCATAAAAGGGATTGTCGAGTCTAATTTTTGAATTTTCCCATTCCTAATTCGAATCTAGACTAGACCCTATGCTCATCTAATATAGATCATCGACTTGAGTTAGGAACTTCGTTTGATTTTGGAGTCGCCACCCAACTGTTGTTGGGAAAGATTGAATTAAGACTAAATGAGCGGATTAGTCTTAATTTGGACCACTAGTCGTCGTGATTTCCTCTTCTTGTTTTTGGTGAAAAGAGGAAAAGGAAAACCGGAGTTTCTAAGTTCGGAGGCTAACCTATTAAAACCTTACGGTTATTACTTAATCTCCTGAAATTATCTATATCTAGAAATGTCTTTTATTTTATTTCTATTGCCTTTTATTGTATTTTTGAATGAGTTATTTGAAAAAAATGATTTTTTTTTCATTTTATGGGTTGACCCAAACGGGTGCCTACGTACCTATTATTCAGGATCAAACAAGCCGTAGTTCGCTTTTCCTGAAAATAATTAGTAGGTTTGTGAATTTTATTTTGAAAATCTCTTTTGATTTATGTTTTTAACATTTTTGGGATTTTTCTAAAAAAATCTAAGCCTAAGCTTAATAATTCGATTTTTGAAAATAATTTTTAGGGAAAACATCAATTTTGGATTTATTTGAGAAAATGATTTTTCTAAGTGATAAAACTCATTTTTTCTATTTTTATAATTTTTTTGAATTTTATTAATTTTTTTATTATTATTGTAATTTTTATGAGTTTTCATGATTTTTATTTTTTTTTATTTTTTTTATTTTTATAGTTTTTTATATTAATTTTTTTTTCATGATTTAAAAATTTTCCTCCTAGGTTCTCATCTATCCTATTTTAAAATATACAGTTTTATTATTATTATTATTTTTTTAATATCTTTATTATTTTTCTACATTTTTATTTTTATTATTTTTAAATTATTAAATCCTAAAAAAAATCTAATTTCTAACATTTTCCTATTTATGGAAATATAAATAAAACATAAATAAATAAATAACAAATTAATAAATCAAATAACAAATTAATAAATCAAATAAAAACAAATAAAATAAATAAACAAAATTAGAAAAAATCCGGAAAATTCAACTTACCTGGATTCGGGTCGGTGCGCGGGTCGGGTTAGATCGGTCGGACACGGCGGCGGGGAGTGCTCGTTGATGGCGTTCCGGCGGCCTTTTGCAGCGGGTAAGGTGTCGAATCCTAGGTTATCAAGGGTGAGGAATCCAATGGTGGCAGTGGTTTGCTCTAGAAATGCCTCCTGGTGGTTGCTTAGCTCCTGATCGGTGGTCGCGGCTTCGATTTCCTCCGGTGCTCTCCGATTCACTCTTTTCTCTCACTTTCTCTCGCTTTTGATCTATGATTTGGCTTCCTCACTTCATTCTCTATTTATAGGCTTTCGAAATCGAGTTGGATAAGCTCGGATTTCCACCGATCGAGGCAAATCGGATTGACGGTTAAATGAACCAACTCCGATTCGTGTAAATCCTTCGATTTGTTGAGATTTGATTCCGATTGGATGATGTTTATCTTAATTCTATTGAAGATCTGTTGGATTTGTGCAAAAAATCGAATCGAAACGGCCGAAATTCGAATTTTTCCCCTCGCCGGCGATCTCAGACTGAGGTTGAAGACGATCACGCGCCCGGTGCGTACGTTCCCTCCAGCCAATCAGATGCTGCCACGTGTCCTGGGTAAATGAAAAAAACGCAAAATGCGGAAATTGCTTTCCCCACGTTTCGAACCCGCGACCTCTCACCCGTACGCACCCACTTAGCCACGGCTCAAACCAGCTGAGCTAGCCCATTTTCCTGATTTTGTTTATTTCGCAAATTGCATATATGCAATGTGATTTTTTTTTTATTTTTTTGTATTTTTTGAAATTTAAAAAAATTGTAAAAATTATTTATTCCTTATTATTGCCATTTCTAAAATCATTTTTCAAAATTGATGTGTTTTCCTATTTATTCTTATTTTTTGAATATTTTTATTATTTTTTCTAAATTAGAGAAAAATTGAAAAAAATTGGAAAATTTTGAAAATTGATTATTATTAATTATTATTTATTCTTAGGGCAAAAATGGGGTGTTTATAGCTGCCCCTCTTTGTAGTAAAGTTTGAAAAACTTAACTACAAAAATAAGAAAAACGCCATTTTTGGCCTCTTGAATAGATAACGCCTTGGTTTGGCTGATTACCTGGAATTTGTTTTTTTTTTTTTTGTAGGAAAATGCTCCATGAGCTAATAATCCCATGATTTAAACTGGTCCTAACAATTTAGAGTAATGTTCCCTCCCCAAAAAGTGCTTTATGGGCTGACTGATTGGCGATATGAAACATCTCAAGCATTGTTTAGGAGTGTAGAAGAAATGATGATAGGAAGCGTCTTATTAGACTAGCAACCTTGAAAAGAAGATTATCTTAGGAAGTGCCCTTATGAGCTGGTTACCTGTCAACAGAAGCGTTTGGTTAGACTAGCAACTGTTTGGAAAAATACCTTGAAAAGTGCTCCTATGAGCTGACTAATCAAGGGAGTCTAGGAAAGTGCCCCTCTTGGGCTAACTAACCTTTGATAAAATGTCTCAAAAAGTGCCCCCTATGGGCTGACCTTGACAACAAATATTTTAGGACAGTGCCCCCTATGGGCTGACTAACCTATGATAGAAATGTCTCAAAAAGTGCCCCCTATGGGCTGACTTTGAGAACAGATGTTTTTAGGAAAGTGCCCCCTATGAGCTGACTAACTTATGATAGAATGTCTCAAAAAGTGCTCCCTATGGGCTGACCTTGAGAACATATGTTTTAGGAAAGTGCCCCTTATGGGCTGACTAGCATATGATAGAAATGTCTCAAAAAGTGCCCCCTATGGGCTGACCTTGAGAACAGATATTTAGGAAAGTGCCCCCTATGGGCTGACTAACCTATGATAGAATGTCTCAAAAAGTGCCCCTATGGGCTGACCTTGAGAACAGATGTTTTAGGAAAGTGCCCCCTATGGGCTGACTAACGTATGATAGAATGTCTCAAAAAGTGCCCCCTATGGGCTGACCTTGAGAACAGATGTTTTAGGAAAGTGCCCCCTATGGGCTGACTAACCTATGATAGAATGTCTCAAAAAGTGTCCCCTATGGGTTGACCTTGAGAACAGATGTTTTAGGAAAGTGCCCCCTATGGGCTGACTAACCTATGATAGAATGTCTCAAAAAGTGCCCCCTATGGGCTGATCTTGAGAACAGATGTTTTAGGAAAGTACCCCCTATGGGCTGACCTTGAGAACAGATATTTAGGAAAGTGCCCCCTATGGGCTGACTAACCTATGATAGAAATGTCTCAAAAAGTGCCCCATATGGGCTGACTAATCTAATAAAGGGAATGTTTAGACAAGTGCCCCACTACGGGCTGACTCATCTTATGCTTCTGAATATGCTTTCTACTGACTGAGCTAAACGATGTGATGTCTTTCATGATATGATGATATTTATTTATTTTAATATGCTTGCCAGGTTATCGTGGATAGCAACTAAACAACTGAACCTTCGTGTTGGTTTACTTTTGCTTTACTTTTTCTTATCTTGACACGGGGTTGAAAATCTTGATGTGCTTCCTTTCTTATGTACACACAGCTCTTTTGACGATAATGTTACCCTACTAATGCACTATGTTCTAATGCTCAAAAGTAGATAGAACTATATTACCAAATATATTGAGATTCATTATCATTTTAGTATTTATCTTTCATTGGCGAAGTGGTGGGTAATGTGTTTAGGGGTATTTGTTGTGGTGCAAATTGATTTGGATTATTGACCATTCAGAGATATTAACTTTGCGTGTAAAAAATAAAAACTGGACTCAACGAAATTTGTATCGATCATTGGCTTTCATAAACATTGGCAAAATTTCAATTCCCTTGCCTAAGGATAGTACATCTTTACAGCATCTGTGTTAATGGGGTCTCTCAATTCTGGACCATCCATTTGAGTCAGTATCAAAGCACCTCCTGACATAACCTTTTTTACTAAATAAGAGCCTTCATAGTTTGGGGTGAATTTCCCTCTAGAGTCTTGGGCATTTGGGAGAACCTTCCTTAGCACCAGATCCCCTTCTTTGAAGTATTAGGGCCTCATTTTCTTATTAAACGCTCGGGCTATCCTTTGTTGGTAACACTGGCCATGACATAGTGCGGTAAGTCTTTTTTTATCAATTAGATTCAGCTGATCAAGCCTCTTCTTTACCCAATCTGATTCGGTTAGCTGAGTTTCTGACAAGATTCTGTATGATGGTATTTCGACTTCAACCGGTAGCACTGCTTTAGTACCATATACCAATGAATACGGGGTAACTCCAGTAGATGTTCTCATTGAAGTCCTATAAGCCATGAGAGCAAACAGTAACACTTCGTGCCAATCTTTGTAAGTGGTTGTCATTTTCTCGATGATTTTTTTGATATTCTTGTTAGCTGCTTCTACTGCCTCATTCATCTGAGGTCGGTAGGGAGTTGAATTTATATGGTTTATGTGGAATTGTTGACATAAACCTGTCATCGACTTGTTATTAAGATTGATACCGTTGTCGGTGATGATGGACTCAGGAACTCCATATCGGGCTATTATGTCCCTTTTCAAGAAGCGAACTATCACCCCTTTTGTGACATTAGCATATGACGAAGCTTCTACCCTTTTGGTGAAGTAATCGATTGCTACCAGTATGAATCTATGGCCATTGGATGCTGTCGGAGTAATTGGGCCAATTATGTCAATTCCCCACATGGAGAAAGGCCATGGTGCTGACAACAGGTGTAGCTCGTTGGGCGGAGCATTTATCCAGTTTACGTAGACTTGGCACAAATGACAGTGCTTAACATATTTTATGCAATCCGATTCCATGGTCAACCAATAATATCCTAACCTCATGATTTTTCGGGCCAACATGTAGCCATTCATATGAGGTCCACATACTCCTTCATGTACTTCCTTCATCAGTTCGCATGCTTCATTTTTGTCCACACATCTCAACAAGGTGGTATCGGATGATCTTTTGTAGAGTATAGACCCACTTAATAGGAAATGGCTTGCTAACCTCCTGAGTGTTCTTTGGTCATTCTTGCTAGCCATTTCAGAGTATTTACTTTCTTGGAGGAAGGTCTTCATGTCATGATACCAGGGCTTGTCATCTTGTATTTTTTCAATGGTTAAACAGTAGGCGGGCCGACTTTCGATGTCTATTTTCATCGGTTGAACTTCGGCTCCCCCTGTTATCTAGATCATAGATGCTAGTGTGGCTAGTGCATCTGCAAACTGATTATGAGTTCTCGGGATGTATGTGAAAGTGATTGCCTTGAATTCTTCGATTAGCTCTGTCAAGTGTTGATGATACGGTACCAGTTTGGGGTCTTTAGCCTTGTATTCCCCTCTTGTCTGTAGTATGATAAGCGATGAGTCCCCTTATACTTCTAATTCGCGAATTTCCATTTGACAGGCCATTTTGAGGCTAAGAATGCATGCCTCATATTCCGCGATATTATTGGTATAGGGAAATGTAAGTCGTGTCGCTGCAGGGAATTGAGTGCCATCTGGGGACATCAACACTGCCCTGATCCCACAACCGAATACATTGGCAGCTTCATCGAAAAACAGTTTCCATTTCGGGTTCTGCTTTATCCCAAAGTCTTCTATCGGTATATCTTCTACTGTTAATATATTTTCGTCCGGGAATAGGGCTTGTGTTTCTTGGGAATCTGTCTCGACAGGGTATTCCGCCAATTGGTCGGCTAAGGCTTGCCCTTTCATCGAGTTCTGATTTATGTATGTAATGTCAAACTCGGATAGGAGCATTTGCCATTTAGAGATTCTCCCTATCAAAGCTGGTTTCTCTGCCAAGTATTTCAAAGGATCATGTCTTGTCAGCAACTCAATATGATAGTAAAGGGTGTATTGCCTTAGTCGATGCATGACCCAAATTAGAGCACAACAAGTCTTCTCTACCTCTGAGTACCTCTGTTCCCCTTCTGTGAATTTCTTGCTCAAGTAATATATGGAACGCTCTCTTCCCTCTTCATCTTTTGCCCCAATACGCAACCCATTGATTCAGGGAGTATTGTGAGGTATAAGAATAAGGACTTTCCTTGCTTCGGGACTATCAAGACCGGAGGTTTTATAAGGTAGTCTTTGATCATCCTGAATGCTTATTCGCATTCATCGTCCCATTCTATTGTGGCATTCTTTTTCAACAGACGGAATAGTGGCCAGCACTTATCTGTGAGTTGTGAGATAAAACGAGCTATATAATTTAATCTCCCAGCAAGCTTCTTACTTCTTTAACGGAGCGTGGGGAAGGTAACTCTAATATAAACTTTACCTTGTCAAGGTCGATTTTAATGCCTTCCTGGCTTATGACAAACCCTAACAATTTCCCCGTTGTGACCCCGAAAGTGCATTTCTCTGGGTTTAACTTAAGCTGGAATTTTCTCAGTCGTTTAAACAATTGTCTCATGATATCTATATGGCTTTCTCCTTCTTTAGATTTGGCTATCATGTCGTCGACATATACTTCAACCTCTCGATGCATCATGTCGTGAAGTATTGCGACCATGACTCTCTGATACGTTGCCCCGGCGTTCTTCAAACCAAAGGGCATGACTTTGTAACAGAAAGTTCCCCATGTTGTGATGAAAGTCGTTTTGGTTTTATCTTCTTCAGCCATTTTTACTTGATTATATCCTGAGAAACCGTCCATGAATGAGAAAAGATGGTTTCTCGCAGTGTTATATACTAGAACATCAATATGGGGTAGGGGGAGGTTATCCTTTGGCGTAGCTTGGTTTAAGTCCCGGAAGTCTACGCATACGCGTACTTTTCCGTTCTTTTTCATAACGGGGACTATATTTGCTACCCATTCTGGGTAGTCGGATACTTCGATGAACCCTACTTCTAGCAGTTTCTTGACTTCCTCTTTAATCTTTAACAAGATGTCAAGCCTAAATCTTCTCAGTTTTTGTTTTGTAGGTTTGACATCTTCCCTTATGGGAAGCCTATGAACCACTATTGATTGGTCTAGTCCTGGCATGTCACCATATGACCAGGCAAACACATTCGCGTATTCTGTTAATAGCTCGGTTATCTCACATTTTTGCTCGGCACTCAAACTGGTCCCGATTTTGAGGTTTTTAGGGTTTTCCATGCTTCTTAGATTTACTGTCTCCACCGGCTCGTCGATCGAAATTCCGCTTTGTTTATGTTTTTGCCAATTTTCTTGTATTATTTCGTGGTCATGGATATCGCCTTCAACAACTGACCCAGCAGCATTGGAAACGATATCAGCGTTTTTATTTTCTACCTGCGCGAAATATCCCTGATGTTCGATGGTAGGAGATCTGGGTAAAGTAAAAATGAAAGCATATATATAAGAAGAAAAACAGACTGTAATTGAATTGATAAAGAGTCTCAAAAATTTGTTCAATAACTATTCTCTACTTTTGAGCTAACCTAGAGCTATTGATAGGATAACAAAACCAATTGTTCAGAGCCGGATGCTGGTTGGATGTGTGGGGGGTTGGTTTCCCTTTGCTGGCATCACCTTCGTTTATCCGAAGCTCTTGAACGATATTTGCCTTTCGGAAAGATTTTTGGAGAGGTGGGATGCACATCTAGGTGTTGATCGACTTCCCCTTCATTCTGCCTTTGACACCTCTTGCTTGTGCTTCTTCTTCGGCTGTAGGAATGTAGTCGGTGCTAATGTTGTTGCAATTGCCGTTGTTTGCCATTTTTGTCTTTGAGCGGGTATGAATTGGGCTTCTGGAAGATTCGGTTGTTTGGGAGGTATCTTTGATACCTGGCGCACATTTTTTCTTTTTTAGTATAATGTATGCAAATGCTATGCATGCGTCACGCGGATGCTAAAATAAAAAGGGTCGACAATTGATTGACGATGTAATATTGAAACTTCACTTTTAATATTGAAAATTTTTGGAGCTCGATACTCAAAGAAAACAAATAAAAGATTACAATGATAATCTATTTCCTAGCTCTCTTGGTCTTCTGTTGTGGAGACTCAGGCTTCCCATTGATGATGGCTTCTAATTCTTCGACTCTGGCTTTGGTCTTCTCCAATTGGGCTTCCAAGGCTTTGTTCCTTTGTTGTTTTGCGGATACCTAAGAGTTGGCTGAAAATACCGGCTGGCCCAGCCTCAAGATCTGGCACATAGATTTGATCGGTTATTACTGGAGCTTGTAGCAACTGGGTGTACTCTTCCAAGGTAGGGGTGATTTCATGCGGCCCGATAAAGAAAGCTGTGGACTCTACTTCCCATAACTGGAGCATGGCCAGTACCAAAGGCAAATTCACCTCTATCTTTTTTAGTGAGAGGATGGGCCCTATCTTTGCTGGATGAAGGCCTGCTCCTCTGGATTGTACAAGGTAAACCAATGGTCCAGTACCAACTTTGGGTCCAAAGGTTTGTACACCCGAATTTCTTTGTGGAGTAGACGGTCGACTGCGGTGCTAGCCATCTTTTACAACAAGAAATTTTCCTAATTACAACCAGAACTATAACATTACAGGGAAATTGATTTGAACTCCATTGAATAAAACAATAAATATTACATCATCAACAATTGCCAACCCATGATGTTATGTATGCAAATAGGTTGGTTCTAACTGGTCCCCAAGCTCTATGGCCTCCCGCATTCTCGAAGAAATGGATCTCAGGCCATATTGAAGCATTGGGTGGGGTAGCCTAATCGGTCCCGAACGGTGATCAACTCACTTCGCCCGAAACCTACACAATGGCTCCCCGTCTTAAGGTTCTAGGACGGTTCGGGTTCGACCGCATCTATTCACACGAACACATGCGTGCATGCAGACCCCATAGTAAAGAAAGCTAAACCTAGCTAATCCCTGAAAAGTTAGCAACATGATAATAATTGAAAGACATTTCCTTAAGAGAACAATTCGAAGAGATTCAGGTGGCTAGCCTACTGGCATGGGTCCCCAGTGGAGTCGCCATCTTGTTGAGTCTAATTTTTGAATTTTCCCATTCCTAATCCGATCTAGACTGGACCCTATGCTCATCTAATATAGATCCTCGACTTGAGTTAGGAACTTCATTTGATTTTGGAGTCGCCACCCAACTGTTGTTGGGAAAGATTGAATTAAGACTAAAGGAGCGAATTAGTCTTAATTTGGACCACTAGTCGTCGTGATTTCCTCTTCTTGTTTTTGGTGAAATGAGGAAAAGGAAAACCAGAGTTTCTAAGTTCGGAGGCTAACCTATTAAAACCTTACGGTTACCACCTAATCTCCTGAAATTATCTCTATCTAGAAATGTCTTTTATTTTGTTTCTGCTGCCTTTTATTGTAT
Source organism: Laguncularia racemosa (assembly GCA_037954665.1). NCBI lineage: Eukaryota > Viridiplantae > Streptophyta > Magnoliopsida > Myrtales > Combretaceae > Laguncularia > Laguncularia racemosa. The sequence continues at coordinate 238,312 of JBBMOL010000324.1, read as the reverse complement.
TTTTGAATGAGTTATTTGAAAAAAATGATTTTTTTTTTCATTTTATGGGTTGACCCAAATGGGTGCCTACGTACCTGCTATTCAAGATCAAACAAGCCGTAGTTCGCTTTTCCTGAAAATATTTAGTGGGTTTGTGAATTTTATTTTGAAAATCTCTTTTGATTTATGTTTTTAACATTTTTGGGATTTTTCTAAAAAAATCTAAGCCTAAGCTTAATAATTCGATTTTTGAAAATAATTTTTAGGGAAAACATCAATTTTGGATTTATTTGAGAAAATGATTTTTCTGAGTGATAAAACTCATTTTTTTTCTATTTTTATAATTTTTTTGAATTTTTTTTATTTTTGTAATTTTTATGATTTTTTATGAGTTTTATGATTTTAATTTTTTTTTATAATTTTTTATATTAATTTTTTTTTCATGATTTAAAAATTTTCCGCCTAGGTTCTCATCTATCCTATTTTAAAATCTAAAGTTTTATTATTATTATTATTTTAATATCTTTATTATTTTTCTACATTTTTATTATTTATTATTTATTATTTTTATTATTTTTAATTATTAAATCCTAAAAAAAATCTAATTTCTAACATTTTCCTATTTATGGAAATATAAATAAAACATAAATAAATCAAATAACAAAATAATAAATCAAATAAAAACAAATAAAATAAATAAACAAAATTCGAAAAAAATCCGGAAAATCTGACTTACTTGGATCCGGGTCTGTGCGCGGGTTGGGTCGGATCGGTCGGACATGGCGGCGGGGAGTGCTCGTTGATGGCGTTCCGGCGGCCTTTGCAGCGGGTGAGGTGTCGAATCCTAGGTTATCGAGGGTGAGGAATCCAATGGTGACGGTGGTTTGTTCCAGAAACGCCTCCTGGTGGTTGCTTAGCTCTTAATCGGTGGTCACGGCTTTGATTTCCTCCGGTGCTCTCCGATTCACTCTTTTCTCTCACTTTCTCTCGCTTTTGATCTATGATTTGGCTTCCTCACTTCATCCTCTATTTATAGGCTTTCGAAATCGAGCTGGATAAGCTCGGATTTCCACCGATCGAGGCAAATCGGATCGACGGTTAAATGAACCAACTCCGATTCGTGTAAATCCTTCGATTTGTTGAGATTTGATTTCGATTGGATGATGTTTATCTCAATTCTGTTGAAGATCTGTTGGATTTGTGCAAAAAATCGAATCGAAACGGCCGAAATTCAAATTTTTCCCCTCGCCGGCGATCTCAGACCGAGGTTGAAGACGATCACGTACCCGGCGCGTGCGTTCCCTCCAGCCAATTAGATGCTGCCACGTGTCCTGGGTAAATGAAAAAAACGCAAAACGTGGAAACTGCTTTCCCCGCGTTTCAAACCCGCGACCTCGCACCCGTACGCACCCACTTAGCCACGGTTCGGTTCCTGATTTTTTTTATTTCGCAAATTGCATATATGCAATGCGATTTTTTTTATTTTTTTGTATTTTTTGAAATTTCAAAAATTTGTAAAAATTATTTATTCCTTATTATTGCCATTTCTAAGATCATTTTTCAAAATTGATGTGCTTTCCTATTTATTCTTATTTTTTGAATATTTTTATTATTTTTGCTAAATTAGAGAAAAATTAAAAAAAATTGAAAATTGATTATTATTAATTATTATTTATTCTTAGAGCAAAAATGAGGTGTTTACAGGGTTAACATGATCTTAAGAGTGACACAAAAAGAAAAACAAAAATATAACAAACACATAAAAAGTGCTTATTTTAAATATTATTAATCACTATAATCTTTAAGTTAATAAGATGTATGGGCAATAACTTATAGTGATGAAAATGTAATACTAATGCATTGGTGATGGCAGTTGTAAAACCTAAGAAAAATAAATTAAGATTAAAATAACAAAAAAGGATTAAGGCAAATAAAAGTAATAAAGCTTTAACATAGAGGGCAATTAGGTCGTTTCATGAGATGAGTATGAAAGTGGCAAGCACTGGTCAATCTAACCCATTTTCATTTTCTATACTACAACACCCCCAGTATAAGGACAAACCCTAAGATAAAAAGGTGACTACTACACTCTGTGACCCAACAAGAATTTCTTACAGTAAGTAAACCGATTTATGATTCCATATTGTTCTTTACTTTCCTATAATACAATGGATAATTGGATTCTTGGATTTTCACTATAGAATAAATTGGACAAGTGAGGGTTCAAACAAGACTCGATTGTTGGAGCAATCTCCACAAGTAAGTGACTCAATTTAAAGTTATTTTACATTAGTACAATGTTAAGTATCATGAATTAAGAATTAGAAGTGTTAGATCATAAATAAGGTTGAAAGAATTGGGATTTAGCAAAGTGGGAAGAGGTTTCACAATGTAAAAGTAGAGTATACGGCCAGGTACACATCCGTGTACTTGCTTGTGTTGTGTAGAAAAGAAAAAGAACAAGTTGGGAAGTTCATAGCTAGGTACACACCCGTGTACCTGCTCGTGTAATTGTACATGGCTAAGTACATGCCTCGTTTACTACCTTAATTACATCTCAACGGAACCTATTAGAGGACATGCGCATGCTAGATTTGGAGATAATAACACGAGATTTAGGAGTAAGATCAGCAAGTTTGCATATCCAACCCACTTTAGTAGAGAAAATTAAGGTTGCCTAGGCTAAGGATACAGATATACAGAATACCAAGGTTAAAGTGGAATAAGGTATGCCAACAGAATTTAAGGTTGATGCAGAAGATATTCTAAGATATGATTGCGTGTGCTAGGAAATATAGAGTCGAAGAAAGAGATCATGAAAGAAGTGCACTATTTTAGATATACTATCCATCTCAAAAATACCAAGATGTATAAGAACTTGAAATGTCACTATTGATAGAGGAATATGAAGTGAGAAATAGTTGAGAATGTCTCCAGATAGCCAATAGATAAAAATAGAACATTAGAGGTCAGCAAGTGAGTTGCAACCCCTACCTCTGCCAGAATGGAAGTTAGAGCACATCACTATGGATTTTGTAACAGCCCTATATAAAAATAAAGAAGAGCATGATGTTGTATAGATTATAGTGGATAAATTGACCAAATTTGCTCACTTCTTACCCATTAACATTCGTTATAAGTTGAGTAAGCTGGCATTGATATATATAATGGAGATTATGAGATTGCATGAAATTCTAGTGAGTATCATGTCTAATAGGGATACTCGATTTCTTGGAAAGTTTTAGAGGAGTTTGCATAGGGCATTAGGGACTATACTAAATTTTAGTATTGCCTTTCATCCTCAAATAGATGGGTAATAAAAAAGAAATATACAAATCCTTGAAGACATGTTAAGGGTTTGTGTCTTGGATCTTAGTGGGAATTGGAGGAGCACCTACCCTTGGTAAAATTCGCCTACAATAACAACTATTAGGCAACTATTCAGATGGCCCCTTATAAAGCCTTGTATGGGAGAAAGTGTAGATTCCCATTACACCAGGACGAAGTGGGAGAAAGACAAATACTAAGACTTAAATTGGTACAGGAAGTTATTAATAAGATGAAGCTAATCAATTATAAAATGTAGGCAGCCCAAAGTTGCCAAACGAACTATGTTGATAAAAGACAATGCTCTTTGGAATTTCAAGTGGGAGAATAAGTGTTATTGAAGATATCACCTACAAAAGGGGTATTCAGGTTTAGACCAAGGGGAAAGTTGAATCCCAAATATGTCGAACCCTTCAAGATTGTTGAGAAGATTGGTAGTGTAGTATATTGGTTGGCCTTACTATTTAGTCTGATTGGAGTACATGACGTCTTTCATGTGTCCATGCTGAGGAAGTTTGTACATAATTCGGGTGAAGTAATGACTTTAGAGCCATTGGAGTTATTGTACATCGATATAATGTTAAGTATTATAGATTAAGAATTAGAAGTGTCAGATCATAACTAGTGTTGAAAGGATTGGGATTTGGTGAATTGGGAAGAGGTTTTGCAATGGAACAATGGAGTACATAGCTAGGTACATGCCCGTGTACTTGCCCAAGTTATGTAGAAAAGAAAAAAAATTATAGCTAAGTACACACTCATGTACCTATTTGTGTAACTGTATATTGCTAAGTACATGTCCATGTACTTAAGCGTATCGAATTAAAGTGTACAGAAAGGTACATGGCTACAGTATATGGTCGTGTACCCTATTGTGTTCCAGTACATGGCCATGTACCTTGAGAAATTTCTTTATTCGATTTCTTTTCTTGTTATTCGATTTTTTTTAACCCTAAATACCTAGTACAACCATAGAAATTCTACCAAAGTAAGAGAAGTGACCCAATAACAACTAAGTAATAATAATTGGGTAACCTGGACGATACTTTAGAATAATACTAAGATTTATTGCTCAATATTTTGACAGATTTCAGTGTAACTGCCAGACGAGTATAAGTTGTGTTTAAAATTGTCCTTTCAAGTACATGTTATCTTGTATGTTGCTTGTACTTGTTAAATTAGTAGAAGTAATGGAATTCATAGTATATCAAATTGGGTTATGTTGTTTATTGATTGTGCTTGGTGCAGCCTAAGGGCCTGTAGTGGCAGATCTCTAGGGGGTACCCATTGATCGGTATGTGACGATATCTCTTGTGGAATCGCATAGTAAGACGATTCAGTGGATTTAGGAACTCATCGGTGTTGGAGCTCGTAGTGGAAATTCCCAATACCTTATTATGTATTATACTTATATATGATATAGCAAGGTTATGAGTACCCATTTGTTGTTTGTGGACTTAAATGAGATAATAATCTGCCATTTGACTAATTTATTGTTGCATTAGTGTATGTAGCTTAAGTTATGCTTGATTATGATGATATATTTGTAGGTTATACATATTCGGCATTAGCTCACCTTTCAGGGATCATTTTTTTTTTTAGTTGCAAACATAGATGAAGAAACTTCTTATGATAAGGACCCAAGGTCATATACATAGGATAGGAGCGATGTAGAGTACTATTACTATTATGACGACTAGATAAGGAAGGCAAATGAAGTTCTTAATATTGCTGATATGGTGACTTCCGTTAAAGTAGGATATGTAGAAATTCAGTTGTCTCTAGATTTTATCATATTGATGTACCAAGATTATCTTAAAGTAGTTTGTAGTCTGTAATGAGATTTAGTTTAATCATGAGGAATGACGTCGGACAAATTATTTCAATTATGGTTAACAAATATCGTAGTTTACATAGTGTTTGTTAAGTTAAGAGCCTTTACGTGTCTTTATCCTATAAGGAGATGTGGTGGGTTATAGCGTCCCGGGTTCTGGAGTGTTACAATAGTAGTAATGGAGAAAGAAGGGAAAAAGACAAACCTATTGGTAGTAGATTTATGAATATTGAAATAAGTAATGGTGAATCTATGAATTTAGTTAGCAAAACAAAGGAAAAAGTTTAAAAATGAGGGGTAAACATGTGACCACCCCTCTACACTAGAGTTTTGTTAAAGAGTTTTAAGAGATAAAGGGAATAAAGCTTTTCCAATAATTCTAGAGTCAACAATGGCAAACCTATTTAAAAATTAATGTTGATTAAAAAAAACCTCTAACAAAAGAAGCTAACTTTCATATAAAAAACCATTGCACCTAGCTCTCAACTTTCTTTACTCATTTGTATCGCCTATGGCACACAAAGGTAGATTAAATCAATGTTTATTCGTGCAGAAAAGGCAATGTTTGAAGAATTAGCATCCTCTAACTCTGATTATCCTCTTCCCTTTTTGTTATGGATTTCAAAGTTGGATAAGAAATCAACATGAAAACCTTAGTTGCTTTGGAAATGTGAGGAGCTTAGCTTTTATCATCACTTCCCATTGCATTCCTTCTAAGGTTCCCTTTCAAGATATTCTATATGGCTTTTGGTTTTTGGTGATTTCACAATTTTAGATTAAGGTTTTGTATGGTTTGTGAATGTAGGATAATTTTTGGGTTTTAAGGATTTCATGATGACATTAAGGTTTTAAAGTTTAAGGATTTTGAATGAAGGTGTTTTACTTGTGTAACTTCTAGTGTAGAAGGGAAAGTAAAGGTTTCCAAAATGTTCTTTAGATTAACTAATTATAAATTTTTAAGGTAATCTTAACCATTAGATTACTTTAAGATTGATGGTTGATATCGGAGATCTAATATTGCAGATGGTCATTGAATCACTTTTGATGATCCAATTGCTAGGATTCATCTATTCTTTTCTTATGGAAATAGCTTTTGAAATTGGGCTGAAACATGAGTTTACATAAGCTTAAAGACTTGTAAAATATAAAAAGAGACCCATTTCTTTTATAAGAAGAGACCATCTTCCATACAAGTTTATTTATGTCGTCTTAAAGCCTATTAACACTAAACATAATTCAAATGAGCTCAAAAAGACCCTTTTTGAGCATACTCTTCGAGACAAACTAACAAAGATGAGAGTGGGAAAATTCTCTCTTCTAAACCTACTAAGTCATATCTCCCTAAAGCATCCCTAACTAAGCTTAATTTCTTGAATCTTGTCATTGACCTATTAAATTGGTCAACAATATTAAATTAGGCTAACAATCTAATTATCAAAATGACCCTCTGTAAGCACTAAACTCGTAACATGACTCTTTGGGTGAATGATTAGGGCCTTTTAGATGCATAAAGCAACATGGCAAATAAGTAGGTCATAAGAGTTGATGTTCTTATTATTAGTGTTAAGTTGATTTATTTTGACACACTCACCGTCTTATCAATTTGTTTTTTATTTGATCATATACATACCTTTTTTACATTCCACCATAACAAAATTTCTCACATACAATTGAAGTATCATCACCACATTCCAAAATAACCTTGTAATAAAATATACACAAACTTAAAGAAATGTAAGAATCAACTCCTTAAATGTTATCCATTCAACTAAAAACAAGATATGGAAGGGAAAGAACAACTATCTAATGACCACAAATGAATGAAGCCTATTAGAAGGACTTTAATTGAATACCTCAAGGCACTACTTGGACAAAGTCCCCTAGTTCATGAAATGCATGGTTACTAGAGATTTTCATTGGAATGACCATTTAGGAGAATGAAAGATACTGCCTAATAGGTATGAAAGAAGTTGATTGAATATGTGAGAAACTTTTAGATTGAATACTTCAAATTTAGTAAGGAATGTAATATAAAACCTTTATAAAAAAAAAAAGGGAAACACCTTTAAGTTGTCGAGGTTAGAGGGTTTAATACATATGAGACCATGCACACAAAATACAAAAGAACTTCAATAAGAGAAAATCCAAGGATCAAAATTTTGGTCATCACTTCACTTGCAATAAGGCCCTCACTTTTCCTAAATTCTTATACCAAGGACTTGGTGATAAAGATACTTAAGTAACATCAAAAACACCATCTAAAGTTTGGATGTTTATCCAATTTTATACCTAAAATTTAAATTTATTAAATATTATACATAATCAAACATTTTGCTAATAAAAATTTATACAAAACTTAAAATTGCTAGATATTATATCCAATCGAACTTTTACTCGTTAAATTTACCACCTCCATCATCTTGAGAAAATATGATGCGGTAAATACTCATTAGAGAAAAAGTATAGGTGTGAACAATCATAGGTGAGGTAGTGGACTTGATAAGTAAAAATTCAATTGAACATAAGATTTAGTGGATTCAAATTTTAGGTGGAAAATTAAGAAAAAAAAAAGAGAAAAATTTAAAGATTAGACAATGATTTTAACATTATTCCAAGATACTTCTACAAACCTAAATTGAACATAAAGAGCTAAGACTTCACAAACAAAAAAAGACGTGATACAAGGACTCAAAACTTTCCTCCAATAAAAGTACTAGGAACTTCCCTCTATTTTAAATACCAAAAATCTAGCCATGAAGCTTCTTAAAGCACGCATCATGTAACGGTAATATCTTGATGGTTTTGGCATTAGGTTTTGAAGCAAAGTTTGGTCTTGATAAGCATTTGCCAAGCAAAAAAAACTTATCAAATCGACTAGTAGGAACACAAAATTTTGTTTCAATTATGATACGATGAGTTTTAATAGATAAGCCAATTTCTCATCTCAAATCATGTAAATGATTGTCATCGATTACTTAGAATAACAATACAATGGTTGCAAATGAGTAATGATTTCTGTACTTGATGTATTTACATTGAACTGATAAATGCTCATTTTTAATTGGTAAAACAACAAAACTAATGCCACTTGGTATAATATAACACCCTACAAATAAGTTGGCACATAGAATTGCAACCAACATTCGTAATAATATCAATCATTTTTTGTAGCAAATATGTTAAAAGCAAAATAAGTTCGTGAGCTATAATAATCCGTACCAAATTTGATTTATTACTCCGGCGCATTAAATATTTTCTTAACATTATATTGGTTGTTGATATTTGACAATTTAATATATTTTACTTTTACCATGTAAATCTAAAAGTTGGTTGGTATCTTCCAATTTTTCTTTTTCCTTAGTAAAAGCAAAGAATTTTTTTTATTTGAATTTATTTAAATACAACTAAAATTATAATTTACCATATTCATTACTTATTCTAAAAATATCAATTATCCACCTAAGTTGTCAGTATAAAATACGCATTTAATCTTCAATATCTGACACTTTTTTCTAATTGAGTTATAAGCCTTTTATTTTTTTTTTCTATTTCATTTCTTATCATTTGCAAAAATATGGAAATAAGTCACCCATTAATGTGCCATTAATTTTTCTATTAGTAGTGACACGCATTGCCTTCTCATCAATTTATTTCATTAAATAAATAAATAAAAACATTAAAAATAAATAAAGTAATGAAAACATTAAAAAACTAGGAAAATAATAAAATTCAATATTAAATTATGTATGTTTAATTTAGTAAAATGAAAAAAAAATTGAAAAAAATAAAAAACCAAAAATTAAAAATAAAAGTTTTAAACACCATTTTATCGTAGGGTAGCCAGAATGGCTATGTTCTCAATGTGAATCATGTAACCTGTTGGCAACTATAGGTGACCATCCACCACTATAGGGAGGTTAACCCCATGTTGGCTGAGTAGCCAAAACTTTGTCTTTTTTTTTTTAAATTTTTTATTTTTTATTTACTAAATTATATATATTTTTATTCAAAAATAAATTATATATACAAACACATAAGTTAATTTAATATTACATTTTTATTATTTTTCCTATTTTTAAACATATTTTCTATTTTTTATTAGTCTATTTATTTTTTTAATATTTTCTTATATTATTTATTTAATAAAATTACATGGACCAATGAAAAGGTAACACATGTCACCATCAACAAAAAAATTAATGGATGACTCATTTACATGGTTTTACAAATGATGATGATTGAAATAGAAAAAAAAAAGTTTATGACTTAATTAGAAAACGTGGTAAACATTGAGAACTAAATGTATTTTTTTCCCTAAAATTTAAAAGATATCATTCATTCATTTCAAATTCTTAATATACCTTCCTTTGGTTTTTGTACTAATCAACGCATTTTTTTAAATAATTAAAAAAAAAGGTTGTTGCAAAACTTATTATTTATGTAAAGTGCATACTCTATATGTGCTTTCCACTTTATTAATATTACAAAACAGACATGCCCACTGAATAGACTCCGCTAAAAAAGGAATGCACATACTCACTTTTCTCACTCTCTTGACACTCTCTAATCTCTCTTAACTCCTAGACACTAAACTACCTACCTCTAGTTCCATCAAACTAAAAGTCAGCAAACACTTCCTTTATAATAATTTTTCTTTTAAATGCATTATCTGTCTTAAAATAATTGTTATAATGAAACCTTAATTCCTAAATTATGTATTGTTGTACTATTGATTAATAATGTAAACAAATGTTATTACATTGAACAATATTGTATATTTTGTAGTTTAGGAAGACACATTATGTGTATGGATTTATGTTAGTCACAATATGCGTCAATATGTTAGTAGATCAATGTCACTCATATGGTGTTTGTGAAAATGCTACAATGAACAAGTTCATGTAGTTGTATGAGATGTTGCAAGTTGGTGTAATTATATGAGATGTTACAATAAGCTTAAAATATATAGCATGCATGAGGCACAATTGTGTTGGACTAATTTGCTATTCGTTGCATAAATTGGGTAAAAATGGTGGGATATGTTAAATTCGTTATTTATACTCATAGAAACATTATGAGAGGTTATTGAGGATTGTAATATAAGAGAGATCCAATTAAGAAATTTAATATGAAAAAGAGTGCCAATTACATCGAGTACCTTCATAGTACATGTGAGAGCATTAGAATAAATCCTAGTGTAGTTAAGGTTGAGATATTGCACAAACACCTATATTCATATAACGACAATGTGTTTTATTCACTAATGGCTATTAGAGAAGATCATTGTCAAGTCTAATTTTAAAATTTTATATTATATCATTAATCCGATTCATATTAGATCTTATGCTCATCAAATATAAATCCTCGACTCGAATTAGGAATTTTATTATTTATATGAAGTCACCACACAATTGAAGTTGGGAAAAATTATTGAATTAGAATTAACTGAGTGGATTAATTATAATCTGAACAACTAGTCGATGAAATCTCCCTTTTTTAGAAAAGAAAAAAAGAAAGAAAGAAAAACTAGAGATTCTCGACTCGAGGGGGCTATCCTATTAAAACCTTAAAGTTACCACCTTATCCTTATGAAATCTGAATTATGTTATGATATCCTTTTTAGTATAAAAAAGAAGATATTAGAAAAATGATACAACGATTACACTAATAACGATTTGAATTTTTTATTTATTTTTAGAGTTGCCCCATAAGGGTGCCTACGTACCCGCTATTTAGGATCAAATAGGCCGTAGTTCGCTTTTCATAAAACTTTAGTGGATTGATTAATTTTAATTATGAAAACAGTCGGGCTTAAGTTATTATCATTTTAATTTTTTAAAGAAAAATTCTAAACCTAAACTTTATTTCTCAATTTTGAAAAACAGAACTAAAACCCTCTAGTTTTGAAAACATCAATTAAAATTTTATTTCATAAAAACCATTTTTCTATGTGAGAAAACATTATATACGTATATATGTTTTTTTTAAAGAAAAACTCATACCTTTAATTAAGAAAATTTTAAAAGAAACACAAAAGGGAAATTCTAAACCTAATTTTATCAATAACAAAAGAAAACAAATTCCTAAAACATATGTCTTTTATCATTTTTTGCTATTTTTTAATATTTTTATTTATTATTTATTTTTGTCTTTTTATTTACTAATATTATTATCAATTAAGACTAATAATAATAATAACATTAATATAACATGAAAACTACTAAGCTGGATGCAGGTCGGGGCAATTCGGTTTGGGTTGGGTTAGATCTGGGTCGATGCAGTTCGGTGAGCTTGTCACGGACTAAATCAACTGGTTGTACTTCGGCGAATGGCGACACGAGGTGAGGAGTCGAGATGCTTCTTAGGTGCGGACTGACGTGGAAATCAACCACGTTTGGACGGTTCACGGTGTTAATGGTGGCTAGGATTAGTAGCCATGGGGGTTGTGACATAGTAGTGGGTGTTTGTTTCTTTTTTTTTTTTTCCTATGATCTTCTTCTCTCTGTACTTTCCTTACTCTTTGATTTCCTTACTTTTCGACCTCTTACTCTCTCTAAAGATCGGGCTTTATTTATAGGCATGTGGGACCGAATTTGATAAGTTTAAATCTAAACCATGATTGGAATTCGTTTTTATCTTCTCCCGATTTGAAAAAATGATGTAAATCCCTTATATTAGAGTTATTTTTTGGATTTATCCAGTTTGTTTGATTGATTTTTTTTTCGGATGTAATCCAAAAAATAAATCTTTTCATTGTAATCTTGTTGATTCACAGCAAAACTTGATAAACTTCAATCTTTTTTCGTTTTGATTTGTTATCATGTTCGTTTTTTTCTTCTTTTTTTTGTTTGGTTTTGGCTATGCTTGGGGAAGAAGAAGATCACGTACAATGCACGTGATTTCCCCGAACTTGATTTAGAGACCCATATTTCCTTAATCTTGTTGCAAATTTTATTATTATTATTTTCTATTACTTTTTTTTTATTTTTACTAATTCATAAACCAGACCTTTTATTACTATTATTTTTTATCATTTTTATTTATTTATTTATTATTAAAAAAATCTAAATATGGGCAAAAATGAAGTGTTTACAGCTGCCCCTCTTTGTGGTAAAGTTTGGAAAAACTTAGCTACAAAGAAAAAAAAAACACACCATTTTTGCCTAAGAGAAAGAATAGATAACACTATAATCAACTGCATATCCAAACCTGAATCCACTAGGGAGTTATCTGGCCAAAATTTTAAGTAAGGAAAATACTCCACAAGCTAACAATCCCATGTTACAAAAGAAGATAGTTACTTTATGATAATTAATACTCCTTGGGGAGTGGTCTTAGACAAGAAATATCTCACCAAAGTGCTCTTATAAGCTAACTAATCGATGATAGAAAACATCTCATTAGACTAACAATCTTAAATAGAGATTGTTTAGAAATGTGTCCTTATGAGCTAACTAATTGATAATAGGAAGCGTCTTACAAGACTAGCAACCTTAAAGAAAAGATTGTTTAGGAAAGCGGTCTTATGGGCTAACTAACTAATAATAGGAAGCGTCTTACAGGACTAGCAACCTTAAAAAAGAGATTGTTTAGGAAAGTGCTCTTATGAGCTAACTAATTGATAATAGGAAACGTCTTACAAGATTAGCAACCTTAAAGAAATCATTTAGAAAAGTGTTTTTATGAGCTAACCAATCGATGATGGGAAGTATCTCACTAGACTAACAACCTTAAAAAGAGATTATTTGGAAAAATGCTCTTATGAGCTGACTAATTAATGATAGGAAGTATCTCACTATATTAGCAACCATGAAGGAGAGATCATCTAGAAAAGTGCTCTTACGAGCTGACTGATCAATGATAAAAAGCGTCTCACTAGACTAACAATTGTAATAGGAGGATATTTAGGAAAGTGCCCAATTGTGGGCTAACTAATTGATGGTAGGAAGCATCTCTTTAGACTTACAACCTTGAAGAAGAAAGTTTAGGAAGCGACCCATTATGGGCTAACTAACTGATAGTGAGAAGCTCTCTTTAGACTTACAACCCTAAAGAAAAAAGTTTAGGAAAGTGCCCCATTATGGGCTAATTAACTGGTCATGAATTCCTAAGTGAGAATCTTATTTTTCCAATAATAGTCAAGAGTTTAGGATGACTTAAAACTTTCGAATAAATAATAACTAAAACTTTTCTAAAAATCTTCAAGACAATTGCTCTTATAAACTTAAGGATAAGGCAAAAAGGTATTAAAGTATTTTCTAGCAAACTTTGAAAAAAATCTAAAAGAATTGTTTATTTATTTTTTAAACATTGCTAACAAGTAAAGAGTTTGACAAGGTTTCCAAAAACACAAATAAAGGGTGGGCCTCCCCTACTACTCAATAATCACTTACTCTTTTGCCTCATTTTACTTGGAGGGTTTGGTTTAATCTTGAAAAAGTGGTGTCTTCGCTTAATCAATTACCTCTTGAGGGGTTTCTTGCAATTAAGACTCATATCTTCTTCTTGGGGGGCATCAATATTTAAAATTTGGGCCAAACAATGTCAATGAGGAATAACTTTAAATTCCCTTATTCTATTTGGAAATAAATATCTCATTCTCAATTGGTTTAATCTAAGAGGACTTCCTTACAATCTCTCAGTTTAGATGTCACTCTTGGCTTTTATTCCAAAAATTATTATCTCTCTTGTAGGTAATACACTTTGATCAATATGTTAGGCCTTTTGGGGACTTGTAATGCAATAAGCTTTTAGTTTCAAAAAAAGTACCAATGTCAAGGTCTTATTTTGAAAGAATCATCATTTCAACCTGGGTTTACAAGTCAAGAAAACTAGAATAGTACTTGCTCTAGCAATTTTTGCTTAAGATAAATTATTTTCAATGACTTGGATAAGTCTTCAAAGAAGGGTGGTATATATTTGAGCTGTAATGTTTGGGTTCTTGTATTTGGTCTTGGTATTTTCAAGTATTGTTAAGCTTTTTTATTCTGTATAAGTTTAACTACATTATTGGGCTTTTCTCATTTCTTTTCTTTTCTTTCATTTTCTTTTTCTATCTTTTTTTCTTTTCTTTTGAGCCTAATGGTGATCATCTCTTGTGGGTCATGTGTTTTTTTTTTTTTCAAAATGTAGACTTTTCTTCATAAAAAAAAAATAAATTATCTACGGCAAAAACTACCCTTAAATTGTTGTAACTAAGGCAAGCACTATTTAGTTAATTCCCCCTCTTTTTTTTTTTTTTTTGATTGATTGATGCCCCTATCTTCCTAATCATCCCATTGTGGGGTGGTTCTTAGTAGGGTTAAAATTTGAAACTCATTTTATATAAGCTCAAATGGGGTTGGCAAAGGATTATTGTGTTTATGATAGTAAAAATGAATGCCTAACATTATTTTGATTAACGTATCAAATTCAAGATAGACCTCCTTTAAGAATTGAGTCAAAAACCTCACATTAATAACATTTAACTTTCGAGTGTTTAAGGGTTAGTGTTTGGGATGTGGTTTGCCTTTTGTCGTCCTAAACCACTCAAACAAATAAGATATCCTTCCATTTTACCGAATTTGCCCATATTCACTAGGTCTCATAATGTCTTTGGGAGTTATGTGCCCCTGTTAAGTGATTTAGTCTTAACTTAGCTCTCTTGTGAATTTAGTTACCCAAGACTTGTTGGGATAGTCTTCTTTATGCCCTCGTTGGTAATTGACCATAGCCACTTTGAAAATGTGCCCCAAAATTAATTGTCTTTGTGTTTATTTTATATAACTTCTGATGGAAAGAAAGTTCAAGTGTAGCCCTTAGGATTAGAGAGAGTTAGAAGGTTTTGTGTTTCGAGGTTAAATCAACATATGAGGAAAGCTTTTGAAGTGAATGGGGTCTTTCAAATTGAGAGCAGGTTATAGAGTTATTTGGCTTTATATTTAAAGTAATTGACTGTGAGCCTTGGGTTAAGCTAACAATTCAAAAGCAACTTTTAGGACCTTAAAAGGATCTCTTATTGTTAGCAACTGTTCAATTTTCTTAACTTTGTTCTTTTCTTTATTGTTATTATTTTTTAGTAAATATGCAAACAAGATGGTCACACGAATGCAAAAGAACCAGTATTTAATTAACGTTGTAATAATACCAAAATTTTATTAATATTGCAAACTTGGAGTTCAATGCTTTAGTGAAAACATAAGAAAGAAATACTATGATCTAATTTCCTAACTTCTAAGCTTCCTCCTCTTTGGTTGGGTAGGTGTTGTATCTTCCTTTTTCTTCTTTGCATCCATGGCAGCTTCCAGTGTTTTAACCCTTGCCTGGGTTTTCCTTAATTGGGCTTCAAGTTCCTTATTCCTCTTATTAGATTCCTTGAATCTATTCTCCCATACATCTTTCTTGCTTCCATCATTGCATCGAGCCACACACCAAGCTTCTAATTCATCCATTCGAAAGCAATATTCATTGCTATTTTTCAATGCTCGGTTGATCTCTGCTCTACAAATTCCTAAAAGTTTGCTGAAGATGCTTGCTGGCCCAACCTCTAAATCTGGTATATACACCCCATTGGAAAGTGGAGGGGCCTAGAGAAGTTGAGTATATTCCTCTATGGTTGGTGTGATCTTGTGTGGCCCAATAAAGAAAGCCACAGGCTCAACTTTCCAAAAGTGTAATATAGCCCAAATTAAAGGGAGGTTGACATCCATTTTCATTAGTGAGAGAATGGACCCTATTTTGCTTTGAATAAAGGTCTGCTCTTCAAGGTTATATAAGGTAAACCAATGGTCCAGTACCGGTTTAGGATCCAAAGGTTTACAAACCCGGATTTCTTTGTAAAGAAGGCGATCAATTACAACGCTAGCCATCTAGCAAGATTACAATAACTATAGCAATTTCTAATTACCAACAAATATCTTACAAAACACAATAAAAATTCTTTTACAAGCGATTGCATCTGAACTCCAAAGGAAAAAATTACATCATTAATCATTTGTTGGTTCATGATTTCATATATGCAAAAGGGGTGGGTTCTAAAGGTTCCTAAGCTCTATAGCCTCCCACATTATTGAAGAAATGGATCTCTGGCCATATCGAAGTATCGGGTGGGGTACCTAAACGGCCTCGAAGGGTGAATATTTCACTTCACCCAGAACTTACATAATAGCTCCCCATCTTAAGGTCCTAAGACAGCTTGGGTCTGATCGTTTCTAATCACACAATTGCATGCATGAAAACTCAATAGAAATAAAAAAGAACTAATCCTTATTAAATCCCTGGATCACAAATAGATACAAACATTAGTGCAAACAATATTTCTTAACATAAGAGCTAATTAAAGATATATAGAAATGATGATTTCAAAAGGTCATAAGAGCTAATTAAAGATATCTAGAAATGATGATTTCGAAAGGTTTAGGTGGCTAGCCTACTATGGGTCCCTAGTGGAGTCACCATACTGTCAAGTCTAACTTTAAAATTTTATATTATATCCCTAATCTGATTCATATTAGATCCTATGATCATTCAATATAAATCCTTGACTTAAATAAGGAATTTTATTATTTATTTGGAGTCGCCACCCAACTGAAGTTGGGAAAAATTATTGAATTAAAATTAATTGAGTGGATTAATTATAATCTAAACAACTAGTCGATGAAATCTCCAGAAAAGAAAAAAAAAAGAAAGAAAAATCAAAGATTCTCGACCCAAGGGCTATCCTATTAAAATCCTAAAGTTATCACCTTATCCTTCTAAAATATGAATTATGTTATGATATCCTTTTTAGCATAAAAAGGAAGATATTAGAAAAATGATACAACGATTACACTAATAACGATTTGAAATTTTTTTTTTTTTAGAGTTACCCATAAGGGTGCTTACGTACTCATTATTTGGGATCAAACAAACTGTAATTCACTTTTCATAAAACTTTAGTGGATTGATTAATTTTAATTATGAAAACAGTTGAGCTTACGTTTATTATCATTTTAATTTTTTAAAGAAAAATTCTAAACCTAAACTTTATTTCTCAATTTTGAAAAACAAAACTAAAACCCTCTAGTTTTGAAAACATCAATTAAAATTTTATTTCATAAAAATCATTTTTTTAGGTGAGAAAACATTATATATATATATATATATATATGTTTTTTTTTAAAGAAAAACCCATACCTTTAATTAAGAAAATTTTAAAAGAAACATAAAAGGGAAATTCTAAACCTAATTTTATCAATAACAAAAGAAAACAAATTCCTAAAACATATGTCTTTTTATCATTTTTGCTATTTTTAAATATTTTTATTTATTATTTATTTTTGTCTTTTTATTTACTAATATTATTATCAATTAAGACTAATAATAATAATAACATAAATATAACATGAAAACCACTAACTTGGATGCGGGTCGGGGCAATTTGGTTCGAGTTAGGTTAGCTCTGGGTCGGCGCGGTTCGGTGAGCTTGTCACGGACTCAATCAGTTGGTTGTACTATGGCGAACGATGATGCGAGGCGAAGAGTCGAGATGCTTCCTAAGCATGGGCTGACGTGGAAATTAACTATGTTCAGATAGTTCGTGGTGTTAATGGTGGCTAGAATCGGTGGCCGTGGGGGTTGCGACATAGTAGTGGGTGTTTGTTTCTTTTTCTTTTTTTTTCTATGATCTTCTCCTTTTTTTACTTTCCTTACTCTCTGATTTCCTTACTTTCCGACCTCTTCCTCTCTCCAAAGATTGGGCTTTATTTGTAGGCATGTGGGACCAGGTTTGATAAGTTTAAATCTAAATAATGATCGGGATTCGTTTTTATCTTCTCTCGGTTTGAAAAAATGATGTAAATCCCTTATATTAGAGTTGTTTTTGGGGTTTATCCAGTTTGTTTGATTGATTTTGTTTTTGGATTTAATCTGAAAAATAAATCTTTTCATTGTAATCTTGTTGATTCACAGTAAAACTTGATAAACTTTAATCTTTTTTCGTTTTCATTTGTTATCATGTTCGTTTATTTATTTATTTTTTCTTTTTTTAGTTTGGTTTTAGCTATGCTTGGGGAAGAAGAAGATCATGTACAATGCACATGATTTCCTCGAACTTGATTTAGAGATCCATATTTCCTTAATCTTGTTGTAAATTTTATTATTATTAATTTTTATTACTTGTTTTTTTTTGTTAATTTTTAATAATTCATAAACCAGACCTTTTTATTACTATTATTTTTTATCATTTTTATTTATTTATTTATTATTAAAAAATCTAGATATGGGCAAAAATGAGGTGTCTACAATCATGATATTAAAAACCTTATTGAAATGGTTGAAGATTTAAGGGAGAATGATGAGTTATTACTACTTAAAGAAGAGGAATCTATACCGCTTGATTTGCGTATTCAGCCATTTCTTTAATAGGTTAGTTTTTTAAAGGTAAGCCGCTTGCCTTTCATCTAGCTTGATTGACACATGATTATTGTCCATGCGGAAAGATGGAGATAAGAAAGTCACACATTCTACATCACCAACGAGGAGTTGACTAGTACCCTTTAGGACGTAAAGCTATAATTAGGCTTCTTAGTAGATGATCAAGCAATAATAAGGGGTAGCTCCCTCAATTGGATGGACATATGTAAATGCTTGCTTAGCCAAAGACCAAGCAGTGGTAGTAGGGGCGCTTATGACTTTTTTTTTGTGGCTGTAGAATAGATTTAGGTTCTTCTTAGCTAGTGCAAATGATGAGTAGGTCAAGTACTATATGCGCACATACATTATGGGGTTAATGGGAGGATTCGTCTTTATTGATAAATCTAACTCCCTTGTCTATGATTATAGCATGTTTTTGCCCTTGCTGGAGGACTTCAATGTTGCAAGTTAGTATAATTAGAGGTTTGCTTGTTTAGCTTGGTTATATTGATAGTTATGCATTACATTTGTCTTTATAGTACACAAGATAGAAAGGGCAACGATTCTCTTTCAAGTTTAGGCATGGGATAGATTCTTGCATATCAACCCTATAAGTTGCCACGATTTGTATGTAGATGTTTGAATGCCCTTAGCCACTCGATGGAGGATGAAATGGGATATTAGGCATCACTTGACCCATGTTATCTTAACTTATCAAGATGCATTAGATAAATAGATTCCAGTTAGGTATTGCATAAGTGTTTTTTTAGTTTTCAATATAATTTCACATATCTTACAACTAACTCTTGCTTATTTACTTTTAGATTAAGTGGAAGCCTTACCTAGAGAAGCCTATTGACATCCTAACCTTGTTTTATAAAGCCAATAGGCACATTTGTACTACTCAATTGCTGCTCACATGTTTCTATACCATAGAGTGGTACTTCCTAAATCGTGTCGTTCGAAATTTTGGTGGTTTCCAATGGATCCCATGACGTATCAACACACAACTTGTGCTCCACTAAATTAACTTCATGTAGGAGGGTTAGTATTGATTGGCCTATGCAATATGTGCCTTACATTACCTTATGGGATGACCAACTAGATTATTTGGTTCAGATATAAGGTCCTTTTGTGGTTGAGTAAGCTTACATGAGATGATTTAAAAAAAATTAGCCATCGATATGTGGATCGTATTAGGGTTCTTCTTGGACATTTGGTATGTTAAGCATTTATAGTGACTTATAGAAGCATTGCATAGCTCACCTTGACTCGTTTCAATGTATTTTACTCATGCAAGTTGATACCTTCCAAAATATTCACTTATTTCATGATCTCTGGATAGTTATATCTTTAGTCAATGAGGGCCTAAAGTTTTGATGAAATCATAGCAGGGTGAGATTGTGCCCGTAAGTTCACTAGGAATAGTCACCCCTGTTTATAGGAGCAATAGTAGCCTCATAGGCATGGAGGCAGGACTAGAATTAAAGGACTTAGATGAGCCCTTAGTTAGGTGGACGCCAGGATGATGTATCACATGGCAATCAACTTATGGCTAAGAAAATAATAGGGAGCTCAACTCTCATCCCTAGTACATTTGTAA
Source organism: Laguncularia racemosa (assembly GCA_037954665.1). Taxonomy (NCBI): domain Eukaryota; kingdom Viridiplantae; phylum Streptophyta; class Magnoliopsida; order Myrtales; family Combretaceae; genus Laguncularia; species Laguncularia racemosa. The sequence goes on along the minus strand of JBBMOL010000324.1, from coordinate 218,198 downwards.
CTCGAAATTGACACTTAGTTTGTGATCCCTTTCCTTTCCCATTGACCCCACAAAAGAGACACTATGATCAATGGGTGATGGAAATGAGTGAAAGCTCATAGCTTAGCATTTAGTAGAGTCTAATGCCTCCCCATGACTTTGGCAATCCTCGGCAACACTATCCAACAAAAGAGTTAGGCTCCTACTACTAGTGATGGTAGATTTAAAGGGCACACCTGTGTGTTATCATGGATAATGTGACAATTTATATAATGTAAGAGCAAGAGATGATAGAATTGTATAGCATTTGATACATAAATTTTGATCAATATTTGCATTCATGTGCATTTTAATGATAAATTTGGGTATTTAGGCTTTTTTTCTTATATATTGAACATTTGGTTTATATTGTGTTTTTATATTTTACACATACTTTATCTTTAATATCTAAGTTTATATAGTGTTTTATATTTTGCACATAAATTGTCTTTGATACCTAAGTTTAGGATTGAAATATACACTATTAAATGGAGTTTAGAGTTTATTGGTTTCATAGAGTTTAAGTCATGAGTTTTGAGTTTTATTTAGTTTCGAGATTGAGTTTGGAGTTATAATATTTTAGTTTTCAATGTTAATTTTAAGGGAGTTTTAATGTATTTTGGCCTGCAGGTGGGTTAAGCTAATGCAACTTTAGTTCAATGAACTTTTAATTTAATAAACTTCACTAAAGTAAAGATATATAAAATTCATTCAATTAAAGGTGTATATTTAGTACAAGCCTTTATTTGATTTCTATAAATAAGATTTATACTTAGTACCATCTTACTTTTCAGATAACTATTTATGGGGACCATTTTTAAAGTTTTTTTCTTTTACTTTTTTATTTTTATTTTTATTTTTTTAAAGGGCCTATTTTCGTGCAAAACCCCCTTCTCGAAGGCTTCTTTTATTTTCGCCCAATCATTTTTAACGTTTACAATCATGGGTGCTTTCCCATGATATCCAACCTTGAATGGCGGGAAAAGCTGTGTTGTCAAACCCCAATTTTACACACACCGTCGCGCCATTTTTTTACAATAAAACCTAACCCTAATCCCTCCTCACCGTTTCTTAATTCAATTTCTCCGGTGATCGTATGATTCCCGGGGACACTACATTCTCAATCTACAAGGCCAGAATTGCATGCTCCATTCATCAATTTCATCCAATCCGGTAGAAGATCACTTCTGGGGTTGGTGTTAGTTGTTAGGGTTAGGGGTTTAGGGCTTTTGAAAAATGGGGAGTAAAGTAACCGAAGAGCAATTATCCACCGTCCGATCTATCGTCGGTGCGGATTATTTGGACATGGACATAATCAGAGCTCTTCACATGGCTAGAAATGACGTGAATAAAGCAATCAATATAATATTCGATACACCGAGATTTTCTGCGGAGAGGAAGCCGGTGATTGCAAAACCAAAGCGAGTAGCGCAACCGAATGTGATTGAGAAAAAGAATTTAGTGGTGGTGGAGGAGGAGGAAAGTGATCAGGGAGTTTCGGTTTCGAGCAGTGAGAGTGACGAGTGGTGGTTAGTTGGTTGCGGTGAGGTTTCCGGCCTTTCGACTAGTAAAGGGAAGAGATTGAAGTGTGGAGATAAGGTTAGTTTTACATTTACATCGCAGAAGAATTCTGGTTCGCCTTCGTTTGGGAAATTTGGTAAGAGACGGATCGCTGTGGCTTGTTCAGAGATTGTTCGATTCTCGACGAATGAATTAGGGGAGGTAATTGATGTGTTGGTTACTAAAGCAGTCGATTATATAGAATATTATGTTGACACTTTCCATGTTTGATGTTGTTGATGTTCGTTGTATATACTACGTTTGATCTTGATGATTTGCTGGTAGATTGGTCGGATTCCGAACGAGTGGGGAAGGTGTCTTTTGCCACTTGTGAGGGAAAATAAGGTGCGGATTAGGGGCCGGTGTATTTATGCCCCCGAGGTGTTGGGAATAATGGACACCGTTCTATTATCTGTAAGGTAAACTTTGCTACCTCAGTTCGTATTGCAGAAGCATGGGATATAACACTAAGTTTCAAGTTAGTTTAGTAGCACAAGGCAAGAATGAACCTGGAAGGTTCAATCTCTATTCTATTCTAAATAGAGAATATCTACGAGAAATTTAGATTATCTATTTTGAGTTTCTTGTAGAAGTAGGGAATAGGGCGGGTTGTGGGAATTGATCCTGCATTTAGCTTGAAGGCTGGGGTTATAGTTGCTGTATTCCTTACGGTTACTTAAATGCCACTGCATAAATTTTTCATTTACCTTTGAAGGAACGAAAATGCTTTGATGGTTGACTAGTCTTAGATGTTTACTTTGAACAGTGTGTATATTAACAGTTCTATGCTCAAGAAGCCACGGGTGACCTCTCTTAAAGTTGCTGGTAATAATGCTGCTGATGAATCGGTAGTGCATCCACTTCCAAATTTGTTCAGGCTGCTTGGTCTAACACCATTTCAGAAGGTAGTAATTTCCTCAATGGTGAATGGCTTTTTACAGTAACTGAAAGGATTTAACCTATACCAATTTAATGATGCGCTTTTCCTGTTCTTGTTACATTAACGTGAATAGCAAACTTATTGACATTGGTGGCTTTATCCTTAAATAGGCAGCAATCTCTCCTGGTGATTTCTACACAAGAAAGCGACCTTTAGACTCGAAGGTATATGAGTAGCTGAATTGCTATAATATACATCTATAATTCTAATTGTGCTTCTAATGAATAATACGAGTTTGTCCAGGCCATTTCTAGTCTTCCAGCTAACCTTGTGCCAGTCAACAAATTCAAAAGTACTTATAAAGAGGGACATGAAGATCAAAATGAGGTTCCCATGTCTGATGATGATGTTGACAAAATTGTTGGTGTGGGAGTTAGCTCTGAATTGAAGGTACTTCAATCTTGCAAATTTTCTGATGTTACTTGGCATTTATTCATGAAATTCATGATAAAATATGTTATGTTTTAGGAAATGGAACCTCCCCGTACTCTTTGTTGTGAGCTTCGACCGTATCAAAAGCAGGCTCTTCATTGGATGGTCCAGCTTGAGAAGGGTAAATGCATGGATGAGTCAGGAACAACACTTCATCCATGTTGGGAAGCATATCGTCTAGCAGACAAGTTAGTCTCTTAAGTATATTGGTAAACACTATCCCTTTGTTGCTATGGTCTTACTAAGAGTTTATTTCTTTACAGGAGGGAGCTAGTTGTGTATTTGAATGTATTTTCAGGAGACGCTACGACAGAATTTCCAAGCACTCTTCAAATGGCTCGAGGAGGAGTATGCAATTAAACATTTCGACATATAATGTTTTTCCTCTTAATTGGTCTTGTTGCATGGTACATTTGATGATTTTCATTTTGTGCTTGAAGATTCTTGCGGATGCTATGGGGCTTGGAAAAACTGTCATGACAATAGCTCTTCTCCTCACTCCCCTGGAAAGTGGTGGATCAAAGGCTAGCGAAAGAAAAATTCAGCTGTTCACAGAAGATGCTGAAGTAGCTAGCGAAGCAGAGCACTCTCTGGATGAATCTAACAAAGGAGTGAAAAATTTTGGTGTTGACAGGTCAATGATGCAGAAAAATACACTTTCTAAAGGCGGCAGTTTGATTGTATGTCCAATGACTCTTCTAGGCCAGTGGAAGGTACTATAAAGTGCTGTTACTACATGTTGACTTCTTTCCCACCTAGCTGTTGTGTCATGATTTTAGTAGTTATGTGCTTCTTTTTGCTAAATACTGATGTACTCTGATAAATTAACAGGCTGAGATTGAAACTCACACGGAACCTGGATCTCTATCTGTCTATGTTCATTATGGACAGAGCCGATTGAAGGATGCAGAAATTCTTTCACAAAGTGATGTTGTGATCACTACTTATGGTGTTTTAGCTTCTGAATTCTCTGGGGAGGTAGCACAAAGCTCTTAAAATCCTAGCTTACAATTGATTGTGGTTCAATTAAAAAAAAAAATTGATTTTTGCAGTTTGCTGAAGAAAGCAGGGGACTCTTATCAGTTCGGTGGTCTCGAGTAGTTCTTGATGAGGCACACATGATTAAGTCCTCCAAAAGTCAAATTTCTTTGGCGGCAGCTGCTTTGGTCGCAGATTGTCGTTGGTGTTTGACCGGTACTCCTATTCAGGTGAAACTTCAAGCTCAAGTTGCTTGTAGTCCTTTCTGTTGGTGAGCATGCAATCTTTTCAGTGATTCTCAGGGATATGGTTTGAATTGATTTTTTATGTTATGATTTAGTTGGTCTGGTGCATAGCATCTAGTGTACTTCAAATGGCATGTGTTGAGGTAGGAATATCTTGAGTGAGAGGAAACATGTGCTTGACTGGTGCTTATAGTCAATTTTGAGATGCTTTGGTCTGTTCTCTTTTTCTAATTAATGAAGGTTCTTTTTCTGGTTGCTTATTACTTTTCTGGGAGATGGGCATAGGTTATTGCACTGCTTTCTGGCCTTAATGTAATTAGTGGTGCAAGTTGTATGATTTTTGAGGGTGGCTTAGTCACAAGAGGAGGGAAATGCTGATAGAATTTGGATTTTTCTTCTTCTCTCTTAAAAGCAGTGAAATTTCAAATTTCATTCCTTTGATGATGTTTTACTTGTCTTATGGTGTATTAACTGATGATTTCAATATTCCAGATGTTATGGCCTGGCTTATGAGGTTAAAAGTTTTTATAGCTTAAAGCAGTAACTATTTAAATCTTAAATTATCTGGGCTGAATTTCTTTCATAGTGGAAACGCGATTGCCTTCTATTTGACTTCTGATGTCTAGAGAATAATAACACATCAGCAATTTTGGAACTGCAACTGTTTATATAAATTTCATTAAACAGCCTTTTCTTTTTAAATGCATGTAGTTGAACTTAAATACACAAATTGAGCTATTTATCTTGCGCTTCAATTTTTTGCAAGAGAATTGCTTTCACTTTTTAATTACTACATAATGGGGTGGTTCATGTGAAGTTGTCTTATCAATTGGTTCTTCCTGCTGTTGTGTTGCACGATCCTGATATTCTTCTTGTTTTGCTTTCTCACATTTGGTTTCTTTGTGCAGAACACCCTTGAGGACATCTTTAGTCTTCTCCGGTTTTTGAGGATCGAACCATGGGGAAATTGGGCATGGTATGTCCTTGCACCTTTCACTCTTTCTTTCCATTCATGCTGTGAACAGGGGGAAACAAGAATGTTGGAATTTAGCTCTAAGGTTTCTGCAGTATCCTTTTCTCCTGCAAAATACTTTAAATCCATGAATTGTGATGAAGAGTTGGAGCTTCAAAGAAATTCCTGCATTCAGATTGTAATTTTTTTTCTGATGGTGCTGACTTGTAATGCCTACATGTTCCAATGGATGCTCTGTTTTATTTAGGTGGAACAAACTCATCCAAAAACCATTTGAGGAGGGTGATGAGAAAGGGTTGAAGTTGGTGCAATCTATCTTAAAGCCAATCATGTTAAGAAGAACAAAATATACCATGGATCGAGAAGGGAGGTATAAAAAAGGATTAAGTTCGATTTCTGTTTATCTTAGTATTTTTTGCGCATTCTGATGCTAATCTGTGCATTTATGTAGGCCCATTCTTGTCCTCCCTCCTGCTGAAGTTCAGGTTATTTACTGTGAACAGACAGAAGCGGAAAATGATTTTTATGAGGCTCTTTTTAAAAAATCCAAGGTTTATATGTGCTTTTCAGTTACCTTGAATTGTTTCGATTTTCTTCAACTTACTTTCGCTATTAAATGCTTAAATTAAATTATCCAGGTCAAGTTCGATCAATTTGTTGCTCAAGGGAAGGTGCTACACAACTATGCTTCTATTTTGGAGCTACTTTTGCGTCTTCGCCAGTGTTGTGATCATCCATTTCTTGTCATGAGGTGTGGATCTCATTATTTTTCTCGAACCTGGCTCTAGTGATGATTTCTTTTTCTCCATATTGTTATTGTGTTATAATTGATGGAATATTGTGGGATTACATTGAAGAAGACAGTAGGGCCATATTTTTTCTGGGTTTGGACATTCCCCTAGGATCCGCTTTAGATTTTTATCAAGTTTTTGGGGGAAATTATAAAAGCAATTCTGAAGCTTATATGCATTTTAATTTATGTCCCTCAGCTTCTCAAAATGTTCATTTGAGCAACAGCCCAAAAAAGCAAAAGTCTATTTGAGTTTCTTTTCTTTTGTCCAAAATCTGGGTCCATCCTTAGGAGTTCATTATTTGATTAAAATTGATTTTATGTATCCGTGCAACTTTATTGTGATTCCTTTGCTATTTCTTTATTTTTTCAGCCGTGGTGACACACAAGAGTTTTCCGACCTGAATAAACTAGCAAGACGTTTTCTGAAGGGAGGGCAGAATGTTACTGAAGGAGGGGACAAAGACATCCCTTCATGTGCTTATGTCCAAGAGGTGATGGAAGAGCTTCGAAAAGGGGAACAAGGGGAATGTCCGATATGTCTTGAAGCATTTGAAGATGCTGTATTAACACCTTGTGCGCATCGTATGTGTCGGGAGTGTCTCTTGGCTAGTTGGCGAAATTCAAGTGCTGGCTTGTGTCCTGTTTGTAGGTACTTCTGAAGGCCCTTGCTCAAAGTCTTGACTTCTCTTTATTTTATGTAAGAGTGGATTCTAGAGTTCATTTTCTGGAACTATGCATTTGGCTTTCATTCTTGCAGGAAAACCATTTCCAGGCAGGATTTGATTACTGCCCCTACTGAGAGCCGTTTCCAGATCGATATAGAAAAAAATTGGGTTGAGTCAACTAAAGTTGCTGCTCTCTTGCGTGAACTTGAAAATCTCCGGTCATCAGGTTTGAAGAGCATTGTCTTTAGTCAGTGGACTGCCTTTTTGGACCTTCTCCAAGTTCCCCTCTCTCGGTAGGATATAATGCCTACAGTTTAATGGAATCCTATATTAATTTGTTGATAAACTTGTATCTCTCTTTTGTGATAAAGTTTCTTTTAATTTTGTGGATGTTGATTTCCTGGTTGCTGAGCCTGCAGTGGTATATGATGCTGAAGCAAATTGATATTCAGCCATGTAACATGATCAATTCTGATGTAGTCATTACTGCTGGACAGTATTTTTGTTGGATTTTTTATGGTGATATTGGCTTATTGTTTCATTCTTCTGCATAGTACCTAGATTGCCGTGTCTTTGCGAGCTATGTCATAATGGAATGATTTGTCTGGATGGTCATCTTAGTTAATGTATGAAAATAATTAATGATGTTGTCAGTATGCTTGATGTCTTGGTATCTGCAATGGGGTATTGAAGTTCTCCATGCCTAGTGGTTTCATTCTGCAATTTTCCTCTCTCTTCTTCAGGAATAAGATTTCATTTCTTCGTCTAGATGGAACACTAAATCAGCAGCGGCGTGAATCTGTGATAAACCAGTTTTCAGAAAACAATAACATTGTGGTTTGTATCATACATGCACTTTCTTTTACTTGTGCAGAACAGCAATTTTTCAGAGAATAATCTAATTGGATGATTTCATTTCTCCAGGTATTACTCATGTCTCTGAAAGCTGGGGGAGTTGGTATAAACTTGACAGCAGCTTCCAATGCCTTTGTAATGGTAAAGCTGAAGTAGATTGATTACAAGGAATTTTCTTCAACTTTTATATTGCTTGGTTTTGTTTTTTTCCCCAACTGTTCATTTGGGGAATAGCCTGTAGTTAATTGTCCTCTTTATGTGATTGATGATCTAAATTTTATATTGATTTCTGGGGAACTGTGGCATGGATGGTGAGGGGCTTTAAATTTTCTTGAGAAAAGCAACTTTTGATATTTTGTTAGTGATTTTTGGTGCTGATATTTGCTGCAGGACCCCTGGTGGAATCCAGCTGTGGAGGAACAAGCAGTCATGCGAATCCATCGCATTGGGCAAACAAAGAGTGTGATGATCAAACGGTTCATTATTAAGGTTTTTCTTTTTTGTTATTTTGCTGTTGAAGTTTTCATATTTTCACTTCTAGAGACTGTAACATCTATAAACAAATTACCAAAAAAAAAAAAAAAGAAAGAAAGAAAAAAGATATTTATCAATTTTGTGCTGCATTTCAATGAAAAGAACATTGCATTGGTCAGACCTTACGAACTTTCTTTACCTTTATTTTTAACTTTTTAAATTGTGATGTTAATCTTCTCATAAAATCTCAGACAACATGTCTCTCTCTCTCTCTCCTTCTTCCTTTGTTTCCTCGTGCCAGAAATTTCAGATAACATCTTTAGTTTGAGTAGTTTTCTGTCTGGAGAAGTCATAGGTATTGGACACACGAACCATTTGACTTTGGCATATGGTGTAAAACATATCCAAAAGGCATTTCTTGGGGCATTGAATCATGTAATACATCTTAGCTTTCCATGAATCCAGGAAGCTTCTGAAGTCTCAGCAAGAGTGTTGCTTCCCTTTCAAAAATATGGTAGTTTGATTTTTTTCCTCACTTGAATTTGTGTGTTTTATATGCAGGGAACAGTTGAGGAGAGGATGGAAGCAGTGCAAGCACGAAAACAGCGAATGATATCTGGTGCATTGACTGATCATGAAGTTCGAGGTGCCCGTATTGAGGAACTCAAGATGCTTTTTACGTAAGTATATGAAAGAGAGAAGGTCCAGTCCTGCAGTTAAGCGATACATGCATGCTGCTGAAATTTTTGTATGGACAGTGTTTAAGATTGGGAAGCCCACGGACTTTGGCGGCATTTGCTATAACACTAGCAAAGATGGAGTGTGATGGCGAAAAATTGAATTGTCTATAGCTTATTGTCTATAAAGGTTTCTTCACACATGAGTTTTAAGCTAGGTTAGTAAAAATGAGATGTAATCTATGAAAATGTACTTGTTTTAGAACATATATGAGGACCTTACATTTCCTCAAACCTTGAATGAGTATTTATGTTATATGTAATCTTCCTATTATAGCAACAAGATGTATAGTACCGCAGGTTGTGGAACTTCCATTTTGCAATGCGGTCGTCATTTGTTGAAGGGACGAGCATATATATATGCGCAACGGAATGGAGAAGTACATAGTTTCTTGGGCGATGGATTGAATTGATGATGGTGGTTGCAAGATGGGTGACTCTAGTATAGACCGGACCCCTGTTGGGTTTATTGGATGACCTGCTTACACCGGGTTTCAGAGTCCCGGTGCTCCATGAAGAGATTTCTGTCACAGCGCAGAATGTGTATTGTCGCAAGGTTATATTGTTGTTTTTGTACAGAGAAGCTGATTCACCAGATGAACTGTGATACTGGATTGGAAGAGTAATAGTGGAATATATTAAAGAAAGATTTTAAATTGAATGCGATGCATGAGCTTAATCTCGGGCTGAACCTGCCGATTCTAATCGTGTTCAAATCCATTGCCCTGCCATCCTTAACGCCGACTTGAATTTGTTTACAGTCTAGGGGATACTTCTTTTGAGTGGTATAATATCAATTTGAGCAGTCCGAATTTCTCTCCTTGCAGTCGTCGAACGGAAAATTGTTTTTTAACTTTGAAGCACTTGCATGAAAATATCCTGATGTTAACGAAACAACGATGGAAAGGTGCACAGGAAAGGAAGTACTTATATTTATCAAATTATATGTTTAGTTCTCTTCTTAATGAGAATTCAATGCTTCAGTAGACATGCAAACCTATGATTATACAAGTCCAAAGCACATGGATTAAAATGTCTCTGCTTTTTTGTTTTTAATTTACTGGTGATTAGGCATATTCGAATCTGTCTCTCATTAAAAGATCAATATATATAATATATACCACTAGGTTATAAGCACATTAATGCAATTTTGTCAAACATCTTTTTTTTTTTTCTTATTCTACTTATTCAATTTGGACACCCTTCCTCGATAAATACATTGAAAATAAAAAACAATTCAACTTGTTCGGTATGAAAATAAATTATTTTATAAAAATTATTTATTATATAGATTGTGCTTATAAGAAAACTAACTGTACATTTTTTTAACTTTTTATAATAAAAAAATGATATCATGACAATATTTTAAAATTCAAAAAAAAATTAACAAATTAATTTATGAGGAAACTTGCATATGGGAAGTTGTAATTTTATAGGACTAGGAAAATGCTCTCTTCTCTCTCCTCTTCCCACACATTTCCCCATACACTTTCAACCTTAGAAACCACTGTAACTAAACTCTCCTTGCCCTTAGTCCAATAGCTTATAGGAACCATTTACCAACCTACAAACCATCATGGCAACTCCGACCAAGGAAGTGGCGCTGGACTGCCCTTAGGTGTCGCCTAACGTGGCGGCAAAGAGCAATGCTACCGGCAGTGGCTTACCATCATCGGGTTTGCATGATCAAAATGCTCACCAGGGGGTGAACACGGTTCTTGAGGTGGCATTTAAAGTTGATCCAAAAGAGGTAAGTCAAAGACCTGCTTTTCCAGCTGGGAAAAGCAATGGACAAGTCATAGCTAAGAAAGGTAATGTGGAGCCTTGTGCCCATACAGCTCATAGCAGGTCTAGCACCTGCAACCGGTGTCCTACATACACCAAATTAGACACACATCCCAGCCAGGGCCCACTCTTATCCCAAAGTTTTCCTCCTTTTGGAAATTATGCATTGGAAAAAGACAAGGTACTTTCCGAGAACTCTGAGGAGCCTATCTGGACACCACCTCGCAACGGCTACTCAACTGCATAGACGACTCCGACCACTAGAACATATGCCCAAGCGTGCAGCTCCAAGGCGAAGGACAACCCATCGGCGTTCACCCTTCAATACTATCCACCGGCCACAAAGGGTCCATCCCCAACGATGAAAATACCCAAGGCAGTGGGGGATCTAGGGGCAGAATTTTGGAACAACACCCTAGTGGGCTATTTCCTTGGCTGCAAGCTGCCTTACTCTTTAGTCCGATTCATTGCTTTCAAACTATGGAAGGAGTACGACCTTATAGATGTGCTAGGCAGTTTGGAGGGATTCTTCTACTTCCGGTTCAGTGTGGAAAGCGACACAACCCTTGTTCTGGAGAAGACGTGGCATTTTGCCCAACTGTTCCTCATCCTACAGAAATGGAGGAGAGGCATGTCACTAGACAAGCCGGAACCTACCAACATCCCCGTGTGGACAACCTTTTCGCGCATTCCATGTGAATATCTAGGAGCGGAAGGCCTAAGCCATATAGTTAGTGGCGTAGGAGTGTCACTCAAGGTTGACATCTTAACGATTAGGAGGTAAAGGGCAAACCATGTGCGAGTCTTAGTGGAAATTGACGCGCGTGATGACCTGGTCACTTGAGTAATGGTGGAGGGTGAGAATGGCGCGGTTGCGGAAGTCCAAGTGGAGTATCAGCGGTTACCTCCACGCTATGCGAGGTGCAAAGTGTTCGGGCATAAATGTCAACCCGTGCAGACTACTCAAAGGAATGATAGAGAGACTGTGGGTGAGGAGGGTAGTAAAGATGTTCCACAAGTTGCTGCTGGCCAAAAGGAGTTACGGGGAGAGGAGAAGGAAAGGCAAGATTCACCCATTGACCACCTCCAGCAACCCAGTAGAGAAGTAAGGATGACGCTTTCTAGGGGCAAGACAGTAGCAAGAGGGGAGGAACAACATTGTGGGAATGAGATGCCAGTGGAAGAGTTTAGCGTCACTAAGGAGCCTGAAAACAGTCTTGTAACTCTGAGGCGAACACTGATTGAAAGGATGGAGGTGGACAGTGGACTGAAGGCACCTGGCTTGATGGTTGAAGCGGCTTCGGATGGGGTAGAAGCTTCTTTGGCAGCAACTGTGGTGCCGATCTCCCCTAGCTGTGTGAAGGATCTGCCATTGTTTGGTTAGGGTGGGGACGAGGCAGATGGAGGTGACGATTTTAAGAACAACCTACTCAACAAATTATTAGTTCACATGAACCAAATGTTGAGGACTCACCCCACGTCTAACAAAAGTTCTAGCTCCTCTAGTCGCTGTAAGAAGAAGCAGCGTAAGAGGAGACGTAATTTCACATAATCGTATTGTATCCATATTTCCATGTCAATGGCAGCATGGAATGTAAGGGGCTTAAATGACCCCGTTAAGGTTTCAGAGGTTAGGAAGTTGTGTACTATGCATAGCATTAGCTTGATTGGTTTATTGGAGACAAAAGTGAATGTTGCCAATGAGGATTCCATCAAGAATAGGTTGGGTTAGAATTGGCAAGTATGGATTAACACCATGGCACGAAAGCGCATGTGGATTGCTTGGCAACCAAGGGAGTGGGATATCCGTGTGGAAAAAGAACACATGCAATTCCTATATTACACTATGACAAACTTGAGAGCAAATAGTGATATGGCAGTCACTTTTGTTTATGGATCTAATAGTGATAGAGAACGCAAGGAATTGTGGTTGAACCTAGAGGCGCTGGTCCAAACTACAAGCGGATGACCGTGGTTGGTTATGGGCGATTTTAACACAACTCGACTAGTCATAGAGAAAGAAGGAGGTAGAGCTTTAGTCATAGAGGCAATGTTGGATTTCCAAAGATGTCTAGCCAAAGTGGAGGTGGAAGACTTGAGATATACCGGGGATTTCTTTACATGGTCTAATAAACAACATTAGGCACCTATCCTTAGGAAACTTGATCGTGCCATGGTCAACTTCCCTTGGATGAATCTACACTTGAATGGTCATGCCCAATTCCTCTCACCTATCCTATCTGATCATTCATTAGTTGTGGTCTGTATGGAGTATGGATTGAGGGCCAGAAGGAGCCCATTTAAATTCTTCAATTATTGGGCAGACTATGAAGGTTTCAAGGACCTAGTTAGCACAATATGGAAGAGGGATATCCAGGGCTCTCACATGTTCCAGGTAGTAAAGAAATTAAGGCTTGTTAAGGAGGGTCTCAAAAACCTGAACAGAGCTGAATTCTCCAACATATTGCAAAGAGTACAAAATGCGAAGCAACGGTTGGTTCAATTGCAAGCTGCCATACATGTGGCTGGGGACACGACTAAGTTGGAGGAGGAGCGTATAGCCTATAAGGAGTATTATACTTTAAGGGGTGGGGGGGGTGGTGGTGGTGGAGGAGAGCTTCTTTAAACAGAATTTTAGGACAAAATGGTTGGAGTTGAGGGACAAGAATACGGCCTATTTCCACATAGCCATGAAAAGTTTTCATAACCGAAGCTCCATACGCAGATTGATTAGGGAGGATGGCAGTGAGGTGGCCAGGGAGAGGGAGGTCGGGCTAGAGATACTTCATTACTTCCAACGCTTATATGATCCACCTACACCTCCTACCACTCCTGTTGATGTGGAGAGCTTTACACCATAGACCCTGAATGACCAAAAACGACTTACCCTTGATGTTGATTTTTCAGATGAGGAGATAAAATGGGGCTTCACATTGCAAGCAAATGGAAAGGCCCCTGGCTCAGATGGATTCTCTGCTCTCTTCTTTAAGAAAGCTTGGGACATTATAGGTGAGGACATGATCATCGCCACTAGAGAGTTCATGACATTAGGGCACCTACTGAAAGAGATCAACAACACTACCATTACTCTAGTACCCAAAGTGGCCAACCCTACTAGATTGGGGGATTTCAGGCCAATAGCCTGTTGTAATGTCATTTATAAGGCGATATCCAAGGTACTTGTAGCAAGGATGAAATCGGTGTTACCTACTCTAGTTGGGCAAGAACAGGCGGCATTCGTCCCAGGTAGGAGGATAATTGATAATATTTTCTTGGCCCAGGAACTCATGGCAAACTACCATTCCAAAGTAGGAGCTCCTCGCTGTATGATGAAGGTGGACCTCCAAAAAGCATATGACACAGTGAGATGAGATTTTGTTCTAGGGGTTCTTACGGCTATGCAGTTTCCTCCCCATTTCTGCCGTCTCATATGTCAGTGCATATCAACGCCGAAATACTCCATCAATATCAATGGGGAATTGGTGGGGTTCTTTGCAAGCAAAAGGGGCTTAAGGCAAGGGGACCCTATCTCACCTTACCTATTCGTCCTTTGTATGGAAATCCTCTCCATGCGATTGAGACAATTAGTCCGGAATCCGGGTTTCTCACTTCATTGGTGATGCTAGAATGAACGCTTGACCCACCTCTGTTTTGTAGATGACCTCCTCATTTTTGCTAGAGGGAAAAATGAATCTATATCCTTGGTACAACAAACCTTATAGGATTTTCAAGCCATCTTGGGTTTGGCAATAAACAACCACAAGAGTAGCATTTTCTTTTCTCAGGTCCCAGCAAGTACTAAGGAAGCCATTCTCCAGTGCACCCAGTTCAGTGAAGGCCAACTACCTGCACGATACCTAGGGGTCCCCCTCATATCTTCAAAACTAAAAAAACAGGATTGTGAGGTGCTAGTGGAATGCACCCTATCTCGAATCAACTCGTGGACAGCAAAATATTTGTCCTATGCGGGTAGGCTCCAATTAATCAAGTCTGTCCTATTCTCCATGCAGGTCTACTAGTGTTCCATTTTCATCCTTCTCAAGTCGGTTATCTCAAAGATAGAACAACTACTAAGGAATTTCCTTTGGAGCGGCAACCCACACATATTTACCAGAGCTAAGGTCAAATGGGTTGAAGTGTGTCAACTAAAAGGAAGTGGTGGCCTAGGGTTACTGGATATTCATTTGTGGAACAAAGCCATCCAAATCAAGCACATATGGAGACTATGCAAGGAAGGTGCGAAGAGTTTATGGCCGGAATCTGTTCATTCCACTCTACTTAAGGGCAATAATTTTTTGTCATCCAAAGCACCGGCCATCTGCTCATGGACATGGAATAAATTACTCAAGCTGAGAGGATTGGTTAGATCTTATTTCTATTGGGAACCAAATAATGGCCATGAAATCTCTCTATAGGTAGACTTCTGGTTCCCGACAGGACCTTTGGATACCTTGTTTAGTGCACGGGCCATGAGCAGCATGAGTTTTCCAGATACTACGAGACTATGCTCCATAATGAATGGAAATGAATGGTGTATCCTTGAGGGCCCACCGTGGAATAGTATTAGCATTCCCCCCTCCCTTAGACCGAATGGTACAGAGTCAAACCATTTTCGTTGGAAACACTCAGGATCTAGAGAGTACACCATCAAGAGTGGTTATGGGTTCCTTAACCCCCCAGGACCCAGTGTACCTTGGCAGAGAGTAGTATGGAATAAAACCTCCCTACCTATACACGCCTTTATACTATGGTTGACCTAGTTAGGGAAGCTCTCCACCCTTGATAGGGTACACCATTGGGGACTAGTGCAATCTACTACTTGCTTTCTATGTAATCGGCATCAGGAGGACCATTCCCACCTATTCTTCTAGTGTGACTACACATCGCAAGTTTGGAGTATAGTCTGTGACTATATGCACTGCCCAATTCTATCCAATAGTTGGGATAGTGTGACCAGATTTATAATGGCATTGGGGGACTCATCGACCCATCAGAGATGACGAGCAATACTAACAGTAACAGTCTACTACATATGGCGCATCCGAAATCAAGTGCGGTTAGGGAATAAACTTTAATAAATGTTAAAGAAAAGTAATTTTAAAGCCAAAATATATAGAATATCGAGTGAAATAATAAAGCTTTATGCCTTTAACAACAAGAATTATATTGAATTTTTTATTTATTCTTCTTAAAAATAAAAAAAAAAAGAAAAACAAAAGAATAAACAATTGAGAAGCATTATAAAACTAAAAACTATTTCAACTTTTCACTGTTTTGCGGCTCGGAAACTTGAAACCTTCACAGCTTCCTTGGGTCCACGTCCATTAATGGCGTCGGAGAAGGAATCGTCTTCATCAGACTCCGCTACCCGCCGCCGCGTATCCTGCTCAGCCTGTTTCGATGCTCTTTGGTTTTGCTACTGTACGTACGCCTCTCTCTCTCTCTCTCTCTCTCAAAAATCTCCATTAAAAATGACTTGAATAGTCCTTATTTCACTTAATGTTCGATCGCTTTTTGTTGCAGCTCCCGTTCATCAGATGCAGATGTACTATAGACTCGGAGTACTTGATAATTGCTCCCAGAAATGGAACGATCTCATCGATTGTTTGACTCTCAAGACTAAACGCTCTTCTGAAGTTCAGGTTCGATTCGATCGATGCTATTTCCTTATTCTTCCTTTTTATGAATAGTTTCTATCTTTCTGCTTTCTTAATTTTTATACATGAAATCGTAGTTTCAGTAATGATGCTATGTTAATATACCATCGTAAAAGAAAGTTTCTTCTCTTAGTTAAGTGGCTGTTCCTTGTTTTTTTTGATGGGATGATTCAAGCCCTAGGTTTATTCTTCTCCAAGCTGAAAACATAGCGATATTGCAGATAGTTAGTAGGGTATAGGAAGGAATGAAAAAGGGAAAATAACAGGGGCACTCTTGTTTGGTGTGAAGGATACTAATTTGTGGGCAGTTGTTGGTTCTAATCCAGCAATGGCTTATTATTTTAGAAGAATAATGGAAGTAAATTTGGAACTCGCATTTCAAAGGGAATAAGAAAGCATTCTCTGAGAGCAGTCTCTTATTAGTTCTATTTTCTTTGGTAGCTATTGATCCATTTACATGCTGTTTCTTGAGGATTTGATCTGCTGATGCATCCAAAATCTGTGATTTCTTTCCTTCTCCAAGGTTGTGGATGCTATCCAGATTTGGTTAATTCCTATGAAGTAGCAGTTGATAATTGTCATTATTATTATTATTTTAAGGTAGTGCCATGTTCTCAGCTGGTTGCAATAAATGGAGATTCGGTTGTACCCAGGTAGAAATCAAACACTTATCCAAAAAAAAAAAAAGAAATCAAACCAGCCACTAGAAAAAAGATATAAAATTGCCATTTCTTTTCAAGAATGACCATTTTTCTTCCTTCTAGAGGTATTATAAAGATGCAAAAAAAGCTTTGCTCTGTCACTATCAGGATCTTTTGCTAGTCGTAGGATGCTTGCAACACTAAACCGTTTTCTTTACATGCACTCTGGATAGCAAATAGACCTACAGTACATCTACAATAAGCTCTTTGTCTTAAGGGGGCCGATGATAATTGCATGGACCCTGATCATTGTAGAGAATAAATGAGCAACAACTGGTCTCAGTTCTGTGATGACAGTGACAGCAATTCCTGACTTCTTTATAAACTGGAGGTGAGTCCAGGCTTCAGATCATCTGCAGTGAATATCTAGAGCAAACTAGTTTACTGATGCTGTTTCACCCAACCCAATTATTCAAATTCATATCGCCCTTATAGTCTTTGGTATTTAGGATCTTGGCATTTTCTCTCACCTAGTGACACATTTGTCATTAGGGCTAGTCTCAACCATTAGCACTTCTAAAAAGAATACTGGCCCTTTCATCCCATTGTTGTCTCTTGTAAGAACATCTTCTCCTTGGACCACATGGCTTCCATGGATCTCACTTGACCATAGCCCAGCAATTGTACCTATGATCAGACAAGTTAAGCTGCACAATAAAGATAATCCTTTTTCTTCAAGGGATGTTTGCAATTTGATAGTTCACTCTTATTTCAGAAAAACTAGGGGCATTGTTGCACCATGCAACATGGGTAATTTGGATTTGTAGAAGAGACTCTTGCTAGCAAATAACATGCCATTCATTGGTGCTTTTTCTCTATAGATCTTTGTTTGCATGAGCCTAAAGTAACAATCTCTTCCTCTTTCTGAGTTAGTTGGATGGCAATTTGGCACATGAAGAAGTAAGAAATTCCAATATGATAACATTATCAAGGCTCAGGCTTTATATAGATTAGGTTAAGGGTCATGATATGTTGGATATATTGGGAAATTACCTCAATTTGCATGAGTCTTGGGCTCAAATCCTACCAAGGATAACTACTTATTGGGGTTACCTGCATAGTTCAAGTTATTCTTAATCAGTGTATAAGTCTTGTAGGGTGGTTTATGTGCCCAAAGGTAGTTGGGTATACTACAGCCTTATGCCTCCGTTACCAACAGAAAAGGTCATATACTGTATCCTGTCCAGTGACTATAGGCTTTGGAAATTTACTTTAGCTCTTACCTAACCATGCAAGACCCAATAGGCTGCAGGATAATTTGGTTTCCGATGCTCACCCTTCATTGATGCCTTCAACTTGAATTGAACTTATACTAAGACTTGACTGGAGCTTGATTATATTCAGAAGCTCATTGAGTCAAATGTTATGGATTTTTAGCTTCATTCAATAAACTACTCAAATAGATGGGTTCAAATAAGTTACAGTCAAATCAAACGATGAGTAAATATTGAACTGAAGAGTAGGTGTGAGTAGGTTTTAATAGGTACATATTATTCTCTGCCGTTGTTGTATTATATATATATATTTATATATATATAGTACATATATATTTTTGAGAATTGCTCTATCCCTCTCCGCACTGTGCCGTACTTATGTCCTCGTATTTGTATCAGGACATCACAGAATGGCTTTTTTTCCGAGCCAAACTGCTTCATTTTTTCTTAGGAGATGGTTTTTCTTTATCATTCCCCCCCATCTAACTTATATTTCCTCGCAGGAAATTTTGGAAAAACGCGAGAAAGAAAAACATCATATCTGGACATTTCGAACACCAGAAGAAGCTGCAGCTCATTGGCAAAAAATGTTCGGACATTTGGATGAATAAAAGTGCTGTTAGCTCGCAAGTTTACAATATCAATTATTCTTCCGTCTTTTCCATGTCAATGCAATAGCCTCTTGGGAAATCAACTCCCTTTAACGTTACAATTAATAATTCTACAAGTAGGAATCAAGCAAATTCCTATACCAGTTTTCTTCTGCCTCTTAAAGAAATTAAAAAGAAAAGAAAAGGATTTATAGTCCATTAAGAGATTTATTGCCGTTTTGGCGAGAAATGTTAAATAGTGATAAAAAAGTGAAAAAAGTCCATCAAGAATTTAAAATGAATTAATAATATTTTCTAAATTTTATTATCTAAATAGTGCAGGACAAATAGTTCAAATCTTATGAAATATATAATTTCCCCATTGGCTAACCATTTTCAGGGGAACCTTTTCTTTCAGTGGACGCGTTGAGTGTTCTTTTCTTTTTATATTTAAATTTTGAGATGATGTCAAAAAACACTTTTATACAAATTTTGGTATTTCCTAATTTTATATTTAAAGTTTAAAGTTGTTAAATTTATATCTAATTGAATCTTGCTTGTTAAATTTTACATATAAAATTTGAAGTTGATAAGTGTACTTGGTTAAATTTTTACTTTGTCATATTTACTATCTCATTATCTATAGAAAGATAATGTGGTAAATGCTTAATGGTTGAAAAATATAAGTATAAATAATTAGATGTAAAATATAAAGTTTGATAAGCAAATGCTTGATTGAGAATGAATTTTAGAATTTCAAATGTGTAAAATTGTAAAAACATGTAAAATTTATCTAGCAATTATGATAATTTTTTCCTTAAATTTTCCTTAGCCATATGCAAGTTTGCCTCTTCACTCTGTCCATACTTCAACTTAGGGCAGCTTAGCTATTTATGATCTTTGTGTCTTCTGGATTCAAAACTCATGCTACAAATTTTTCTGTTAAGTAGTGTAAATATCTCATTTTTGTCTCCTAATTATTATTAATGTTTTTTTTTTCTTTCAGATATGAAGAAAAATAATGATAAAAATAAAATAAATAAGAATAATACACCAATACTAGAAAATAAAGGTAAAAATAACAATAAAAAATATTTAGAGATTTTTATTAATTTTTAAAATTTCAAAACAATATAAAATTAATAAATATTGTTGTGCTTATATATAATTTGTGTGTAAGATAAAACTGAGATTTGGGCCAGCTTAGCTGGCTTGTGTGCGCGCTTAGGACGTGTGCGGGGAAGGGAGACGTTGTGGGTTTGAATCTTGGAAGAGGCACTTTGTGCCGTTTCTTTTTTTTCTTCTTCTGGCTGCCACGTGGCAGCACGTGATAGGGCAACTCAAATCATGCGCAACGTACGTGATCGTCTTCTCTAGGAAAATAGATGCGAGAAGAAGCCGAAGCAAATCCATCGAGTTTGGATGTTTTTTTTAGTATCTTTTTGGATTATTATTGATCTTAAGCATAAACCAACTTAATAAATTATAAAAAAACGAATTTAATACAACGGATTGGCATCAAATCTCCAAGATTGAGCCGAATCTAAAACGACAAAGTGGGTTGCAACCATGAGTCTGTTCCAAGCTTATCAAGAGGGATTTTGCGAGTCTATAAATAGGACTTGACGAGAGGAAGAATGTGAAGGAATCATAAGGAAGAAAAAGTGGAAGATACACAAAAAAAAAAACTCGCTGGAGCTTTCTCTCTCTCTCTAAATCTCACTGTGGTTGCTCAAACTGCTGCTTGTGGTGGTTTTTGACAAAAACCGACACCACTATTGGATTCCTCACCCTTGAAAGCTTTAGAACCCCCTATTAATCGCCGCTAATCACTATCGGAACAGCACTGACGAAGACTTCCAGTCATCGTGATCTGATTCGACCCACGAACTTGAGCCGACCCGGCCGAACTACGACTCGCGTCCAAGTTAGTGGGATTTCTTCATTTTTATTTATTTATTTATTATTATTAGTTTTTAATACTAAAGTAAAAATAAAAAATTAATTAATAAAAAACTAATAAAAACTAATAATTTTTTAATAAAAATAATAAATATTTTATCATTTAGAAAACTTCTTTTCATAAATGAATGAAAATAATTAATTTTTTTCAAAATTAGAGGTTTTAGTTTTTTTTTTTCAAAATTAAGAAATAAAGCTTAGGTTTAGAAATTTTTTTAAATAAATTTAAATGGTAATAAACGTAAACCTGACATATTTTTGTAATTAAAATTAACTAATTCACTAAAGTTTTATAAAAGCAAACTACGGTCTGTTTGATCTCGAAACGTAGGTACCTTTACGGGGTAACTATAAAAAAATATAAAAAAAATATTTTTAAATCATTATTAGTATCATAGTTGTGTTATTTTTTCTAATATTTTCTTCTTATGCTAAAAAAAGGTATCATGACATAAATACATGATTCAAATTTTAGAAAGTTAACGTGGTAACTTTAAGGTTTTCATACGATTGTCCTCGAGTAAAAAATCTTTGGTTTTTTCTTTTTTCTTTTTTTTAAAAAGAAAGATTTTGTTGACTAATTGTCTAGATTATAATTAATCCACTCAATTAATTCTAATTAAATAATTTTTCCCAACTCCAGTTGGATGGCGACTTCAAATAAATAATAAAATTTCTAGTTCAAGTTGAGAATTTATATTACATGACCATAAGATCTAATATGAATCGAATTAGAGAGATAATAAAAGATTTTAAATTAGACTTGACAAGTAGTTCTCAGATTCCACTATTCAATATTTTTTCATTCATATGTGTGTAATATTTTATTTTCTGTACATAGTTTAGCTACTGATATAGTGATAAGTCGATGGACATACTGGGTTTCATTGGCGTAATCTAATTGGATTTGTTTATTAAATTTACCATCTTGTAAATGGAGGAGAGATGGAATAACCCACTATGTTGGTGTCCCTAGCTTTTCCTTGCACTTGTTTGATAAAAAGATCGGAGAGAAAATGGGTTGGACAATTATTAAAAATAAATTGTCATTTGGCGACTTGAAAAGATATGCACGTAAAGATTTTAAAGAAGAAAATTTGATGGTGAGAGATTAATTCATGAGTTATCAAATAGTTTAAATTATAGATTTTTTTTAAGTTATCAATAAATAACTTATTCTAATATCATTTTATATATTTTTACTTTTACATTTGGTGATTGAATAAATTGTTACTTTTATTGTGCACGATATTTTTTATTTTACTATAGATTGGAGATAAAGTTCAATGAATGCTCCTCCTTTTTACCTCAATGTTGGGACAAAAGTTATGGCTTATAAAAAAAAAGAAAAAAAAAAATCCCCCCATTTGTGACGACTTGAAGGGCCATATTTATTTTTCTTTTAATAATTCAGTATAGAATGTAAACATAAGGCAGATGACTATCACGTGACCTTTGTTTCAGGCTTGTATAAATAGCCCTGCATCAGACTGCTAAAGTTAGTTAGTTAGTTAGTTCCGGTTCATCTTCTTGATTCGATAGCAGAAGCAAAACTGATTTTCTTCTTGCTCAAGACTTACAATGGCGTGAAGCAAAAATTTCTCATCGTTTTCCTTTTCGCTTCCTTTTATTATTTGGCTTACGCTCGCCAAAGAGACCTCTTTCCTCGATTTCCCTCCTCTTCCCTCCTTTCCATACCAAAGCATTGGCTGTACTTTGCATGCCGAATTGCCAATCGATCTTGGGGGCGATAAGCAGTGCTAGAGGCCTTCGCAAGAAGAAAACAAGGGAAGAATGACGCTTGGTCGGAGAATAACCAAAACTCGTACGTAAAATCTATTTGTATTTCATTATTATTATTATTACAAAATAAGAAATTATTATCTTTTTATAAGGTAAAAATAATAATAATAATTTGATGTTTTTTTATTATATTATCATATTTACTTATATGATATTAAAATAATTATAAAAAATAATAATTATTTTTATTTTATTGTTTAAAAATTTTAATTTTATTTTTAATTTACAAATCAAACTTGTGAAGGAATTTTAAAGTAAGTTTTATCTAATGAAATTCTATGATTTTTTTTTCTCCCAAGGAATTTATTGATGGCGGCCCCTTATACACTTGTCAGGCGGTCAAATAAGTAACTTTATACATTTGCATCCAGTTGTATTTTGTAAAGTATAAATCGAAATCATAACTTGCAAAATGCAATTTTGCCTTAGTAAAACTTTCAATAATTAACGCGTGTTGAGATTTTTATCTACAAGCGTATGTTTAATTATTTTGATAAAGCTGAAATATAATAATTATTCCTTACCTATAATGCTATTATTATATTTAATTTGTGAAATAAATATTACATGGTATTAAATAAGAAATTATAATTTTTTCTTGGGAAAAAAATATATTTTTTGCTTTTTTTTTGTATATTTTCATACTTACCCATGATAAGGAAGTGTAACAATTAAGCCACGAACTTGATCGGTTATATTAGTATTTTTCAATACATTCGTTATTAATTACTAAAGTTATATGCAATGCAACCAAGAAATACTTTTAGACATATTCTTAATTTATTATTAATATTTCTTTAAAATTTAATAAAATAAAGTAAGAGTTACTATTTATTTATTCTACTTTTTTAAGAATTGTAATTTGTCCTTTTCTAGTGAAGAAATAGTTGCATTGTCTAGTCCTTCCATTAAAGTAGCAACCATGACAACTATTCTCCATTAGATTAATTCTTTGGTAAATCCATTTAATAAAAGTAGCAATGCAATAAGGTATACAGCATCAGGCAGATTATTTCTGTTTTATTTTTGGGTAATTTTACCTGCCCTATGTACATTATTAAAGTTAAAACCATAACTCTCAAGTAAGCAATGACCAATATTTAATGAATTTATAGTATTTGGTAATAAAATCTCATAAACGCAGTCAAATATTTTATTAATTAACTCATCACCAAAAATGACAATAAGATATCTTAACAATTTCGTAAAAAGGATTCCTTTCGTACACAATTATTAAAAGGAAAAAAAAAATCAATAAAATCATAATACATATGTCATAAAAATCATTCTTCTTCTTCCTCAGGCTGGAAAATAAATCTTATGCATTCTCAAAAATAAATATTCCATCGAGGACTGCAAAACCGTGTTCTCCAAAATTCACTCATAAATTATTATTTGGGTCAGTTTCTATTTTCTTTTTTTTTTTAATTTTTTCTCCAGTACCATGACCTTATACTAGAAGTGAAATAGAATGAAAAGATATTGTAAATTATAATTCATCGCCAACTGAAGATGACAGGACATCTCACAGAGGCACTTTTGAGCTTACCTTGTACTTGTACACATGACATGCACGTTGCTTCTGATATTTTTCAAACTCGAAACACACACTCACGTAAACATGCATAATCTTAGTCAAACATTTAGTAATATGAGGACTTCTATGGTTCCATTGACGTGCAGTAATAACTAGTTCATCATCCCATCATTGAGATGTTACGTTTATTAAACCGGTAATAAGATCATATTCTTCTAGTGATTCACATCAGACAATTATTTCAAAGCAGAAAGAGTTGGTGCATTGCTATGATTTATGGAAGTCATATTAGAAGGCGAGTATTCTGATGTTTTCTCAAGAATGGTTTCTTATTGGGGTTGTCCTTGAATTTATTTACTATCTTTCCTAAAGACTAGTTTGATTTGAAGATCTCTTACACTGTTTATCTGTGCTTAGAAGGAAGTTCATTAATGGAAAACCAGAGCCTTCTCAAAACTGAGCATGCCGCTGGGCTGGCAGGGCAGAAGGTGGCTGATGGAGCTGCGGGAGGAGCAAATGCGGTTACAGTTGATAGTTCACTTGTCGGAACAGAACCAGATGCTAGTGTTGAGGAAACTGCGGTGAAAAAGAGGAGAGGGCGGCCGCGGAAGTATGATGTTGGTGAAGCTGTCATATCATCTCCTCAGTTAACTCTGCTGGCTCCACATGTCTCTGCTGAGAAGCGTGGCAGAGGACGGCCGCTTCTTTCTCCTGGAACAAGCCCAAACCCTTTCACCACCTTCGGTGTGCTATTCTTGCCACCAAATTTATATATATTCCAGTCTTGAAGGAAGTTAGAATTCTGTTCGAAGCGTTTGCCATAAATGCACTGAAAACCCTAAATTGATTCCTTGGATTAACATGTTCTATGCATGTCTATATTGAGGTTTGAATCACGAAATTTTTAAAAAAGCTTAGGACTTTAGTGATATTCGTAAAGGCTTTATAACTTCATTGCAAAATGGCATGAAAATTTAAGGATTCCGAATCTGCACATTTCTTATGCTTTTTTAAGGTACTTTAGTTTCAATAATAGTTGAAGTAGCATATATATTGCAGAACTTTTAACACCTACAGGAACATTGCTTCCTATAAATTCCACCATGTAATTTTTCCCACATCGAATTTGAATCAAATATGTAACCGGAGCTAGCTTTGCCACATTTGGTCATACAGGAAGGCAGAACTTCTTGAACAAACAAACTCATTCAAATGTGAAAGGTGTTTACTCAATCAAATCGAAGATAAGCATTTTGATGATCTTATTGTTGACACTTAGGAGCTATAGTTGAAAGTGAAAACCGGTGTCCTTGCTCCAGTTACCATTCTCTTTATATTACCTTGATATAAATTCCAAGTTCCATCCTCCTCAATTATCCGGCAAACTCTGCTTATATTTTGCTTGTAGAATAGTTTTTGACTTCTGGATTTACTTCTGTTCATTTAACTTTTGGATTACATTGACTAGATCTCGTTGTTTAGAAGTGTTTGCACATCATCTTGGAATCATTTTCAATAATCTGGATGTTTATCGCTTCATTGAGGAATGCTAGATAATAATCATCGATCTTATGTGGAAGTCTTTGTCTTCCGCGAATGTAGTCCTTGGTTTAAAGTACATAAATTTCTTTTTCTGTTTATAACTAATTAGTGTGGTTTTGGATGTTCACTCCAAATTAAAATTTCCCCATGAACCCTTTCTTTCATTGTGTAACATTGTAATAGAGAAACACGGTCTGCCTTTTGAGAGCAGGTTTTGCATCAACATTGGCATTACTTGCTTTGAATGCATAACATTTATGAGCTATTCATTTTGATTCTTATTTCATACATCACCTTATATCTGTCAAGCATAATGTGGCATGCAATTTTACCCTACTTCTGCAGAGAACGTGCGTCATTTGTCAAGTGTCTCTGCTCATCAAATCTGTTATTCGATACATATGAACCTTTCTTTTTTGCTATTGAAGGTGAAATTATTGATTTTGATGAGACAAGCTTCAAGGTGCATATACTGAAAGTCAATTTGGGGGCGGTAATGACTGCAACATTATTAGAAAATTTGTAGATATTGCAGTAAAATTCCTAGCTGCATCAAGAAAACAGTACATGCAAGTCTTACAAACTCTTGTTTTGGTCGTTAACTCCCAGGATATTGTTCAACCTATAAAATCTTTCTCCGAAATGGATGTGCAATATATTTCTGTGCTGTGTGCTACTGGTATGGTCTCCAAAGTCATGCTCTGCCAACCTGGCTCTGCTGATACTTTATTGACATACGAGGTATGATGGTATTTCAAGGGAGTCATATTCATGTTTGCATTTCTTGATAGAGTGGAACAGAATGATTTAATTGATTGCAAAATTTAAGTCATCTTAGGTTTGCAGGTTTTCAATTCGATTCTGTCTTTCCCCAAGATGTTGTCTCATTAATTCGATAGTGTATTTTAATGAAATTTCAACCTTACAATGCACCTGTCGTATTTAATTAGATGATAGCAATATCAATTTGACAGCAAAGGAAAGATTGGATATGCAAAAACCCAAATTAGTCTATTGCAAATTCGTTGTCATGACTATTGTTTTTCAATGAATAAGGAAAACTAACAACAATAGTGTCACTGAGAAACTTTGCTTAAGATAATTGCCTTGGATAATATTTATACTGCCAGCGTTTGAATGGAGTATCAATCTTTGATGTCTTATTGACGATTGCAGGGTTGCTTCCAAATTTTAACTCTTCATGGGCTATTTCCATTGGGAGAAAAGGGTGCAGCTGTACAATGCCAACCCGACACCTTGAATGTTCTCCTTTCTAAGGTTGATGGAGAAGTTTTTGGAGGTGTAGTTGCTGGTCCATTAATAGCAGCAGGCCCTATTCAAGTAAGGCATTGTTCTGGTTTTTTCCACGTGAAGATGAATCGTTGTATCCAATCTCTTTATTAGACTTAACCTCAGTTCTAAAATGAGAATGTTTCTTGGAATTGTCATTCTGGAGTAAAATTAGAATATCGTCTCTTTCCATGGAATTAGTTAAACTGAATCAGATGTTAAACTGGACAAAGAGGCAAATAGTTTATGGGGTCTACAACATATTTAGTGCATTGTTTTTTAATGTTGTAGGCGGAATAGATCATTTGCATGATGCAAACAATGAAGATAGTAAAGTAGACGAAAAGAGGAGACAAAAATATTGTTACGTGGAAAACCTTAGATGGACTAGGTAACTACAGCAGCAAAATTCACCATGTCAAAAAGAGGTGCATGATGAATAAAGATGCTCACTAAAACCTATCACTACTATTATGAGCCCCAAATGGAAAACGGACCAAGTTGGATTTGAAATTAAATCACATAAATAAGAAGACTGAGTGAAGATAGAGGCATGTTTCAGTAGACCGATCTAGCACTTTGTTCTTCCAACAAATCCAATTTGTATTCGCAGTTCTCCTTCGGTTGAGTGGATTTCAGTTACTGATCTCGATAATTTACTCCAAAACACCACTCAGCGGGTTTTACAGCCTCCAACATGAGCCACACCTTTTGACAGTTGCAGTCACATGCACCTGCTGTTTACTTTAGACATCATTCTTTATATGCAGCCGATGCATTTTGGAATTGCCTAGGGGGAGTCAAATGTCTGCCATTAGCAATCCTTATGTACTCCGATCTCTCTTTACAGATCCTCATTGGCACTTTGAAGTCAAACGTTTCTAACCGTAAGAACCTTAAGAGAAGACACTCTCCCAAACTGGATGCAGCCACTACAATTGCAGTTACTGATTCAGGAAATGTCCGTATAAAAAATGCTAGAACGTCCAAAAATAATGGATATGGTGAAAGAACAGCATCTGAGAATGAGGATTTGATTCAGGGCGGAGAATGAAAACATGCAGGTGTCCCTATATAGAGGTACTTCCTTTTGCATTCTTATCATGTTATTTAATGCGGATATGAGAGTAAAACGTGGAAAGTTTTGACTTCTAGTGGTTATTTCCAGTTATGCCTGTCATGAGAGACTTACTGCCAGAGAACAAGGGGAGTTGACTCAAGATCTTCCATCAACCCTCACAGTGTCAATTACGCGATATGCTGCTGCCACCGTTGCTGTTGCAATTTGGAATGCTTGTTTTTATAAACTGGCTTTTGAAGGATATTACACAACCATTTTGTGACGATTATAGATTCATCCGTTTGTTGTATCATAATTCATAGCATGCGACATTGGCGGGAATGAGTTGGCACATACTAGTTGGTCCAGAACATGGACATATAACTAGCTATTATTTTCCTGAATGGCACTTTACCTGCTGAAGCTTGTATTACTGCTCTTTGGGTCTCTAATGGTTATGCAACAGGAAGTAGGAAGGTTTTGGTTAATACCTTATCTCTCATACTTCAATCTCAGGATGGCATTTATAAGGTTTCATGCAATGTCAACAGCACGAGGACTGAAACCTTGAATGGAGTTTTAATATCTCAAGCCGTCTAGAGGTAATTTATCAAGTGTAAAAGTAATAGAAATTTCCAAGTTAACGATTTTCAACAACATTGTAGTTGTCTTACAGTTGATTTCACTTTCCAAACAACTACAGCACTCAAAGCCTTGTTCACACTAGGTAGGATAGGATCGGTTATGTGGATTCCACTTCATCATTGCGCTTTATCACAAAGCATCTGGTCTTGGTCTCCTCCATCCCCTTCGGTACAAGTAGTTTCTCGAGCACTGCAATGCCTAAAAGGTTCCCTTGCAAGTTGCCTTTACTCATTAATGCATCGTTTTTAAAAGCTAAATTAAACATGAGTGGATTATAAGGATAGTGTGATGGTGGAAGTATTGTATTAAGTGTAATTTTTTATTTTTATTTATAAAATAAGCACCTTAAACGGCTTTTTTTTAGATTTTACTTGTATATATAACAATGTTACGAGCAATAAATGCTAATCTTTAATGAGATGTATTAGGTTTGAATCCTTAATTTATTAATTGTAATTACTGAAACAAAAAGTTATACAATCATTTCATATTTAATATTAAATAGTTTTCATATTAAATATATCATAGATTGATTAGGTCATTTAAATATATTCTTATTAGGATTCCTCGAAGTAGCTTTTTTTCTTTTTTTAAGTTTCTGCTTGTTTGTGCCATGTCTTCATGACTATTTTGCTGATAATTTTGATCATCTCCAGTTTAATTAGTCTTTAAATCAATAGTTGAGACATTACTCTAAGGTGATTTTTTTTCTTTATAATTTCAATAATTAATTATACACCGTAGTAGCATTAAAGGAGGAGATTGATGTGTGAGATTCTATCATTGGTGTACATGATAATTCCGTCATGATTACAGCAGTTAAAGCTATGGGTATCTTGATATGATGATTGCTCAATGATAACAGTTGGGAGCACGGTTGATATTTATAGAATACAATCGACATTATAATTGTATGGATGCCTTTTACCATTCCCTTAATGGGCCGGCCTATTATCATTGTGCAAATTGCAGTCCAAAGGGTTTATAGAGTAGAGGCCACAACAAAAGGGAAAAAAGGGTCGAAGAGTAGCTGTCGGCTAAAGGAGGTAAAAAGCCATATTCGTAACTCATTGAGTGGGTGCTTTTAGTACTTAAGTCACTTTATCCTTTGAGATATCTTCTTCTTGCTTAATACTGTAGAGGGATTCCATGCTTCTAAGGATTGACTCACATGGATCACTACTCTTCCCCTCGCATTAGGGTTTTGATAGATAAATCTATCGATGGGTTCAAATTCATCTTGCTTGGTTTCGTGAGATGGATCTATCATTCTTAAAACAAGGGTTAGATTTCACTTTCATAGTACGTACGGTTACGATGACATTTGAAAATATTGTTAGAGCTAGATAAAAATATTTAATTTAAAAAAATTGGGAAAGACTATAAAAAAATATGATCAGTATTTATATATTTTAATACTATTAATTCGTATTTTCTTTTTTATTCATAAATATATGATCCAAACCATACTCTGTTATATATATAAGACATGTGTTGCACATGCCAGCTCGTAGGAGACCCAAACTCAAAATGGTTAACTCTTTTCACTTCTTTTCCCACTTGTGTTGTCTTTTTGCAATAATTTTTCCCAGTTACTGCCAATTTGTATTGTAGTGGTTTGGATGAAGATTAGAGTTTCTGAATTTGATTTTTACATTTGGGGCCTTTCCAATTTGATTAAGGTGGAAAAGAAGTAAAAAAAAAAAAAAAAACTATTTTGGGTGTTTTATGAATTCATGCGTGTGATGATATATATCTTTTTAATAGCATACTATTATTTATATAATGAAATAACACATATCATATATCTGTAAAAAGGAGAAAATAGGAATAATAAAGTTCAAATGTGTGAAATACGGATCAAGTAAATATGTATGATTGGGAAGATTTGTTAATTGATTAAAGGAATACTTTAATTCCAGTAGAAGGGTGATGCAGATTAAAAGGCCATCACTTTATTACATGGTTTTGGTTTGTCTCTTCTTTAGAAAACCCAAAGAACTTGGTATTACTTTACGCATTTAAATGAGCATAATCTCGATATTTATTGCACAAAATCAGAGAAAAATAAAATAAAGATGGATGGTCCATGAGACTGTCGGCTGATGATAATAACTGGTCAAGCGATGGCTACATTATTATTATTTTTTTCGTTAAATCAACGTCAATAGTAATGATTATAATAAAAAAATATTAGTACCAAACACAGCCTAAAAAAAATGAAAAAAAAAGGACGTAAGATTAAATGGTGGATTTTTAGGGCATAAAGAAGAGGAATTTTGGGATGATGTCTTCAGCAGTTGATTTCATAAGAGTAATTTCAGTAATTTTGTCTATAACAAAATTAAATTAGATGATTATGTTTTTAGGTTAAAAATTAACCTCGGCTGCTATTTAAGATTTGAAGAAATCCTTGCAATGTAAATGGATATTTTTGGACTTAAATATAGCCAAAATCCTTTATATATTGGCGAGTCAAATAAATAATTATCTACAATTATGAAATATACTCCACATAAGTATCCATAGAGACCTCCTTGAAACATTTGATAAAACGTTCAAGACTTATACGGTTTTTCTTTTTTCTTTTTTCTTTTGTTGTAATTGTGCACTATATTTTACGAAAAGGAGAAATTGAGCTTAGTTCATTCAAAATAAAAAATAAAAAATGATGTGACTTTTTTTAATAGGTTATGGCATATTAGTTAGGTTATTTATAAAATTTGTAATTGAAATCTAATTGAATTCACTAAGAACATGCATAGAATTAAGAAATATAACTGGAAGATAGGTATTTTTTTAGTAGAATTGAGAAACGTTACAATGAAATTAGAGAGAAAATAGTTGCAGCAAATCTTGTAGAAATTTTATTTCCAAATTGAGCAATAAAAAAGTAGAGGAAATATCAAATATAGAAGTAAAGAATGATATTAATATATATATATATTTACCAACTACTATTACAACAACTAAGAGAAGAAATTACCCAAAAAAAAAAAAAAACAACTAAGAGAAGAGAGAATCGAATGCAATTCATTCAACTAGAAGATTAATATTTACACTGCTAGGTTAGAATAGTCTTGATATTATCACTGCAATTTAAGTAGCACATTTGGGAAAATTTGAATACTTTAGTCTCTTTGTGAATAGACAAGTATGAATTATAGCTTATTTTTATAGTTTCTCTTACTACTCTTAACAATTTGACAACCTTCATTACCAAACTATGAAATTGGGGGAAGAAATTGAGATGGCTATGATGGTGAAATTATCACCCATAAAATATGAATCTAGAGATCTTGTACTATTTTATATTGGTACTACCGGTTTTTTCTTTTTATTATTTTGCTTCCTACGAATATTTAAGAATTAATCTATTTCTCTAGAACACCAAAAAAGGAAAAAAAAATATCACTTTAAATCAATATGTCTCACTTATAAAACTTAAATTATAATTAATTAAAAAACTAATTTCTATAATTATTTCAATAATTAAATAATGAATTGAAAGGTCGAATCACCGAACTATAAAAGTGCCATCATTCCCCCCAGCAAATGGATCTTTCGACAATTACTTTTTTTCAACAAGAACTGAGTAGACCCTACAAGATATTTGGCATCTAAAGGTGTCGGTGAGAAGAAATTGCTTCACCTTGTTTGCTTATTCCCACACGATTGTATAAGCTTTTGTCCTTCCATTGCCGGAACTTGCCAATACATCGTCTCACAACAAGAATTACCCTTGTCTTTATATATTTCCTTCAATCATGGGTTTGCCGGGTAAATTGTTAATATGAATTCCAATTGATTATATGATTGTTAAGAATATAGACGTTATTATATAATATGGTGATATATTTATAATTAGTCCTCATTAATTAGTAATAAGATTTCTATCTATGGTTATTGTTACAACGATTATCCACACGATGTATTCATCTTGCTTGCAACATCTTTCATTGCTTACATCAAAAACATTTTAGAAGTTTATGATCTAGTTGTAAAGCATATACCTGCACAATATGAAAACTATGGCAACTTCCTGTTTCTTTGGTTGCCTTGTGTTACATAGGAAGGAAGTTGGAGTTTCATTATCATCTTATCTTACATTATAGTATATGTACTAAATGTGGAAATAGCAAGGTCCTATGTGGGTCTGGGTCATCACAAGCAAAGGAAAAAAAAGAAAAAAAAAAAGAGGCATGACGCTACCAAGTCCTGTGAATCAAAAAACAAGGTGGGTGGCGCTGCTAGATTTGTGCTATTCTGTTGTATCCCCCTACACCAATTGGTCTCGAATGGTTTTCGTATTTTATTCATTTTCAAACATCAGTTATGTGATGTTTGAACAGCAAACTGAGAAAACTCTCTAATCATATATCATCACTAATCATTGGTTTATTTTACCAAAACAGAATACTAGAAGACCTTTATATATTTGTATCGAATACGGTCAAGTTCTTTATATTTGAAATGGATCGGGTAAATCTTCTGTGCTTTTAATTAAATTTTAGTATAAATATAGAGTATTAAATGGATTTCGATTTTAA
The DNA here is from genome assembly GCA_037954665.1 of Laguncularia racemosa. Taxonomy (NCBI): domain Eukaryota; kingdom Viridiplantae; phylum Streptophyta; class Magnoliopsida; order Myrtales; family Combretaceae; genus Laguncularia; species Laguncularia racemosa. Next base: position 185,192 of record JBBMOL010000324.1, on the reverse strand, counting down.
GATAGATGATGTAAGATGTGTTTTCTCCCCTTATTTTATCATAATTCAACTCTAAAGGCTTTCACAAATCAAAATCAATTTGATTCGGATTACAAAAGGAGTCGATTTGATTGATAATTATTCAAACGAAAGATTCAAAATCATCAACGCCTTTGCTCAAGTAGTTAGGTGTGATGTGGATTGCTATGTATAAACTAAAGCTAGCAAGTGGTACAACGTGTATTAAATTCTAAACATTTTATTGAAAAAAAAAAATCCTTATTCATTTATTAACCATACTTAATAAGAAGATATACATTTTTCAATGCATCGGATTAGTATTTTACAAGATAACCCTATACATGCATTGCAAAATGCGAATTTCCTTTATTAAATTCACAATATCCAATCCCACAAATATTATATTCATTTAGGTTATTCGGTTTTAGGAATTAGTTATGAAACCATATAAATTGAATTTTTTATATTTGTATTTTTAATTTTTTTTCTCCGATTCAAGCTTTAAAGAAACAAAAACATCTGCATTTTGCGTATTGATTGAAAATTGTAACAAACAATATGTATCTTTTGTATGATATATATAATTATAAGTTTTCATTAAAAATCATTATGTACGATATAAATTGCTACAAAATATCAATTGAAAACCATAATAACTGTTATGTAGCTAGGACAAAATCCTTGTACTCCTCTGGTCTTTTATGCTTTCAATGTGGTCCTTTTGTATTAGTTTTTCCCTCCGATGAAAAAGAAAGCTTACCCCTAGGCTTGGATATGGAAAATGTAGTTGAATATAACACCAATCGTCTCATAATGCATCTTCGATGGAGAAGAATTTCTACTAAAGCTATACTTGTCTTAGAAAACCTCTTTGATGTTTAGAGTACGAGGATTCGAAATGAAGATGGGTTTAGAACCTCATTGCTTATCCTCAAACATCTAAGGTAATTAATGAAAGATCTATATCCTAAGTAAGATTATATTTCTGCAATAACGAAATGTTACGGAAGTTTAATCTGTAAGTTAATTAATTAAATCCCCAATTTTGATCTATTTTTTTCTAAGTTTTGTACATTAGGTCTATCAAATATGCATTTATCATTTTTAATTGATTTTATAAGGGTGTGGCATTTAAGTTAGGAATAACGAATAATTTAATATGTCATCAACTTTTATTAGGATCCGATGTTTTTGATGATCAAATCACGCTGAATTTTGGTTTTGTGTTCTAAATTCTTAAGACTTGGTTGATTTTAGTCAATTTTCGCTTGCAAAACCACAATAAATCTATAAAACCGAGGCCATACTAGGGTAATTAACATTGTAAAAATATGCATAGTTTTCATGTTATATAACACCCCTAAACTTAGTTTTTCGCCCTCAAGCAAAATTCTATGCATGAAGTTTAAGCACAATTTATGGTTGGTGGCTATAACTATGCAAATAATAGATTGAAAAACATGTTTATATTCACTTAAAAACTCATCATTGTTTTTTAAACAAGATTATATCAAGAACTAGCCACCAATTATGCCAAGGTCCAATTATCTATGTTTTCATCCTTTCCCCATTGTCTGTAAATGAGCCTATAAATGAGTATGCACAACTTATTTTCAATTTACCTAATTTACTATGCCTTTAACTAAATTTCTAGAATAATAAAGTAGGGGACATTTTTTTTATAGCACATCTCTTATGCTCAATAATTTGAGCTTATTCCTTGCATTTTTCTTCATATTTTCTAATTATTATCAATTAATTTGCTATTAAATATTTAACTATTAATTTTTACCAATAATATGATAAATTAATAATTACTACCATTAGTTTAAATTATTCTAATTTTATAGTAATATTACTAAGGTTAAAATATGTGAATTTGATTTGGGTTATTTAAAGATAAAAAAGGTAACAAAGCTATTTCCAATGGAAAGAAAATTGGAGGGAATGGGTATTTTCAAGAATACCTCTTCCCTCTAACCAAAGCCACCTTTTACTAATTCTTGTGGTGACGTAGTCATTCTTGCTAGATCAAGCAATAAGCTAATTCAATTTATTTAGATGCAAAGAAAATTGGAGGGAATGAGTATTTTCAAGAATACCTCTTCCCTTTGACTAAAGCCACCTGTTATTAACTCATGTGGTGATATAGTCATTCTTGCTAGATTAAGTAATAAGCTAATCTAATTTATTTACATGGAAATTCAAGTTTATGGTACACTAGACACAATAAGGAGAATTATGGACCTAACAGAATGAGTCACATGGGCCATATCACCTAAATTGCTTGTTTACTTTACTAATGCTATAGTTGGTTTATTGGAATAGAATTGCTATTCTGTTTTTATTGTTATAGAATATCTATTCTTTTGTTTGATTTGCAAAAAATTATATTCCGATTCCTTCTTTTATTAGAGGAATAGTTATTCCTCATAAAGTGTAACTATTGTTTCAAAAATGTCTCTATCATTAAATAACATAATATCAAAGGAATTATAATTTCATTCTAGTCTTACTCTATTCCAACAAATCAAATGTAACATACATGTAATAAACTCATAATAGGATATTTATTCATCATAAACAAAATAAAACTATAATAGTTCGTAACATTGTTTCATTAAACCAAAAAACACCCTATGGAATATATTAAAAATACAATAGTAGTGACTATATTGCCCATATCTTTTTTTTTTAAATTCTTAGCCACCATACTAGGAGATTGCTACAAGAAGAAGATGAAGAACCATGTAAAATTAAGAAGATGAAGAACCACCGATGCAACTTGACCATCACTGTGACTTGAATGCCAATGCAACTCAAACACCAACAATATGAGCGTGACTCTATTGTGAATGTTAGATTGCAACTTGACTAAAAATGTGACTCGAATACTACTGTGACTCATAGTTTTGGTGGTTCATGGGTAGTTCGAGTTTCAAGAGCCTAGTGGTTCATGAATGGTTAAGGCTTTGGAGTCTAGTGGAGCATGGGTTGATGATCTGGTGTAACTCGATACTATGAGTCTAGGTTTGGTGAAAGTTAATTGATAGTGTGAGTTTGGGGCTACTAAGAGTTAATAGTGCAAGTCACAAGTCTAGTGCATGAAGGTGCTCAACATGGTCTTCGTGTGGTTGCATCAATTAGACCTATAATAGCCATTCATAGAGTCTAATTAATGAATAGCTATCCATTAAATGGAAAATTTTCTTACACTGTTAAATAGCTATTTGTTTTATTTGAATGCTGTAACAAGCACGTTTTAGGGAATAGATGGGGAATGTTCTTTTTCCCCCTTCATTCATCAATGTGAACAAACTGAAAGTGATGAATGATTGGCCTAGTGGGCTTTACGTTCCAAGTAAGGCCATATATGTGGCGAAATCTCTTAGGTTTTTAATCTTAGAAGCATTTCATATATTAGCATCTCTTTCTCTATGCTCCTTATTAGTGCGGCACATTATCTCTTCTTAAAAGCCTATTAGTCAAATGTGTTGAGAAAAATCCCTAAACCAACTCTCCACCAAGATTAGATTGGCATCTATAATGGTGGTAGATGGGTTCCTAAGCACTACATGCATATGAGTTTCCAAAAGAGTTAGCATAAGCCGCTATTGTACACTAAGTAAAAGTGGTAACATGCTAGTGGATCCTCAAGAATTAGATTGTTTGGCAATAATGTTTTGGTGGTGCTCTAAATCTTAATTTTATACATTATACGAAATAGAACAAAGATGTATACGTTTGAATTTTATTAGATTTCAAAAAAGCTTTTTGTTGCTATAGCTCTTAGAAAAATTCAACAATCTTATGGGAGCAAATTTTGAAGATTTCAATTTGGAACTTATCCTAAGGTTTCTTATAACCATGTGATAGCTTTCCTAACCATAAAAAAATATTAGATATTTCAAGGGTTAACAAATTCTAATCCTCACCTATTTTGTAAGTATACAATAGATAATAATATAATTATTGTCTTCTTTAAAATGATAATAAAATAAATAATCCTATTTTCTAAAAAACGTTGACATATATATTGAATTTATTTGTTTTTAGGTAGCTTTGGATGAGATAGAGGCCACACCCTTAAAAACCTATACCTCTTAAAAATAGATGGTGATATTAATCTTTTAATATCCATTCAAAAATGTATCTATAAGAATCAAGAAGTTACTCTTGATTACAAAAACATATAGAGGTCCTCTCTTTCATTGTTGTCTCTCTAAATACTTCCTTTTGGCACATAAATATGTTGACTATGAGTTAAGGTTATTCATTAAGCCTTTTAAGAATCAAGCTAACCAAACTATAGAATGTGATATCTTTTATAATTTGTTTTAGTTTATGAGTTCATTTAGCTTCCTTAAACCTTTTAAAGCAATTTAGTACATCCTTTATAGCATTGCTTAATAAAGGAGAAATAAATTATAGCTTGTATTAGAGAGTCTTCCTTTTGCCTTCTATACCTTTGATTTTATTTATACTTATTTATTGTACTATACCTCTATTAAGTCTAAAATAATCTAACTCTAAGAATTGTAACATATATTTCTTATAACATAGCCTTTTACCAAATGCTCAAAAAAAAAAAAATTTAGGCTTATTTGTAGTAGAGGATGATCAAGAAATATTTTTTTTTTAATTTAAATGCAAATAAGGATAAATTATATTAAAATAAATCCACAAGAAGGATGGTAAAAAGAAGAAGAAAAAGAAGAAGAAGAAAAAAGATGCAGTTAGAAATTGATTTACAAACTGATTTGTTTCAAAGCACTTCAACTTGAATGGAGGTTTGTAAACCAAATTGAAGAGATAGCATATAAGATTTTAAAATACAGTTATTTAAAAGCGATTATATAATATAATCATAATAAATTATCTCGAGCTACAATATATATGGCTTATTAACAATTTTTTATTAAAGTTGTTAACAATATTATGAAAGTGGTTGAGAATATTGGTGAAGCTGTTAACGGTTTCATTTGTATTATTAATAAGTTTTATATACTATACTGCTTCTACACTATATGCCTTAGAATTTCCCTCAGGATAAATAATATATAAACATTAGCAATCTTTAATAAGCAAACAAATCAAACACGTGTTATACGGGGGAAAAAAATGGTGCCATATTCTCGAGGGATGGTACTTTTCAGTGCCCTAATTATATTCCTTCTTTATTTAAGTAAGAAAACCCTAGTAATATTAGTTTAATTTTCCCTGCAGTTCTCGTGATTTGGCCCTAGTTCATTATTCTCAACATCTAGTGAAGCAACTTGCATAATTTTTCTCAAAAATTTAGTTTCAATAAACAAGTACACGGATAGGAATAGATCTATCATAATGCCCACTTTCATAATTGAGAAGAGTTTAATATGCACGAAATCAGTCTTTGAGTATACTTTAGAGCTTTTCTCCATATTCTTATTCCTAGTCATTGCATATATTAAATTTGTCAAGATGAATACATAGACCCAAAAAAAGAAAGAGAAAGACCATACTAGAGACGGTACATTAGAGGCAAATTATAAACTAATACGGCTCTTGTATTAACTTATAACATCACTGTTATCTCATTGCAGCAATAAATTTTACAATTGGGGCTATTTTTTTTTTTTAATTTTCAATATGAATAGTTAATTTACTTCCTTATCTACTAATGATTTAAAAGTGCTGCTAATACTATATAATTGTAAGATTCCTTTTGCAACGGTTTTCATATTCTAAATTTCAAAGCGTGTCCCTAATGTATAAGATATTGCAGCAATTATCTAGAAGCTGTTGCTATCGGTAATTACCAAAAAAAAAAAAAATATGCTGATAATTACATCGAGTTATATGAACCTAGACATCCTTCCTAGTAAAACATGGACACTCTAGGTAGATGTTACTAGCGCCAACCATTACCTAACTAACAGATCACAAAAAAATATAAATATAATAATAATGTAGATGGGAATATGCTGATTCTAGTTCTGAAAAAGGCATGCAGAAATACAGCTGGAGCTTGAAGCCCTAGAAGGAGATATATATACTCTATTCACATCTGGTCAGCGGCCACCGACACTACGATTTTAGAGTACACCATGTAAATTATAAACAGGATGTGTTGTTAATCACAACTTGGGTAGTGAAACCGAGACTACTATTTAATTTAGATTTTGGTTAGATGAGAAATCACAATCGATTTTAGAGAAATATTTGTACCAAACCTTATTTTTTTCCTTCCAATTAAACTTAATTATTAGCCCTAATTATAGTCAACTGACTTTAATCTGTTTTGGTGTCTAGCCGTTCAACATCAATATGTGTATTTTCTTTTTTGTGTTAGTTTAAACATATCATTCTTAACCAAGAAAAAAAAGGTTTCTTCTACTTTTCTAAGATTCAAGTACCAATCTAGCCAATTGTATAGAGTTATAGGTTAGATTAGTCAACGGCGGACTCATAATTTTTTCGAGGGGAATGAGTTGTATATTTTGATTGTTTGATAGGGTCAGAACTGTAAAGTTTAGTATCTATATATATATATATTAAAAAAAAAATTATAGTTTCTAGTTTTAATTTAAGAAAATTTTCGATATCCACCATTGATGTTAGTATAAACATAATCCATTTTTTGAAGCTATGTTTCAGCGTTGCTTAGATAGTATATAAAGGTTACGCCTGTCCATTAGGACCCAAAATCCATAAGAAATGGAAATGAAAAGAAAATATATCAGTTGATATTAATTTGAGTGTGTGTGTTAGTTGTGAAACAAGTTAGCCTATTGTTTGACGATTTGGTAATTTGACGAGAGAGAGTAGCAAAAACTAAATAAGAACACGATATTTGTAAATTTATGAGGACACGTTTTAATGATTAAGATTTTACCTTGGATGATCTTAAATACCATTCCCCTTGTTTGAGGGTTTGTTTCTTTCTTTTTTTCCATAGAGATGTCGGTTGTGATGACTTTTTCAGACTTATACTTCTATAAAACTATGGGTGTTATTTAGATCTATGAGTGATCTCAGCGTTGCTGTCTTTTTTATAAGTAATAATTACAAGTCCCTGTACTGTACGTAGATATGTATTATACGAACACATGGTTCCAGCAAACGAAAGGGAATCCAAGGTTTGAAGAAGAATTATTCTCGTATACAGTTAAAGTCACACGACGTATTGACTACTGAAGGAAGTGTCGGTTGAGGTGATACTGTCACGACAGGTCAGGGCTTGGAAAGGGAAGGGTTATCTTAATATAACGGACATAGAAGCTTCAAGCCTAGCCTCCATAAGATAAGTGTGTGACCTTGGCTCTTTCTCTGTGTGTGCAAGAAAGACACTATATTATTTAACTAACACATTGATAATAATTAATTCAGTTTTAGTAAATTATAATTCCAAACACTTGTTAAACATATCTAATAAGGCACTTTCCAATTTTTATCCGATTATATATATTTTTCTTTATTTTATCTGTATTTGTTTTCTTCTTGATCTAATATGTCTACTTGAAATCCAAAGGACGATAGAAAACAATTTAATATCTCATCTGTTTTGGTTTCAAATGATGCTTTGGTAGATTGTCTTTTTAATCTTATCATAATTATAATAAATATGGTAGTAAGAAATAAAAATTGAAAATTGAGGTGTTTTTAAAGTAACATGTTTAAAAAAAGAAACATTGTTTAGTAAAAGACAAATTTCCTCATTATTCTCTGGGATCACTTATTTAAGTAAATTCCAATTTATGTCATTGACTGATGAAACTTAACTAAATACTGAATCGGGAAATACCAAAAGATCATCAATCGTCAGTGAAAATGAATACATGAAGTCTTCTCATTTAATTTTTATAGTTGGGAGTCATTTTCCCTTATATAGTTTTCGTGAATCATTGTGAATTGGACTTGGAATTGCAGTAATTCCATATAAATTGACAACTTGATTCTAATATCCCCTTTCTGGATTATTACAATTAAAATGCTTATGTACGTATTCTACATGTACGGGTTAAATATCTTGTACTTTTGACTTGGCATAGGAAGTTTCTTGTCTAATATCGTTGTTCTTATGGTTAACTTATTTTGAAATTGCTTTATACTATATACACTCAAATTTTGAAATCCGAATAAACTCTATATTACTTAATGAAAAATATATATCAATACATAAAAATTTCACTTGTAACCTAATGGTATAAATGTTGGTTATTCAGTGAGATGAACTAAGTTTGAATCCCCTTCTTCTTGTTATAATGACAAAAAAAAAAAAAAGCATATTATAAATGGTCAATGATGTGTGCAACAACGCTTAAAAAGAGAAGAAGAAAAATATTCAGGATAAGTACAAAATATATAAAGATAAAGCAGTTATTATTATTATTATTGTGCGATTTATCCATCAACGCGATATTTTATAAGTAGGGGTAGGGTTGATAGGAAGAGGAACCTCGATCCGGTTTGAGATCAAAATGTTTTTCAACTTTCAATTCAATTTAGCTCATGTGTTATTGTAGCTCCATTTTGATGGAACTTTACAAACAGATAGCAATTTCCCGGGACTCATGTAAGGCAGAAACGCGAAAAATTTTCATATAACTGAAATATATATATATATATAATGAAAACACAAAAGAACGAATATATTTTTTATAATTAAGCCTATTGAACAAACACTCTAGGTGCCCGAAACTACAAAAATGAATGAAATAAGCAGAAAAAAGATGGATATATTTCAAAACAGTTATTACCGTGTTTTGCTCTATTTATATATATTAAAATCTTCTTAATACTTATATATTACTATGTATAATATGTGAACCATTGAGTGAATGATTGCTAATTACCATGTAGGCATGCCATGTGGTGAAAGAATCCTAGGACAAGTCTTATTTATTATTTTAATAGATTCTATTCAACTCTTAATTTTATTATTTAGTTATATTTATTAAATTTTTATCGTTAATCACTATTAAATTTCTATTATTAATATATAAATTAATAATGAAATTAAAGACTAAATCAATTATGTAAAAAATATTAAGGATTACTAGCCAATGGATTTATGTGGCTATGCACGGGGATAAGCAAGCGGTGAGTGTTTACTGCTTAATAATTAATAAATAAATAGTCACTGGGAATTTCACCACTAGATGTTTCCAGGTGATTTTAAAATTCATAGTATGAATTAAAAAAAAAAAAATCCACCGGTAAGATATTAACTACAAAGGTAAAGATAAAATAATGTTCGATGGTACCCTAAACATGTATTTATAAAATGAAAAGAAAAAAAGAACATATGTCACATTACATTTTTTCGATTTAAAAAAACACCCTAAACCTTAAAAAAGCTAACGGGTTGCTATAAAATCATATCATATACCGAATTATATATATATATATATATATATATATATATATAACAATACACCCTTTTTGACTATTGACTGTGTCCAATATATCCTTTAAAGTAATAATATATACGTATCTTTTAAATTATCACTATAACGTAAATAAGGTTACTATTTCTAATCTATTTAGCAATAACTTTAGATAGAGTAACGATTTTTAAATATATATGTATTCTCAAAAGTTATCTTAAAGTGAAGAAATGTAGAAATCTAGCCTCACTTAATAATAGTTTTAGGGTTATATCTGTAGATTTGGTAGGACAAAGGGAAGACAGGGTAGGGCATAAGTTGTAAGAATTCCACATGCCGCTTTTCAGACGTGGTAGGGTCACACTCCATATGCATACTCGCCCTCTACTCTTATCACCTTCTTCTCGTGAGCTACTCAGCAGTCAGCACCCCAACCCTTGCCGTCAAAATTAAAGTTTTCTGAAAAGGAGCAATGGCTTTTGTTTTTCTTTTCATGTACATAATGGGAATTCCAACCGTTTGTAAAAAGTATGAGGTAAATTCTAAATATATCTGTGATTCATTAGATGTTAATATGCTTTAAAATTTTTAAATTATAATTTTATTTTTTAATAACTTTTTAATATGTATATATAGATTGTAAATTATCATTAAATCTTCATAATTTTTTAGATTTTAAAAATAATTTGGAATATTAATATAGTATCAAAAATTATATAAATTATGATATTATTCCTTAAATATAAGAGTTTTTAAGAAAATAGAATAACTGTTTTCCTTATCATGTTGGGCCGTATCACCACCCAGATTTCATCAATATTGAAAAGCATTAGGTCACTTGGTTTTATATATATATTAAGCTTCAAGTGATTCACTTCAAACAATACACGTTAATAACTCGAAGACCTAAAAATTCCACGTCAATCCACATGGTCATTGGTTGTGCTTTGTGATAACTCATTTAATTAACTTGACATTGCAATGTGTGCCCCGGCAATCAAGTGTAATTTGCTTTTTCATAAGTAAAATGCCATTCTCATATGGTCTTATAGTGAAAACGTTATGTATATATATGTATATATACACACACACGAGTAACATGCTGTGATGGACATCGCCCGCTCTTTACTCTTTCCGAACTGTTTGCTGGAAAACCTAGGTTACTGTTTTCTGCATTGAATGTTTGTAGCCTTTCTAAAGTTTGGTTTAGGTTTTCTATATATTTAGTTGTTTTAGCTTATGAAGTTTTGGCCGACTCGCAAATGATTATACAAAATATGACGTAGCGATTAGGCAGTATCATATGAGTACTAGGTCGAGGTTTCTTATGTATGTCATTGTCAAATGAAAAAGACAAGGATTAATGATGTCGATCACCTCCCAAAATCTTCCGGTGCCTCATGATCTTAACTACAAAATCATACAATCATACGAGACATGTCTATGCATAATATTATATCCCCAAATTTATATACATCATTATCACAAGATAGTACTATCAATCTACTAAATGTAAATATTTCAGTCTCTATGCTTTTCACTTGCCCTACCTTAGGTGACAAGCACTCCAAATCACTATTATCAATTGATTTGCCAACCTACTGCAGGCGTCAACATAGTATACACACCATTAAGAGTGGGCATTTCGTGACAAGCAAATCAATCACTTAGCATACATTGATTGAATCAAGTTAAATTTAGATTCATTAGTATGCATACCAAATTACGACAATACATTAAGAAAATAATGTATCAACCAGATATATAAGGAAGAGACAAAGTCAATTATTTAACTTAAATTAGGTTAGTTATTACCTAATAAATTATGAACAAGTTATATTTTAGTTGATCATACCATCATAGATTATAAATAAGCCTAAAACAAGAGTTTCACCTACCGAAACCTTATTTTGATCGACTTACCATCACAAATTATAATTCTACTAAATTTTCTCAATTTGATGAATCTAACCTAAGTTCGATCTATCTTTCTCCTTCATTCAGTCAACTTAATTGGGCAATCGATCAACCATTGTATTTAACTATTGAAATGTAACCTTCTAGTATAGTTTGATTGACCTAATTCATGCTTCGATTAATTGAACCATTAAAATCCCTAAAACCAACTTTTTGGAATAATTCAATCAACCAATCCCCAACTATGACCCATTGAACTATCAAGACTCCCAAATTCAATCATAAAGAAAATTGACAATCACTATTATAAAAGGTTTAGATCTAATTATTTTTGTTAAAGATATTCTTCAAGATCAATAAATGGTGCTTTATATTTTTACTAGACCAAATGGCACCTTAAAACTTATATACTATAGTATGTGAGATGTTGTGCACCGATTTGAAAGCTAGATTGATTAATTGTTCTATTGTAAACAACCAATAGTAAAAGAAAGTAGACTAAGGAAATAATATGATAATATATAATGATTTATGTAAGAAACCATGGATGAACTTGGGGTGAAAACTCATGAAAGTTATTCATTATCTTGAAAATTATGTTTAGGACTTAAATATGGACTCTTTCTTATGCATAAAACCTTAAGGATAATTACGATGGAGATGATGTAAGTTTGCTTCATAGTGAAAATAGATTATGTACATTTTTAAATGGAGCAAACTAGGGATAAATTTATTTACAATATGTGGCGCATATACTAAAGATGTTATTTTCTATTATAATCAAAGTTTTCAAACTCACAATTCTACTTAGAATTGCTAGAAGATCTATAAAATCAGAATGTAGAAATATAAGTTTCTACAATCTATGTAAAATAACTTTCAAAAGCTATTTATAATCATAAAAATCATGAAATATAAGATAGAATAAAGAAATTTAATACAAATTTTAGTTACAATTTATAATAAAAATTATATACTTATAGTATAAATAAATTAGTATAAGTGTTAAGATAATATATAAAACTATAATATAAATAACAATATCAATATGAAATGAATTACAACATAAATTATAATACTAAAATACAATGCTAAAAAGAAAAAATCACTAACCCTTTTATCATAATCAAAAGTAAAAAATGATTACCCATTCTCTCTTCACCACCATCATCATTAATACCAACATCATTATTGGTACTACTATTAACATTACCTTATATTATAATTTAATTCTTTCAAAGAACTAATAATATTCATATTTTGTAAAAGTTAAGATTTTACCAATTTTACGTAAAAACTAATGATTTTATCACGAGTTTATATGGAAACAATTTTATACCTAAATTAACTCAAAAAGACTTTCTAAAATTGTAAACTAGTTGAATTATATGAGTAGAATCACTATTTTGACAACTATGATTATAATTGTGTTAACTTTGTTATAGGTATCCTTTTTATTTGCATTCATCAACTAATATATATCTTTCATATATTTATTATGTTGTAACATTTATCCTTCATTTGAATTTTGGCGCAAACATACTTCTCTATATACACAATATATTATAACATTTATCTTCATTTTACATAATGTACATCCTTTGTAAGTACTTGAATGTAAACATACCTTTTTTAAATTTTTTTTTAGTGATAATCATCTTTAAAACAATACTACAAGTATATATATAGATAAGAAAATAACCTCGCATGAATATATATTCTAATAAAGAAATTATGCTATTAATTAGGTCGGATCACTATACTCGGCCGATTACCATTAGGTTGATAGTCAAACGTTGAAACCCCTTAGTTGACTAGACTTGTTGCTAGTTGTTTACATGCCATTATGCAATGTCTTGCAAATTTCTAGAATTCAACTTGATCTCAAATTTCGTAACTTCCAACATGTATCATGTTGTGGAGATAACTATTGATGTATCATCCAACTCAAGATATAGACTCTAGGTGACTTCAAATTAATTCTATTATGGAATAAAGACCAAATCTTATACCATACTATATAGAAATAGGTTTTGATAACTACTTTATGACATCTAATACTTATCCTAAAGTTGTATAGTCATAAGAAAAAAGATTCATTTTAAATGATATTTCATGTATAAAACTTAGTACTATGTAAAAGTAATAAATGAAAATTTGACATGTATTACACTATGTTAAAAAAACTAGCACAATTGTTATAAGATCTGTTACGTATTAAAGTTTTATGTCCACATCTACTATTAAATAATCCATGTGAGTATTGTTTTTATAAAACATTTCTCCAACCATTCTAGGTTTAACATATTGTTTTGATTCTAATCATAGTAAATTAAGCCTAAGATCTCTTTAGTAGAAGGCTAGTGAACCTCTTATTGATTGATAGAGATATGAACGAGCTAGATTTGGGATGGGTTCATTGAAACCCAAATCTAACATGATAAAGGATTTATATACCAAAAACTTGCCTGGACCTTATAGGGTTTTTTTTTACCTAACTTGAACCCGATTTGATTAATGAATGAAGCATCTCAAACCTGATCCAAATGGCAATTAATTTTTTTTTTTCATACTCCAACTTATTTTCATATGTCATTTCTTTAATTTATTATTAATTTACTTCTGATGGAAAGAAAAGGAAAATTAAATATAAAAATTAAAAATATAAAAATAATAAAATAAAATATACTAATTATAAATTATAATATTAATTTATTATTATTTTTTTAAGTTATTAAGTTGGGTTTTCTCATCAAGTTTTTTTCTAAATCCTATAACTTGATCTTAAATTTTATCGGATTTTATTTCATACCTTAAAATTTGACCCTAAGCCTTATAGGATCAAATCCTATAGATTTTTATCGGATCAATTAGAGCAAGTATCCTATTACGATCTGCTCCAATTGTATTCCTACTTATTGATAGACCAGCCACTTTGTACTTCTTGCTCACTTACATATAATCATGCCATCTTATGCAAAGCTAAACAAGGTAAGGAATTCCGGCCAAAAAGAAAAAGTGAGGAATGTCGGTTATTTCTAGGGTGGCAACCAAGTTACTATCTAAGATACTGAAATGTTTTTGCTACAGATTCATTCAAGCTCACTATACAACAAGGATCACTGTTGGAACTAGGAGTTGTTATTCTTAAAACTATTCTTTTCCTCCAAAGTAATGGAGGTGACAGTCACTATCTTATAGAAAAAGGACGGTCAAGTGAGAAAAGGAAAAAGGAGTGGCTGTAAATGAAACATGCTGACTCATGCCCTGAGTTTCTCGGTTGACAAGCAAGCCGCCTTGGTTTACGAAGTGGCATTATGCTTAAATTACTCCTCAAGTTCCGGTTTTCTGGATTATTTTAAGGTCCATAATTTCATCGTTTGTGTCTATTTTGTTTATACAATTCACTTCCATAAAGTTTGCCCAAGATCAAGTGCATACACATATTTTGCATAACAATGATAAGGTAAATTACATTTTATACACTTATATGCTTTTTTTTTTCACTTTGTATATATATATATGTTTTTCCTTTTTGCACCTTGAGCAATCGTGTATTATTATTACTATTTCGTTGTCTCTAGTATCCTGTTTTGGATATATCCTTATCAATCATATATGCACACACTTGAATAGTAAATTACTATTTAATTATAAAAATTTGTTTCACAAAATCAATTGTATGTATATGATTGATTGGAACATGTTAAAAATAAAGAGTTAGAGATAATAAATATTTACCCACTAATTAAAGGTATGTGTCACCTTCAAATTAATCAATATTAATTAATTTAATGAACCAATATTATTAAATACATTTCACTATAAGTTACAATAAAACAAACTAAAACACAAATAAAGCCTTAAGGGGCTTGGTTGATCATCTCTAGACCTCTAATGACCTATCAATTGATATTATTTGTTGGGTGGTGATCCACTGCTCTATCAGTATCATACAACCCAACCATTGAGGTGTCAACTAGCACCCCCAAGAAGATGGCACAAATCCCCTAAGGCGGTGTACGCTAAAGTGCAGTTAACCCTTATTATTATTGTTTTGCCATGAAATGCATATGCACTCGGTCTTGGCCAAATGAAAGAGAATCATATAAACAAAATAAGTACAGATAATAAAGCAATACATTTTAAATATAGAAGACTTATTTGATACAAATGACACAATGATAAATAAATAAAATGATTTGCATAGAATATAAAGATTATAAATATAAATGATTTAAACATTTGGCTTAAAACACATAAAAGATTTAAATTGAATTTTAGCATAAATATAAAGGACATTCATCGTACTTTTCCACGTTGGACAATGCTAAGTTATAGGATGAAGTTTTTCCTAGGATGTATATCAATAAAAATGTAATTTAAAATTCATCCATAAAAAATATTTTGATAATCTCTGATCTTAAGCCAATTAGACCACTAATATTTTCTATATATCATTGCAAGTATCTATTTGCTTTACTTGAATGCATGGACGTAGATATTTGGTTTGAGAAATGTATAAAAACTAAAGAGAATGTGAAGGTTCAGTACGAGAATATACCTATTGATTTCTTAGAGCAAATATGAATATGATAGAGATTGCTCTTCTCGAGATTGCTGTCCCATTTCCAAATAAACATGTTCGTGCTCATGATGATGAACTGGCAAGTGTTTCACATTGCTTCGTCTTGTGTTCGACTGGACTCAAATAGTCAAAGCTACTAATTGTTCATGTTTTTCAGAGCACTCATTTAGGGTTTGGAAAAAAAAAATTATTAACACTTTTTAATATTAATTATATATTTTAAAAATAAATATATATAAAAAAAATCTTTATTTAATTCTTAACAAATACTTTTGGACATCAATTAAGATTTTCTGAATAAAATATACTACTTATTTTCATCCTTGAATTGTTGCTACTACTACTTGGGAAAAAAGAAAAGAAAAATCAAATTGAAACGGGTTTTCTAGAAGCTGGAATTGTCTAATTCAAGATCCACAATTATTTTATTTGCATGGATAGTTATGCTTTATGCGTCTACATTTTGTCTACCAACTACTGCTTAGTTTTGTTGTAATTTTTTGGAGCATGCATTTATGACTTTGACATATTGCTCCATTCTACAATAATATAAAAACGAATTCGAAATTATTGCCATCCCTACTGTTTTATACTTTGCAGAAGAAAAATAAAATGTAAATAATGGAGGCATATAGCTCTAATATGCTCCCTTTTTTTTTCTTTTTAAATCAGAATCTAATATGCTCCACTTTTCAACTATTTTTTTGGGTAGTCAATGTGTAGTTGCATTGAAGATTAAATTGTCCCTATATGGGACTTAACAAACCTAAGAGTAAGTAAGACTAGAATTTTTTCACGTTTAAATAGCAATAGCTTATATCTAGGTCCTCATAGCACGCATGCCATGATTCCAATGTAATTATTTATAGAATTGAAAAAAAAAGAAAAAAAAAATTAGCGTGTAAAAAGGATGTCAACTATATTAAGTGGGAAAATAAAATAAAATAAAATAATTGTCTTCCAGATCTAACCATAAATGCTTGCTAAAAAAAGCTAAATCAACACCAGAAGATGTTTGTCCATCATATTTAAGACGGTTGCCCCCAAAAATCTTATTTTAGACACATACATGCAATAAGAAAAGAGAAATTGATACAGTCAAAATGGTAATCGATTCCTAAGAAAGCGTACATAATAAGAATAGTACATAATATTATAAGTCAACTTGGAACGTGAATTTATGAGCAAACATTTTAATTGTAGCGTGGAGTGGAATATGCATTACTGTACAAAAACGCAGGACTTGTACTGTTCTTTCCCTAAAGAAACGTCCATTCTTATCATATGGGTACTGTTTTAAATTAATCTCTTACACATGTTGTCTGTCAGATTCCTAAATAACGTACACTAGCTGTGTAAAGATCACCTCACAACGTAAATTTTAGGGTTTTTTTCCTTTCCAAAGTTTACTTAACTTTTGCTTACGGCGGTACGTGAAAAGATTAGACTCAATTAAAATTTTTTTTATTAATATCTAAATTTGATCCAAACTCGATTTATGCATAAACTCCAGTCAAATTCAATTAAATTCACAAGTTTATCAAGCTAAATCTCATAAAATTTGAATTTGACTTGATCAATTATTTTAGTAGCTCGAGCTTGAGCTTACTCAATTGAACTACAGTCAAATCAATTTCAAATAAATACACCAAACTGAATTGGAGTAGTTTAAAAATAGTTATGAATGCTGAAAGCATAATAGTGCAAACACTAGATAAGTGACCGTCATATGAAGTGAAAGGCATGCCCATTTACCATCCATATTTGATGATACTCGTAAGGCCAGAACTAGCCATATGTCATTATTCTTAGGAATGTACTTCCAACATTGCCCGAGAGTTATCTATTATTTAAGTAACTCTTAAATATTAACAGGAATGACAACGCCAATATTGATAGAGACATGATGCATTCTTCTCTACGACTTTGACAATGGACATATACCTTAAGTAATGCCTTCACATGCGGAGCGATTACGAACGTGATTACATGTCAATCCGTAAATGCCTCCTAATCACTTTCGGCAGCTTCGGCCATATAACGTAAGACCCTTTAGACCAAAAAGTTGAAATATTGGGTGCATTTAGTAGCTGAAGATTGAAACAGAGATGTGTTTTTTGTTTGTAGATATATCATGCACTTTAGTCGTCATTGTTTCAAATTTCAATATTTAGCAAAAGAAAGACAATTATCAGGTTGGTCTCGAGTTCTATATTGACACGATAGCACAATATGTTCAATCAATGAGAAAGATACACATTAAAGTTTTAACCATTTCATATATATATATATATATATATATTTTGAATATTATATGTTACTGGTATCTTGGTATTCTTGATTTTTGGGAAATACTGAGATTTTCAGAAAATACATGATATGGAATTCCGTACTTAAATTTAGGGATGGAGGAACAGGCATCTTCCGCATCGCATTCACATTGTTTGATGGTTCATATGCAAATATACATGTCACATGATTATCACTTAAATTGGATATAAAATATAGAGAAGCAAAAGCAGAGTAAGTTGACTTTTTACATCTATGCCTGAAATTCTTGGTACTTCTATTGCCGTGCCCAATAGTTTCTCTTCACTTCCCTATGAAGAAGACTTACTTTTACTAAGTTACAACACTCACTTTATTTATTTATTTAACTTCTTATACTTACCATTTCTTATTTAAAAAGCTAAAATTTGTCCTTTTTGTTTTTTCCTGTTCCTTTAAAAAGAAAAGAAAAATTACAACATGGTATTTTGTTCATTCCTATTCGTTTATGTCAAGGCTGAGAATTACATGTAATACAATAACACAAATATAAATTTAATATAATTATAAAAAAATAATATGAATTGATATAATACACACAATACAAAAAAAAATTATGATATGAATAAACATAATTATGATATAAATTAATTATTTATAATCTCAATATTTTATAACACGAAGTTCATATGAAATAAGGCATGAATCTAACCTATGAACATAAATTGCCAACCCTAGTTTTTAGTATCAATTTCTAATTTGATTATTAAATTGTTGGAGAAATAGGATGCGATTAGTTGCCATCATTTTATAGTATTGAACTAAACAAAACTCTTAATCTATTCTTTGATTTGTATATTAATTCAAGAATGGACAAAAGGCATTTGAGGTATTGGAAAAAAAAAAAATTCTTCATCATTTTCCATCACATTGTCTACATTTTGGAATGCTAGGCAAAAGTATACCATAGCACTTCATTGTCAAATTTCATGAATAATTATAATGCCACCATCACTAAATGATGTTTTTATTTTGCATAAAAAAATCACAGTTTTCAAATCAAAATTTAATTGAATGCATGACGAGAAACTTTATTATTTAACACCCTTTTCTTCCTTGCGCAAACAATTGAATTAATCCATCAAACTTTAGAAAGTCTAATTTGGGTGTTAAATTTAGTTTTGGTTCGATGGCTCCTGAGAACAAAAGCCTCTCTGGAGTGGGGAAAAAAAAATCTATTATCAATAATGTGTTTTCTATATGGATGAAATATCAATAATATTTCGATGTATGATAATAATAGTAGATAGTTTTCTAAAAATCATTATTTTTGTTTTATAAAACTATACATATAAAAAATTTATCATTATTTGTACACCATTAATAAATTAATTTATATAACATATTAATATTATTAAAGCCTTTTTCCTCTAGAGTATGTTAAAGAGCGGGTTAATTACACGAACAGCATTTAAAGATTATTAACAAGAGGTGACAAGGTTATAAAACTACTCTATATCGTTTCCGTGGGTTCATATTTGTACAGCTTTTTACAATTTTAAGGATCATAAATTCATTTAATCCATTTGGAATATTAAATTAGGACTCAACTGAATGAAAATTTAATGTGACATCATGTTAGACTTTTACGAAAAATAAAAAGGACCAATCTGGTTCTAGTCTTTCTTCCTCCTTATGTAAGAGTTATGAAAATGCTTTCGTTTTGAAAATAAATCGCACGCGCCCATAGCATGCAATATTGATTAAGAACTATCTATAAAAAAAGTAGGGTCAACTTTTTTTCTAAATAATTCTATATTTTCATTGGGATGAAGAGTATAAGGAAGGAACCAATCATTTTTCATCTTAATAATAATAATAATAATTATGTCATTACGGACCACAAGAATGATAGAAAGCATAGCATGTATTGAATATGAACATATTCTTTAATTTGGTATGTCAAGATCAATTGATGCTCAAATACTAAATTGATGCCGATAATTAAGTTTCCTTAAAAAATTTTGTTTTCTTAAAGTATCCTTGGTGATCTCTCAAATTATATATTGTATTGCCAAATATTATTTTATAATAAATTGTAAATATATTTTTTATGTTTACTTAATATGGGTTTAATCATCTTATTTGTAAAATTTAATGTGCAAACATTAAAACTTTAATAAAATATATTTTTCAGTTTCATATTAGTATTTTTTTATGGATAAAATAATAAAAATAATAATAAAACTGAAAATAGTACATAAAACCCAGAGTAACATGGTCATTCAAACAATAGAAGACATTTTCCCAAAGATTTTATGATATAAATGCTTGATTTTAGTAATAGGAAGTAAATGGGCGTAGGTGTGCTTTGTGATGCAGGGACCTTTAGCATGACGTTTTGGGGCTTTGCTTGCGACATGTGTACTTAACTTTTAGGTAATTCACGCAGTGACAGTTGAAGAGATGAAAACTACCCAAAAAGTGCAAACCTATGGAGTCTTCGGTTCTGCTAGTGCGACAGACAAAATCACTACACAATCAGAACAAGCCACATCGTCACATTTACTTTGTGCCCCCCCCCCCCCCCTCCTGTACTTGTCTTTAATTTCCACTTCAATTAAGTCTGTGCAACCCTTTCTTCACATGGTAATTAATAATTACTCCTAAGTTCGTCTTAAGGGTGTGTTTAATTCGAAAAGAAAATCTAATTTTGTAGATTTTATGCGCTCCAAAGGCTGTGCTAAATTGGTCTAACTCACAGCATATACGTAAGAATTCTTTAAAAAAAAAATAGAGAAAGAAACTCTAAAAGAACTATTAAATAGATTATTTATGATTGAAAAGTTAACCCTTATATATATATATAAGCCATACTTAGATGTAAGGTTGAGAATTATTCAATTTAATGATTACAAATGATTCGCACTTGATACCAATCACCATAATTTATGCATTCACACAATACTTATTAAAGTTTAAATTTTTTCTTTCTTTCCTTTGATTTAAGCTTATATTAGGTCAAACCCATTTAATATAAATTATTCAATCAAAATTGAAGGAAAAACAATTTTTTTTTCTTTTTAAAAAAGATTGTGAAAATTTTATTTTTGAGTTGCTACTAAATGGGGTAAAAAAATAATAAAAAAATGGTTTGATACATGAAAATCGAAATTTTATGACTAGTTTATTTACAGGTAATAGAGAATAAATAAAATAGTTATTTTCTCTTAATTGTCTATTACCTTATTTACTTGAAAATGTAAAGAGAGGATTTTAAGTCCTAAGATTTTTCTATACACACTTCATTGGGAATAGATTTTACCTTAAAAAATAGATTTTTTTATTCTCTTAATAGTGAAAATAAAAAGTTTAAACATTATATAAATTATATCCTTATTAATACTGCAATTAATGATAAAATGGTGGTAATTTGATAATTTTATTTATATTTTCAACTTAATATTGCAATTAATTAGGTAAAATAAATACTGAAACAAGTATTCCCTACAATAAAAAATTACATCAAGTAAACACTAGAATAGAAATTATTAACTTATTTCCAGTAATAGTTATTCTCAAGGCATGGTTTTTTTATTCATTATCTATTCTATTTCATAAAGTAAACAAGTTGCTAGAATTTAAAAACTTAAATTTTAAGATTTGAAAATAAATTACCTAAGAAATTTAGGAAACAAAGGATTTGATTCAAATTTAAACATAAAAAGAATAATATTTATTTATATTCTTTGGAAAAGTATTTATCATATTTTATTAGTACTTTTTAAATGTTTATACATGTTGCAATTTTAGGAATATAATTTTACTGTTTTTTTATTATTAAGGTAACTCCGAAATATGATGCCTAATCAAGATCAACCCATTGTAGTTTGTTTTTTGAAAAAAATTTACAGTTTGTATATTTTTACTTTTTATTTTCTTTTAATTTTTCATTTTTTATTTGAAAACTTTAACTTTATTTTGCAAATTTTTATTTAGATTTTTATAAAAAAAAAAGCTTGAATATTTTAAAATCTTTTTATTTTAAAAACTTGTAATTTTATTTTAAGACATTTTCATAAAGTAAACAGGTCGTTAGAATTTAAAAACTTAAATTTTAAGATTTGAAAATAAATTACCTAAGAAATTTAGGAAACAAAGGATTTGATTCAAATTTAAACATAAAAAGAATAATATTTATTTATATTATTTGGAAAAGTATTTATCATATTTTATTAGTACTTTTTAAATGTTTATAAATGTTGTAATTTTAGGAATATAATTTTACTATTTTTTTATTATTAAGGTAACTCCGAAATATGATGCCTAATCAAGATCAACCCATTGTAGTTTGTTTTTTGAAAAACTTTTACATTTTGTATATTTTTACTTTTTATTTTCTTTTAATTTTTCATTTTTCATTTGAAAAATTTAACATTATTTTGCAAATTTTTATTTAGATTTTTCTATAAAAAAGCTTGAATATTTTAAAATCTTTTTATTTAAAAAAAAATTTAATTTTATTTTAAGACATTTTGATAAAGTAAATAGGTCGTTAGAATTTAAAAACTTAAAATTTAAGATTTGAAAATAAATTACCTAAGAAATTTAGGAAACAAAGGATTTGATTCAAATTTAAACATAAAAAGAATAATATTTATTTTTATTCATTGGGAAAGTATTTATCATATTTTATTAGTACTTTTTAAATGTTTATACATGTTGTAATTTTAGGAATATAATTTTACTGTTTTTTTATTATTAAGGTAACTCCGAAATATGATGCCTAATCAAGATCAACCCATTGTAGTTTGTTTTTTGAAAAACTTTTACGGTTTGTATATTTTTACTTTTTATTTTCTTTTAATTTTCCATTTTTTATTTGAAAACTCTAACTTTATTTTGCACAATTTTATTTAGATTTTTCTAAAAAAAAGCTTGAATATTTTAAAATCTTTTTATTTTAAAAACTTTTAATTTTATTTGAAGACATTTTTATTTAGGAAAAAAGCTTAAATTTTCTTATTATGAAAAAACTTTATATTTGGAAAAAATTAATATAAAGGGAAAAATACTTTTAATTTATTATTTCTTTTATTTTTCAAGAAAACCTCTTTTCATTTTTTATCAATTTTCTTATTTAACATTTTTTTTTATAAATTTAGAAAAACACAACAAAAAATGGACTTATGTTGTTCAATAAGGTCACCAAAATTGGATCAAGTTCTTAAGTCAAATCTTGAATTTGGGTTAAATTAGACTAAGTAATGAGTTGGGCTAACTAGCAAGGCTTCCTCGACTTAACATGATGGTCGTCGAATTAATTGTGTACTCTACCTAGTGGTTTATAAACAAAATTCTTATGTGCAATGGTTTTAAAGTGGACTTAAGTTAGGGTTTAAGGTTGTTTTGATGTGGTTCATAGTGTTATGTGGCCATTAGTTGGTGGTTTCAAGTAGTTTTATGGGTGGTGGAATGTTTAATGGTGGTAATTTGTGTCAATTTTTTGATAGATCTTGCTAGGTTTTAGAGAAGAGGTGGTTTGTGGATTTTTCAAATGTGAGAAAGATATATAAAGAGCTCAAACTTGAGTTCATTTAAGTGAGACTAAGTGAATCGCTGTTGAAGATGAATCCATTAGCCCATTAGCCCTTTAACAATGGCTATTACCTAAGAGACATTTCCTATCCCTAATTGTTCTAGCTCTAACCTAGTGGGTTTCAATCCATCCAGAAAAGACGATAAGAGTGATATCTAGGCTAAGTTCCAATAACTCTAGCATAAGCTCTAATAATTCTTAAATATACTTTTTTGCACTCCTCTTTTGAGTAGGATGGTAAAGCTTGATCTTGGCTTCCCTTTTAGCATTTTAGAGAGATAAGTGATAATTCCTAAACTCTTGCACATACTCTAATCATAAGGTAATCTCATTAGCCCTTCTCCTTCACTATACTATCGCTCAATCTCTCAAATATAATGTTGCAATACTTTAATTACTTAATCCTTGTCCACTTCCCTTGTAGATTGTGTTCCTTTAAAATACTCTAACATATAGGTACCTCCACTTTAGGGGTCGGCTGAATGGTCACTCCTTTAGATCTTTCAACCATATAAGTTGCTAGCCGAGTCTCAAGATCCTCCATCTCCTTTTTTAGAGCTACTGCAATTGCATCCATTCTTGCTTTGCATACCTCTATCCTAGCTTCTAAATTACCAGTTTCGACCCCTAGGTTTTCTAACTTTACTTTAAGGAGCGTTGTTTGCTTAAACAAGCTTTCATTAGCATGTCTTAAAGCTCCTTACAACTCCCCATGAAATTTCCTTTATCTCTCCCATGTGGGCTTGCGTCTCAATGAACCCTTCCTTCACCTTAGCATATATAACTTTACCTTGTTAAGCCTAACATTGAGCAACATCAACATATCACTTTTTTTTTGTTTTTTTAATTTTGTTCTAAAAGTGATAACAAACAAAGTGAACATTTTAGACATTATATTTTACCGTTCATTTTTATGTAGAATCCACATGGGGTTTTAAAAAAAAATCCAAAGATAGAAATAGCAACATATCCTTTTACTCTAAAGAAATTAGTAATAGAATATCCAAACATAATGCTAAATCTCTAACTTGGAGATGGTAAGAGATGTTATTGGGTTGGAAAATTATTTAATAAAAATAATACAACCTTACTTGATATATTTTATTTACTAATAAATATTACTAATCATTAACTACTATTAATAGAGATTTTTGGACATAAACTTCTATGATGCAATTTAACCTATTTGGGCCTTATCTGACCAATAATGAAATAAACAAACATAATATAAAACCTCTCGCATGGAGAAGTTAGGAGATGCCAATATGTTCTAAGGCCATACAATTAAAAATACAACCTTACTTGGTGTATCTCTTTACTTTAAAAAATTATTACTAATTATTGACTAGTATTTTGAGGAAACATGTTGATATTTTAAGTGCACAAAAGGATATATATATATATATATATATATATATATATATATAGTTTTATATCAAAGGTCACACAACAAACAAACGGTTAACACATTACGCTTTAGAATTCATCGCGCAACTCCTTTTGCAATCTACAGAGGCAATTATAATAATAATAATAATAATAGCAAAACATATATATATATAATGTCATTCAATTAAAATACAGCCTTACCTGGCATATTTATTTACTAAAAAAATTACCGATAATTGACTAGTAATTTAAGGAAATCTGTTCATGTTATAATATGCAGAAAAGGACATTTATTTTTCCTCTTTTTTCTTTATATATTTCTTTTCTAAATTTTATGTTAAAAGTGACGAGGCAACAAACAAACGGTTAGCACATTTGACCCGATAATTCATCGTTTTATTTTCCACAGAGAATCTCCATGTTGAAAAAAATAAAATAAAAGGAAAATAAAAAATTAAAATTAAAATATCTTTTTTATTTTCACTCCAATATAAATCTGTAATAAAAAAATCCAAACGCAACCTAAACTACTATAAAAGAACGCCTATTCTCTCTCTCTCTGTCTGTAACTCTCCTCTCTCTCTCACATTATAACTCTCCCCTCTCTCTCTCTCTCTATTCCCCTCTCTTTCTCTCTTAGAGATAATCTCTCTCTGGCGCAATGCTTCTGTCCTGTTCTGTCTGTTTGTAGTTTCTGCGTTTTTTTTCCAAGCAGAAGCATTTGCTCTGAGAGAAGAAACAAGATTTGATATAAGGAGAAAACTTTCAAGTTTTCCTTTCAAGAGAGTAGAGGAAGCAGCAGAGAGATCCAGTCACTTCATTATCAATTTTGACATATCTTCCATATAATGAGTATAACATATCACTAGAAAGAACACACTCCGTTTGTATAAAAAGGAGTAATCTCCGCGTTGTTTTATCGTATAAAGTTTCCCTGTCTCTTTTCTTTGTTCTCGGGTTTTGGCAAAAATGGCTGAAGTCTCTCCTAGGAATTTCATACCAGACAATTTTCCTGTCTCTAGGGAGGACATCACCGGCCAACTTGGGTTGATGTGGGAAATGATAAAAGCACCATTGATAGTTCCTCTCCTGAGACTCGGAGTTTACATATGTCTGGCCATGGCATTGATGCTTTTCATGGAGAGAGTTTATATGGGTATTGTCATTGTTCTTGTTAAGCTGTTCTGGAAGAAACCAGACAAACGCTACAAATGGGAACCTCTTGAAGAGGATGTGGAAAGTGGTAGTGCTAATTTTCCACCTGTCCTTATTCAAATCCCAATGTACAATGAAAAAGAGGTATTAACTTCACTTTTTCTTTTTGTTTTTCTTCTCTGTGTTCTATGTTCCGCAAAATCGAATCGGGTTATTCTGCAGTTCTATCGAATGCCGACATTTTTTTTTTTCAGTATTGATGTGATTTTGTCTTGTTATTTAATTTTTGAGACCACAACTTAAATTGGGTAACGGCTGAATTTATTTCATCTATCGATTTAATGACATAATCAATTTTATGCCAATGCATTGATGGTGTTTTGAATTTATTCAGCATGTAGTTCTTGGTATTGTGAATCTGGGATTTTGAGAAAATTTATCAGTTTTTTCAAGAGAGTCTTGTGCTTTCTGGTTCAGGTGTACAAGATTTCCATTGGAGCAGCTTGTGGACTTCAATGGCCAGCAGACAAGCTTGTGATCCAAGTCCTTGATGATTCAACAGATCCTACTATCAAGGTATTAACTCCTAATTCAATTTTGGTATACAAACCACATTTCATTTATTGACCTTTTCTCCATTTATCGAGGTAAAGATAATACCAAATAGAGGGTAGCGGTTTGGATTACCCATCAACTGGTTGAATGTTTCAATTTCCTTCTGAAATTCTAAATTGTCGGTCTTAGGAATCTTGGTTTTAATCAAGATTCAAATCTCATGACTTGGTCTGTACATGTTGACAACATAAGCCAATGTTTTGACCTAGTCATGTTTTAATTCAGTCAATTTTCACATTTGGGTTCATGTCATAAACACAAATGATTCCAAAAATTGCAGCAAATGGTGGAGCTAGAATGCCAGAGGTGGGCAAGTAAAGGCATCAACATTGTGTACCAAATCAGAGAAACCAGGGGAGGTTACAAGGCCGGTGCTCTCAAGGAAGGATTAAAGCGAAGTTATGTTAAACACTGCGAATACGTCGCGATTTTCGATGCCGATTTCCGTCCGGAGCCGGATTACCTCAAACGGGCCATCCCCTTCCTGGTTTTCAACTCGGACATTGCTCTGGTTCAGGCTCGCTGGAGATTTGGTATATATGCTCTTCTTAATCCTTTGCATCTGAATTTTAATTTTGCATTAATTAACCTAATACGTTAACTAATTAATTAAACTAAAATTTATAAGGAAGTTAATAGGTTTAAGCAAGGAGAGTGTCGGTGGTCTATATCAAGGGTTGTGTCCTCGCAATTTGGGGCACTTCTTCTTTTCTGGGATAGGAAATTTTGTTTTTCTTTTGTTTTTTTCTTTTTTTCATTAATAGTGGCGCCAAGGGGGTCCACTAAATGAAATCCATCAATCACGGACCATGGACCCTTCTGCTCCATCTGATCTTGTTGACACATGGGTGTCTAAGGAACGTATATCACGGTTCCATTGACCCACCTTCCATGTGTATTTTTGTATTATTATTTTCTTGTATTTGCCTATCACTACTGTCACAACTCAGCAGCACGTAGGCACACACACAAGCATAATCGCAACTCGTGTATGTACACGCATAACTCTTAGAGGAAACCTTATGGTCTAAGTCATACTTAATCGAACAAATTGCATAAGATTTAGGGCTTTAAGGTTTCTTGATTTGTTTAAAAACTGTTTTCCGAGCTCTTGTCATATTGGCTATGATGATATTATCATACTAATCTTTTGGATTGTATATACTAATTGCTTTTAGTATAAGTATTGGTGATGGATAATGGGAGTACCCAACCTTCGGTAAATATCAATCAACAATGAGGAAATTGAATCGGCCGTTTAAAGAGAGAGAAAAATAAAAAAGAAAAAAAAGGAATCATTTATGGTCAGTAATAGCTTACTAAAGTAGGTATGTTCACACCGCTTTGGTCCTCTTATTTTGCTTTTATAAAAGAGTGAACTCATGATACGATAGGGCTTCATCTTCCTTACAAGCCACACTGTTTCCGGATTCGTAAATAAATTATAATGGTCTTGCCAATTATGGGTCTTGTCCTCATTATGAATGCTTAAGTGGGTTTTTCATAAATGTCCCTAGTTAACGCTAGTCCCATATTGCACTTGTGATGTACATTTGATGCTGTTTTAATGTACAAGCAATGTCAGATGTATTTTCTTAAAGAATGCCTAGGGTTACAAAAATAAATGTATAATCAATATTAAAATACGAAAAAAAATCTTTTTAATATTTAATAAATATTTCAAAAACATCCATAAAATAAAAAGGGCCACTGAACACTACACGGTTTGTTTTAAGAGGTAAGGAAGAAGACCGACGGTTTGTTTGACAAGGGAGCCGGATAGTACGGGAAAAAAAAAAAGGTTAAAAGCAGTCAACTTTTGGCGCTTTACAGCGAAGTGAAGTGGAAAAGGATGCAGCCATCTCTTCCCTCCAACAAACTACGGTGAAAATAAGAATTTGAGACGTAAAAGTATTTTAATAATTATTTTTATATAGTTAGATATAGTATTAATGCTTTTTTATAATTTTTACGTACTAAGTTCTACATGAGTGTTCTTTAACCTTATATTATATATAAGGTATTAAGCATAAAATTATGGATAAATAAGAATTTAATAGGTAAAAAGTTTTTTAATAGTTTTCTTTCTTTTTTTTTGACACAGTAGATATAGCGTTAATACTTTTCTACAATTTTTATATACTATTAAGTACTGCATAAGTGCTCTTTTACCTTATATTTTATATAAGGTATAGGTATGAAATGCGTAATTGAGCTACCGAGAATTTCAAGCAATTTTTTTTTTTCTCAGCAATATTATTATTATTATTTTAAAAGGAAGGAAAAAAGGGATGGGTCGTACAGTATGAGCTTAGAGGTGGACCACACCCAATACTTACCGACACTTTGAGAAATTTAGGTTCATTACGTTAAGCTCTATGGAGTGGCTTCGTGCTCTCCAGTGACGTGGCATGTTTTGGGTCGAATCACGTGAGATCGGAACATGCAGAACCGCTATCGGAACGTGAGTGATTCCGTTTTTATTTGGGCACACATAGTCCCGTATTTTAAAATTTTAATCGGTCGAGATCTAATAATAGAGTGCCAACTAATGCATCTTGGCCCATCTCACATACATTTGTCTCTTTGTAGGACCCTTTACTCTGTAAAATATTATTATTAGTCTCTGTTGTTTTAATGGTTGAAGTATTGGTTAAATAAAAGAATTTTTTTTTATAAATCTATTGAGTTTTTTTTTTTTGAAGTAATTAGCTTCTATGAATTGTTGTGATATGGTCAATTAGGTAAGTTACAGGTGAATTTGGTAATGTAAATTAAAGTGATGAAATGAAATTAATAATGTAAATGAGAAATTGAGAAATTTGTGCGGGATTTGGCAGTGAATGCGGACGAGTGCTTGTTGACAAGGATGCAAGAGATGTCGTTGGACTACCATTTCACTGTGGAGCAGGAAGTGGGGTCAGCTACACATGCCTTTTTCGGTTTCAATGGTACGTACATATTAATAATCATATATTTAATACTTACCTTAGGATATACACTTCGATTTCTGCTTTTTATTTGGTTTATGACTAATTGATCAAGAGTTGGTATAAACCCACAACTTGTATTTAAAAAAAAAAAAGATCTTCTCGAAGTTTGAAATATTTCTATCGAAGAAATTGTTATTGGGTGTCTAAATTTCACTTGCTAAGAAAACAAGTAAAACAGCTTTCCAATCTTTTTATATAATATATTATTTCTATTAAAAAATATAAAAATTTACTTTTTAAATTTTAACCTGTGTCTTTTGGATATGAAGACGGTTACTCAAAAGCTGGTGAAAAAAAAGAAAAAGAAAGGTTTAGTTTTAGGTCAATGTCAAACTTAGTAATAACTTTTGACTGGCTCCAGCATCACCCTTATATTCCAATCTTTCTTTTTATTTTTTTTGCGTGAAATTAAGCCAAATTTTACTGCATTTTATTTACATTTACCACGTTTTTGTTCACTGTGTGACTTTATGCTATTTCAATACCAATCTGAACCTGACAATAACATGAGCAGAATAAATAGTCTGAATGCTAAGAATAGAGTTAATCTCATGAAAAAAAGGAATCCAATGCAAATGCAGGAACTGCTGGTGTTTGGAGGATCGCTGCCATTAATGAGGCTGGTGGTTGGAAAGACCGAACCACCGTTGAAGACATGGATCTTGCCGTCCGAGCCAGTCTTCGGGGTTGGAAATTTGTCTACCTTGGTGACCTTCAGGTATCCCCACTTAATCTAATCACGTATATGCCTAAGCTATAGCTTTTTCCTTTTTTTTTTGTTTAACATTTTGATGTCTAAACTTATGGTCATTAGTTACAAAAGCAGGGTAATTTACAAAGATCACACTAATTTGACCACTAATGTTATGGTTAAATATGTTGTGACATAGGTGAAAAGTGAACTCCCTAGTACTTTTAAGGCATTCCGATTCCAGCAGCATCGTTGGTCATGTGGTCCTGCCAATTTATTTAGGAAAATGGTCATGGAGATCGTCAGGAACAAGGTTTGTCATTTTTCTGACGTTTGCTAATAGAAATTGCAAGTAGACAAGGATGTTTCCTTCCTAATAATTTGTGATTACGACTTCTTTACTTAGCATTCTTCTCGATCTGATCTGCTATTTAAAAATGCAGAAAGTCAAATTCTGGAAGAAAGTGTATGTGATCTACAGCTTCTTTTTCGTCCGGAAGATCATTGCTCACATGGTTACGTTCTTCTTCTACTGTGTTGTCCTGCCCCTGACAATTTTGATCCCTGAAGTCGAAGTCCCGATTTGGGGTTCAATCTACATTCCATCCATCATCACCATCCTCAATTCTGTCGGAACTCCAAGGTTGGTTTCTCAACGACATGTAGAACAACTGGTGAATATTTCGAAAAACATAAATCCATACTATATCTAAGAGGCATGAGGTTTTAGATCAGATGATTCAGGACCTAAAATTTATCGGTTGCTAATACATTGTGTGTTCCTGCAGATCAATCCATTTGTTGTTTTACTGGATCCTTTTTGAGAATGTCATGTCCCTTCACCGCACAAAGGCAACTTTCATTGGCTTGCTTGAGTATGGACGAGCCAATGAATGGGTTGTGACTGAAAAACTTGGAGATGCTCTCAAGAACAAAGCAAACACCAAGTCGATTTGGAGAAGGCCTCGATTCAAGATTAGTGGCAGGTAAAACTTTTTTTCGGTACTCATGACCTTATTGAAAGAAAATACTTGTGTGAACTGAGAGCCCACAAAGTCCCAAACAAAAACTACCTAACATGTAATACATGATTAAGACTGGCAACAGATACTGATACACTTACCATACCATATTTTAAACTGTTTATGGTCGAGTCTATAGATCCATATCAACAGTAAAATTTCTTATCATTTAATGCATTATATTGTTGGAAGTAGAAGTTTTTTTTTTTTTGTTTTTCTTGTAATTTGTGGAAAAAACCTGGTTGACTTGCACAGTGTCCACTTAGACAAATCCCCTAGAAATGACTAGTAAATTTAACAAGTATAGACTTGGAGTAGTTGAAGATTCTATCTTGCATTTATTTATTTCTAATTTCACCTTTCAGGAAAGCAAAAGAGGGTCCTACCCTACCAAACCCCACTAAATTATATTATTAGCGCATTTATGGTATAGGAATGTGTAACACTTAAGCATTTTCCATAGAGAGGTGAGTTGAAAGAAGTTACTAAATAGATAAGTAAATTACACCGACTATCATCCATCTTAGTGAAATTTGTTAGGGATCATCGATGTAATTTACTCTTAACAGCATGTTTTAAATATTTATATCTTGATGACTAGCTTAAGCTCTTACGAAGTTCTGCGTCTAGATTGAGTTTTTCAGAGCTATATCTGGATCTTCTTTTTCCCTAACGTTGCACATTGTTGAATTTCAACAGACTCAATCTTGTGGAGCTCGGATTTTCGGCATTCCTCTTCTCCTGTGGATGCTACGATTTTGTGAACGGAAAGCACCAATATTATGTATACCTTTGGCTGCAGACGGTTAGCTTCTTCATCACTGGAATTGGCTACGTGGGCACCATTGTTCCCAGCTAATTGTGGCAGTGGGAAACTCTCAGGCTATATATTCGAGCCCGGCACAAGCCGCATAACTCATTTTTAGTGGTATCTGTTGCATTTGTGTCCTACAGGAAGATTTATATAAGTGGGGATTATGTGAAAAAACCTTGATCCAATTATTAAATTATTCAGCTCAGTGAAAAAAAAAAAAAAAAAAAGGATGATTCGTCATACCCAGCAGAAAGTTCTTGCCAGTGTCTTTTGCAGAAAGATCTCATGCTAAACTCTGTAGTGATGTGAGATGTGTATACAAGGATAAAATGGTGGTTGTTCTTACAAATACAGGCTACAAGGTTCAGGCAGGAATAGGAAAAACGTTGCAGAGACGGATTTAGGAAGTCCATAGGCAATTACATGTTTGTTTTAGTAGATTGATTGCAAGTTTTATTTTGTTTTTGGCTTTTCCCTTTTGACATTTTGCTCGGATTCCCTTTTTTTACTTTTTTAATATTTCATAGTCTTTTTTTTTTCCCTAGAAATAATAAGTTGTAATAAAAAAGTCAAAACTGTTGTGTAGTGGAATGGCTCAAGCTAGTGTTGCAATGATTGATGTTTCGCTTTCTGTTGGTTAAAGTTTGCTCTCTCTCTCTTATTTAGTGTCTGAAAATGCATAATAAGTAGGTGATTACTTAAATGCTTGTCGCTAAAAGAAGTTATCTTTCTCATCAAGTTTCTTTTCATAAAGGTTTTCCAATCTTTTGTTGGAGTCCCTCCAATGTCCTAACTGATCTCCTGTCGGAGACAATAATGGTTTAGGAAAAAAAGGACAGTTTATCCACTGCACTGTATGAAGAGGGAGTCGCATTGCATCCAATGTAAGCATTTGGACAATCTAGAATGTGACTTTGACAAACCTAAACTCCTTAAGAAATGCATAAAATAGAATGTCAAATTAACCCCTGAATTGCTATTTCCCTTATATTCCTTTGGAACATGTTTATTGCCATGCTTACTTGAAATGAATAGTTACTCAATAAATAGAGAAAATTCCATGAAATAATAAATATGTAATCATTACTAAGACCCTGTGAATGGTTATTATATTTATTTATAAATATATTCTCAGCTACCCTTCAAACCTTAGCCTCTTTGGCCCCTAATATGACCGACCCCCCATCTTGGGTTCCACCACTAGGGAAGTAAACCACTTTGACAACCTTACATCACTATGTGTGACATTGACAATATGCGACCTCTAGTGATTCAAGTTTTACTCAATGCATTTGACCCAAGTTGCATAGTTGTGGCGATGTCGACTTAGACTAAATTGCTAGCAATTTTTAGTAATATTTGGATTACAATACTAGACATTACAAAAAGAACTAAATATCACAAAATAAAGAAAACATAATAATATAATTTTTTTTATATCATGTTTAGTGTGTATAGTACTGGATAATGATTTTTACAATGTCTATTATTTAGATATACAAAATATTATACTAAATATGATATATAAAATACTTGAAAAGGATTTTTACGTTTTTGTCTAATGAATTTGATTTTTATATCATATTTTAAATGGTATAAAATATAAGTATTTTATCTAATACTTTAAGATCATTTTTATCCATTAATCAAGAAAATATGCAAACAAAAAAAAATAACAAAATTATTTATCTAATTCAGTACCACAAATCTTTTACAACCAAACAATACTTTTAGTAGTGAATATAGGTTGTGGCCGAGCTAGGTATGTTGGTGTTATAAGAATTTGACATTGGAGGGTAAGTTCTCAATGTTGTGTTACTTGCACAGGTATGTCAAGTGATTTTGGTTAGGTAAGAGGCATTATTGTGTTCACTTAAGTTACATGCAAGGGCGGGTTTGTCTAGCTTGGTTGCGCTATAGCTAGCGTAAGGCATGGAAAGAAATTTATTAAGTACTACATGTCATGTATTAGGTACACATGATAGTAGAATGGGTAATTTTCAAAACAATTATTATTACATTGTATACAAATTATATATGTTAAAATCTCATTAGTATTTACAAACCGTGCATATATTATATTCGTGTAATATCCAATGAATTTTTTTTTCTAATAAATGGAGTTGCTTCATCTAAAAATGAAGGTAGAAGAAAAGTAGTGGTTAAGGATTCAAAAGAAATATGGAAAAATTGTATTACTAATCTATTCGTTAGATTTTTTTTAAGTAAACAATGTAATAAGTTATTACAACCTTATTTAATTCTTGATAAATAAGAATTCCATAAAACATAACTTTTTCCTAGTAAGGTTGAGTGATGTTAACCTTAGCCCAAATCACATCAAACATGAGTGAGGTTTTGAAGACTTTTGTCAATTGGGTTAATCATATAAAACATATGTGTTTTTACCATTGTTTACTTTATGTAACTGTATTTTAGTTTTTTACTTTACTTTTAAGTTATAAAAATCTAAGCTCAAACTTTAAAACTATGAGTCGAGTTCAAATTCAAACTCAACCTAATATCATTTTAATTCTACTTGTTTATACCTTATTTACATCTACCTATACTAGATAATTCCAAAAGCAAACTCAAAAACTTACCTGATATGTTAACTTGATGCTTGTATTAGATATACTTCTCCAGCATCAAGAATTTAGAAGAAAATCTCACTTACTAGTGGGTTATGATATTTACAATTACATGATCTATAAACTACTAAAATTATGGAGATAGCTTAAGTTTTTAAAGTAATTCATTTAAACCCTTAAAAAATATTGACATGGAAAGATTTTTTCCCCGATCTAACTTGTATACAAATATACATCTACAATTATTTTATGAAACAAATCCATAGTCTAGTTTAAGGGTTTTCTTGATTTATATAATATATTAATGGTCACTACGTTACGAATCAAGTGATCAATCAATCTTAACATATAATTAAAATTATATAATGATGTAAAATCTGCCTTGACACCATATTAGAGAAACGATTTTATTGTATCGGCATTTTTCATTAAATGTAAGTATACTATCATAAAAATCAGGATATAGCATAATTTTGATGTTTTTCAAGAGTGTTCTATACTTCACACTAATCAAAACTATTAAGTCAATGATCATAAGAAGATATTTTTAATGCAATTATCTAACACACCTTTCCTTGAATTAGTGCTTAAAACTGTAGCATGAGAAATAATAATAATAAAAATAATAAAGTAGGAAAAATCAATGCCTTCTTACAGTCAAAACACAAAAGCTCAGAAGAAATGTAGGTAGCTTCGTTACGACGTGACCTTATCCCTGATTTGGCTTTTTGGGTTTCACATGAAATCAGGAAATTGATTTACTGGAGAGCAAGAGAGGGAAGTGATTGATGCACAATGATTAGGGTCCCAATTCATAATAAGTTCAACAACAGTGATTTTAGGTTTTTTTCTAGTTTTATTGAACAAGAAATTTCATGCCATGAAAAATATAAATTATTTTTTTGATATAATATACGTTAGATCTAAACATGAATCTTAGAGACGATTCATGTACACTATTTAATGGATTTACACTACCACAGTAACTTAAAATTGATTGAGATTTTTATAATGGCCTAGCAAATCCTCAGTTTTATTTTCTTTCTTTTTTTTCTTTTTTAAAATTGCAAGGTTCAAGGGTAGCATTAGCAATAGATATTCATTTATGATGGAGACCATTAAAACTTCCAAAAAAAGTTGTGGGGATTGATTTGTCGCACATTAAAGAAAATGCCAGAAGGTAATGGGCTCGTTGTATTACAGGAGGAGCTTTACTTGAATTATTGCCTCTGCCGCCGACATGGCCGTTGGTTTTATGAAGCTCTCCCAAGACGTCGTTCTCAAGAAAATATTTAAAAGATAAATAAATAAAAAGGGACAATAGGTAAAGAAAATTTCTTAAATCTAACAAAAAAATCTCGAGGAACATGATGGATCAGAGCTCCTCTAGGATTTCTCTTCTTTTTTCTTTTTTTTTCTCTTCTGTTGCGTCAACGGAATTCCCAAGTCTTTAATGGTGCTTATGATTACAAGTAGAAGTACTAAGCCGAGATCGACTCGAATGTTAAGTAAGATGTCTTGTCTTTCAATAGTCAGTCTCAGTACAGTTAAGTATAAGTTTTCGGGAGATAAAGACACTAGAAGTCCTACTACACATTGTATCAAGATATATATATATATAGTTAATTGTGTGAGAAGCAACCGAAAAAATCAATAGAACAAATAGGGGTCATTTAGTGTACAAGACACTTTCAACTAGAGAGACAACCTAGATGTTGCATCATTATACCATCTACGAATCAATTGAACCTTAGAAGTATCGGGATAAATGATGGGGAAAAAAATCATATCTAGGGTTACAGTTGGATATTCCATGGAATTCGATTCATCCTTGTTATTATTGGGTTTTGTGTAGTTGCTTAACAAGGACGGACTTTACGAATATAAAGTCATTCATCAAGGAGACAAAAGACTTGATTTCCTTTTCATCAAGCCTTTCAAACGAGTACT
Source organism: Laguncularia racemosa (assembly GCA_037954665.1). Taxonomy (NCBI): domain Eukaryota; kingdom Viridiplantae; phylum Streptophyta; class Magnoliopsida; order Myrtales; family Combretaceae; genus Laguncularia; species Laguncularia racemosa. The sequence goes on along the minus strand of JBBMOL010000324.1, from coordinate 148,232 downwards.
ATGATGGGGAAATTTCCTAGAGGAGCATCTAATGTACTTTCCCTTTCCCAGCTACTAAGAACATGCAATTATTTGGACTATTCTGCATTATATGGACACGATAAACGCAGGATATTAATTACTTTTTCCCAACTATGGACAATAATTATCAAATAATTATTATGCATTGGGTAACCCATCATTTTAAAAAATAATTGAAAAATAACCCATAAATTATTGTAATTATTGGTCACAAATTCACTATAAGTGTAGCCAAAAGTATATAAAATTTGACTAGAAATAAAAATTAATTTTACAATATAATCGTATTTATTCATATTATGATCATATCTTTCAAATTATATCTTGTGCTACCTTCGTATCATTTTTCTTGTAATTAATTACTCTAATTATATTATATTTATATTCGTGTTATCATATCATATTAAAAATTATTAGCCCTAAAATTCATAAGACGTGTGTTGAGATTGTAAAACTTAAAATTTTACACCATAGACGTTCATAATGTCATATATATATATTTAAAGTGGAATTGCAATACCTTAGTTTCACGGGATTAAATCAAATTAGGCGTACATGGTTGATTTGGTGGAATCAATGGATATGTTGGAAACATTGTGCTTGGCCAAGTGAGTCCAAAACTATTAGAGCAATTAAGATCCTAGTGTTATTTTTTAAACGTAAACTTAATCACACGAGTTGACAATGATAATGAAGTGCCACTCACATTGATAAACAAGCAGGCTAAGTTAAGTGCTTATATTAAATTTTCTTTGAAAGCTGGTCCACATGCAGATATGGTTGTGTCTGCAGAAATCTACTTCATTGAGGAAACATTAAAAACCGAAGTGCATCACACACAATAGTTTTCACTTAAAATAATGTGGCATGTGACTGAGCTACACAGAACATGGTGTGTACCAATTATTGAGGAAGAAGAATTTCAGATTATGAATTTAAAAATTACTCAAAAAGAGCTTTATTAACATATATCTATACGGCACTTCAAGTATCTAAAAGAAAAATTATACTTTCCTACATTAATAACATATTTTATGAAAATTTGAGTACATAAAATCATATAATATTGTTTTATTTAATATCTTGTTATGCTTTTTGCATGACACTATATAGTAATAGTTGTTGAAGGGTCTTCTCACTCTTGGCTGTCTTGTGCTTGAGATCTTGGAAGTAGCAGTGTGTTGTTTTTAGTCATCAATTTTTAGCTTGACCCATGAGGGCTTCTCTCTCTTTCTCTAGCCTTAAAGTGTGGGAAACTATTGTCCCCATTTCCCTGCCAAATGGGGTCACCTCTTCGCTGTAATATTCCTCACCACCATCTTTGATCATTTCTACTCACCACATACAAAAATATGCTGCTTTTTTGTCTGCTAGATTTGCATTTTTGCTTCCAAATCAAATGCACATATGGTTTGATAAGCTTATGGTTCTAAATGCTTAGGCATGTTTGATAAAATATTGTATAATGTTCACTTTTCACTTTTGTCCTTTGCAAAAAAAAGATAATTGTGAAAAGACCTATTAGCCATTATTGGTGATTGTCAATGTAAAGGTCTAAATAAGATAATATAATTTTATACTACATTTAATTACATGTATACTTAATCAGACTTTGGCAATTATATCATTTTTCAAATCTTGTTATACTATATCTTATCTTATTTCCTACTTATTTTATCAAATGTTATGTGAAATTCTGTATGTAGATATTCAAATGCAAATCCCTCTCTATTTTTAAATTTGAAGTAGTCTATGGTATGTTCCTATAAAAAGCACACAATGAGTTGTTGATCAACATTTTTTTTTTTTTTTTGGTTTCTAAGATTTATAAAAAAAAAAAAAATGTCTTAAAGAGTAAGACAAACTAAGCTTTGATGTATTCTGAGTTAAGAAGATAAATAGACCATGTTTTAATAGGAAAGCATTGATGGAGTCCTCATGATATATCATATAAGAGACTTGCTTAGGGGATTGTACAATGTAATGTATATAGGCTTGAGTATTATTGGTATTCTATGGGCCCAAGTAGTGGGGTGGCGTCGAGTGCCACCCAGTCTGCTTAGAAGGAGACATTTTGGGCCAACAATAATAAGCAGGAGATAGTTGGTTTTCTTATTTATTTTTAGTCCAAAAAAGAGGGGAACAAGAACGAGAAATGCTGGCTGTGGGGTTCGAACCCACGCGCACTTATGTGCAGAAGATCTTAAGTCTTCCCCCTTAACCTCTCGGGCAAACCAGCTTCTTGATACTAAAGTTACTCATTTTAATAATTAACAATAATAACCTTGCTCAATGTTCATGATCGAATGTTCCTCCCTAAGTAACTGCGTCAACGTGATGTTTTATGGTTTAAGTGAAATACACGTTGCTGCGGTAACAATTACTCATCGGATTCGGATCCTTAAAAGTGTTTTGTTTTTATACATTATATATATATGTATGTGCGACACATCGCATGAAATATATAGATATAAAACTCCCAATGAGCATAATACAATGCAATAAAATTAATTAGTAGTACTTATGCAATACATCATAAACCGATATCGTTATAAACTAAATTTAATGTTTGTAAAAACAAATTTGGCGGATACAATCCAAACTTGATTCCAATATATATATATATATATATATATTATTAATTTTCTGATAATATATAGTAAGGAAAAAGAAAAAATAAATAAATCACACTCTTGAAAAAAAGATTTATAGATATTATATTCAAAATTAAAATACAACACAACATAACTAATTCCATATAATTGGAGTATGTCAACATGTTCATATGATAAATTGATTATTCAGTAAATCTAATATGATATCATATATTTATATTGATTTTTATAATTATATATGTTTACTTTCAAATGTTAAATTATCTAATTTCTACGTTATTGATGATTACATATTTTTATTTTTACTTTAAAATATATCTCACCTCCTTCAGAATTTCTCCATTTTTTTTCCCTCTCCTTTCCTTCCCTTTATTTCTTCCCTAATCCCTATGGCCTATCACCAATTTTTTTTTTTTCCCTCTCTTTCTCCATCCCACCAATCCCCTCATTTTCCTCCCATTATGTCATTTGCTTCACAAATATAAACTCTTTAAAATTCAATTTTTATATAATTTTTATTACATATTAAAAGATAAAATGTTCAAATCCCTCAAGGCCATCTTTATGGACCTCTTATTACGCATGAGCATTGCTTACACAGGATATGAATTCATAAAAATTATGCCCATATTCAATATATTAGAAATTCGGAAAACCAAATCAAATGGAACAAAATTACAGTGAAACTCTGGTTTCTAGATTTAGACTTTTTAAAATATTTCCATGTTAATTAAACCTGAAAAATCAAATTAAATTGAAACGACATCGTATCCTTTTATGTACAGTAGCAATAAATTATATAAAGTATGTTTGCAAATAAATCATCATATTCGTTTATGATAAAATGTTTCGACTATAACTATAATAAAAAAAAAATTATATCATATATTGTCCCCTATATATATTATGTCATTAAATATATGAAATGTACATACAGATTATGCATTCTTAACCGTAATCATGCATAAGAATATCTTCTACAAAGAATAGCATTACATAATTTTATATGTGGCTTATGATATCCTGTGTATAATCCTTACAGCCTATATATTTATCAATAGGCCAGTTTCCACATTAATATTATTGATATTAGTATACTTAACCATCATCAATGGCCCCTTAGCAATTGGCAGTAATAGAGAAAATTGAAATAATCCTATCAAATATTACAAAGGGGCATTTTTTGGTAATTTAATTTAAAGGAAACTTAAGAGAGTCCTATCCAAACCTATTCATCTTCCCATCCTCTTGACGTGACATCCCAAGATCATTCAAATGGAATCCCCTTGCTAGGTGAGTACCTTCATCAAAATTTCATCACTGGTTGGGTTGTGTAAGACAAACCTCTCCAGAACAAACCAAGAAACTCTTGAAGAATTATAAACCACAAATAAGTCCTTTTTTCATTTTCTTTAAAAAAAATCTACAATATATAATAATTAACAAAGAAATTGTCTAATTAATTTTCATGATCCACTTGTTGAAAAAACTAATTTAAGACTATCGATTGTGAACTGATCCAAACAAATGATGGTTTACACTTAAGTATTGGAGAGATTACATCCTTGAATTGACTTATGGTAGTTGGTATGAACTAGATTGGAGAGGATATAAAAATGGGGGTTTAGAAATTTAGAAGGGTCAGTTTGAGCTTGAAACGGTCAACCTAAAGCGTAGAAGATTCGATCAAAACCAATTTAAAATTCAAAAGGATTATCAAAAAGATAGATAATAGCCAACCAACCCAAATGTCATCAACTAAACTCGTGACTGATTGATATAACCTCAAACTCGACAAACATGTCAATGTGTTTTAGATATCGATTTTGTTTGAAGGAGTTCAACTCAATGAAATCCTATAGAATGTTTTTAAAGTCAAGGTGGGATCTTAGTAGAGAAACTAAGGTAAGATAGGTAATATTGACTAAGGTGCTAGTATAGAGGTCCGTGACCACTTTACATGGGATAGTCGAAACCGAATAGCAATGAATATACATGGTCAAGAGAATTGAATAAGGAGGCTCCCTCTTTAATGTAGCCTAAAACCATAAGTAGGATTTGTCACTTTTGAATTATTTGTTAGTATTATAACTAGGTAGTATGCACTAAGTGCATGGTATAATTGTGGGAAATACTAATGCAAGATAAGTGAAATTATGAAATTATGGTATACTACACGAATAGTATCGTTCACTAAAAAGTATATGCATTGAGGTGCAAGATTATAAAAAGAAAAAAGAATTAAAATTCAATTGGTGATTTTGACTCATTCCAAAATTCAAGAAAATGCCCCAACCAAATAGATCTAAATAAAGATTGCCATTGTAAATGTACCATGTATCTCGCCATATTTGTGCTGAGTTTTAAAATAAACCATGTAACTTCGATTATTTTTTGCTTTTAAGAAGAAATCATCTTACTAATTAACAATAGCATCTAATATAGCAGTTAATTACCCACCATCACTACCTTTTTTTTTTTTTTTGAAAAAAAATACTCCCGTTGTGACAGCTATTTAACTACAACGATTAAATTACTACAAAATCAGCAAGTGTCCGAAAATTTTTCCATGAAACAAAGCTGTAAGTTTTTTTTTTACCTCTTTTTGTCATTAGTATTGACTTAATTTCATGAAGTGGAAACTTCCCTCATTGATGTATTTGATTAAAAAGAAAAACAGTAGAACTAGTAATTTTTAGTACCAGGCAGCGAATGTTGCCAACAGTGCGATCTAGTGACATATAGTAAGAGAGTTTAGACAAGTTAAATCTATTTGTAAATAACTTGAATTTATTATATTTAGCTTCATTATTTTTCAGGCTAATCTAGCATTAAGTTCAATTTAAATATTAATATTATTTGAATTACAAGCAAAACATTTTCTAGACTAAATTCAACACCATATCACCACCCTAAATAATAATTGCTAGCTAGATAAGAATAAGAGAAATGTCGATGGAAAAGGGATCCTATCTTTTGAGAATAAAAATCATTTTACTTTCTATTACCATTTCTCTAAGTTCCTTATCACTACCATTTTTGACTCATTAAGCCACCTTATGCTAAATGGCTCTAGTTACTACAACCACTCGAGAGTATCACGCGGGGTATTAATTTAACAATCGAAAACAGCACACCTTATAACGAAGCAAGTATTACCAAAATGCGGAAGGAATCCCCTTGAAATCGTACATCCCTTTTTAGCTAAATTTGTATTTTACATCGGACGGATAAGAAAAGGAACATAATTCTTTCCCAATGAAAGTACAATAACCATGTCAACAACAGCATGATAGAACTCAGGATCACCATTTTGAATACTCAGAGACTCTTTTGACATTTGAACTTACAATAGGTCCCATCATCATATACACCATTTATACGTAACAATGCCACATAAACACGAATAATTATCATTATGTATACTCGCATATTATACGAGTCACACAGATTAATATTTTCTTACACAACCAAGTCAATGTCAATTGATTAATGATTAGATCCATCGGCCGGGACCTACCAACCATACTCCAAATCGAAAGGGTTTTTATATAATTGAAATAACATTGGACAACCGGTGAACACAACTGTTGCCAATGCTGTTCCATGCATTAGTGGACGGGGGCAGCAGAAAACAAATAAATGTTACATTCCCCATTCAAGACAGCGACGAACGGTCAAACTTAATAGTAACGTATAATGAAACACTAACGATAACAACTGCACATTTTAAAAACAAATATATTACTCGTTTGGACATCATCTAGGCAAAAGCTTCCTCAAGGAAATCACATCTTTGAATCATGGCAACTGCAAAGATGACTAGAATTTTACGGGTTCATTAAATCACTAACAAAAGGTATTCCCAATCAAAAACTCCCTAGAGACAACCCACGCCAAAACTTAAAAAACCTCAATAACTAGCCCAACTCACCAAGATATAATAGAGAGAAGAAAACATGACAACACGCTCTATAAAAAGATTTCTTTGCTACTACACTAAAACTCAATTTACTTAGCTCCATGCTTTGCCTTTGAGTGAGCCTGAAGAGCAGAATCTGAATTGAAGGTCCTGTTTTGCATACAAGAGAGATATTAGGTCACAATTAACCAAAGAAACATTACACATGCATGCACACAACCAAAGGGAGAGAGAGAGAGAGAGAAGGGTAGTCACTATACTTGCTACATGATCCACAAGAGACTTGGCCAGCAGATTTTGGGGTCTGAGCCTTTTTGTCAACACCTGCAGGAGTTTTTCCAGCCTGCTTTGCTGGGTGAGGAGTTGCTGTATGACCACCCTTCTTACCATCTAAAACAAAATATACAATTATAAGGTGTCTGATGTTTGCAAATACTAACAAACAAAAATCAGAAATAAATAGAATAAATGAAATCATTGCAGGAAGCAAGTGATACAATAAAGATAATTAGGGCAGCATCCAGTGGAAGAAACAAATTTAAAAACAAAATTTTTCATCAAATATCACACACAAAATACAATTCGTGGCAACCATAAGAAAGAAAACTAGTTCCAGCTTCAGTGTTCAAGACAGAAAAGTCACCTGTCTTCTGTGGAGTTGTCACTTTGGCCTTCTTGCTAGAAACAGGTGTCTTGGCTGCAGATTCAACTGGTCTTTTCTTGTCCTGCACAGCCTAAAAACAAATCACGCTGTTAAGACAACCAAAAAATAAAAAAAACAATCAACTCAGGAACTATATAAGCAAAAATAGGCAATAAAAAACCAAGCTAGCACCTTCTTTGGGGTTTCTTCATCGTCATCACTGTCATCCTCATCCTCATCAGAATCTGACTCCATATCACTTCCCTGGTTTCAGGAAAATAAATTTTGTCAGATATAAAAGAGGGAACATGCATTGGGTAAGGGAACATAAAATCAGCATGGAGAATACAAATTTCTAAATATAAAGCCTAAAATATAAAGAATATAAATTATTTCTTGCATATGACACAGATATCTATTCATATAAAACATATGAGCATAGGGAAGTACAGTATACATATACATGATTTAGAAAGTCATAGGTCTTTTCACGACTTCAAACTTGAGATGATATCACAAACTGTATTATGCTGCTAAATTACTAGAGCTTACTGTATAAACAAGAAAATTCCCAATCATGTAAACATTTCATGAACCCAATAATAACTCATGCCAAAAACAACAAAGATATGAAGAGCGAGGCAGCCGCAATCATGACAAATGATACCTGATGAAATCTATCCAAGAAAAAAAATGGAGAACCATTACCTCCTCATCAGATTCATCATCCTCATCACCATCTTCATCATCCTCATCATCATCACTATCCTCCCCCTCAACTTTCATTGGTTCGACAATCTTAACCTTTGGCTTTGCTGCTGATTCAGGCTTGGAAGCATTAGCAGTAGTTGTAGAAGGCTTTGCTGGAGCTTCAACCTTACCATTTTCCAGGCTCATTGGAAGACCCTCTTCTTCTGAGTCATCCTCCAAATCTGTATCAACAGATAATTGGAGCAAATTAAGCAACATAAACTACATACCTTAAATTAAGCTAATAATTAGATAAAAAACGTTATACAAACCTGAAAAGTCATCCGTGTCAATAGCAAGAGAAAAAAGAGTCAAGGAAAAAACATGAGAAAGATCCACGAATTATTAGTTTTAGAAATGATAGCCTATACTGCATAAAGCTGAATTGGAAATGAGAATACTCCACAAGAAAAAGAAAAAAAGGCACTTCTCTAGGGGGGAGAGGAAGGCATTGCTCAGAAGTCTAAATATATAGCAAAACCCAAGCCAGGAGATACAATATATGAACAACGATCTAGTATAACTCATTAAATACATGATCTCCATTGTTTTTTATAGAAAAAGCAGAAATATACAGCCAAAAGCATTTGCATAAAAATAATGATGTAACTGACTTAGGATGGTATATGTATCCACCCAGGAAGATCAAGAAACTTCCTTGATAAAACATGAAGACAACAATATTGAAAAGGATATTCTTCTTGTACAACGGATTTGTATCCACAGAAGTAGACACTTCCATTCTTCCAGTTGTGTGAGAGCTCAAATTCCTTCTCGAAGACTAGATCAAAGGATAACTGGGGAAAATTTTCAGAAGAAAGGGTCCCCAAAACAAGTTTCTGATTGCCAAACTTGACATAGAGGGGCACAGAATCAATTCCTTTCTTTGCCTCACCCAGAGATGCCTGGAACAATCATATTTGATCAGAGAAATATGTTGACCTGCCTTAACAAAATCATGAGTTCACTTCTGCTAACCTGTGAAAGATGTAAAATTTTTCCCTCGCCTGGGTTGACTTTAAAAGGTTGTCCTGCCTTGACTTCAACACCTGGATACAACAAACCCAATAGACAATCAGAATAAACAACCTATTAAACAGAACCTTTGGAAAAACAGTGCTGCTATAACAAGCAAAAGTTCACCAAAAACTTGAAATCTATACATAAGACAAAACAACCTCTATCTTTACATAACTTTTGATACGTCACTGGCCTTTTCAAGGAGAAAAACCATAAATTACACACAACGAAACTGAAATGGAAAAGACAGAACTGTAGTTCTATTCCGAGCACAATATCTAAAACACACGATTCTCTCAAAAATAAGATGTTACCATGGAAAAGCGTTTCAAAAAATAATATACCTTTCATGGATAGTCAATTTTTTTTTTTTGGGTTAATGGAAGAGCACTAATTTCAGGGCACATGAATCACCCTAGAAGACACGATTAAGTATAGGTTACACTATATAGACAATTCAGAAAGTGTCTAAGTGGAATTTAAGACTGAAAATTCGTTCAACTTGTCATGGGAGTCCTTGCATACACTAGGCCAACACTTCTGCGGCTGGTTAACTATACATGATATGCTTCACTCCTTCCCACATCAAATATTGTCATATTAGTTATAGTCCATCCTCCCATGTCATATAAGTGCAAGATCTTAGCATTATCTCGCAGCGGACACTTCCAAGTTCCGATAGGAACTGTGTAAGCACGGCAATATCATTTCATAATTAGAAAATATCAATATGGCCGTATCATGGGAGAACTTTTCCAAATTTCTCGCCATTTGTATATACAGTAGTAGTAATCTCAAAACGTTAGGATAACTAGAAGTTTCTAGAAAACACTTCTACAAAACAATGGCACCCTAAATATCTACGAAGATTCATAACAGTAAAAGACATATCACTATTGAATCCAATTGCGAAAGAAGAAGGGACCTTCTCCTTCATTTCCTAAAATTTCACATAAGAATGATTCTTTAATCATATCTAATAATTTGTCATTTTGCTGTAAAATCATAGGTCCACCACTGATCACATAATTCAAGTTTTTTCTAAGGTTAAATATAATATACACAACTAGAATACCTTGTAAAACCATAAACGCTAGCAAAAAGGCATGAGCGGCCGTAAAATAAAATTAAAGGTGAAATTTTTTAAGACATCAAAACAGTAAGAAGAACGAAAAGAGAGAGAGAAGATCGAAACATTACCCCAAAACTCCATGGGAAGAGCCATTGGAAATAAAAGTAACTGAAGTAAGAGAAAAGGGTTCTAAGTATGATCGAATGTGGAGGACCCGAGGGAAGGAAGGGTTTCAGGTTTGAGAAGATGGGAAATTGCGATTTTATAGAGGAGGTTCTAGCTAGGGTTTTTGAATTCATCAATCATCAGCGGGGTTTTGGGGGGTTTTAACCTGGGCTTTTTGTTTTGGCCCAATAGTCAATATCATCGCTTCTTTTCTAATTTCTGTTGTGTTAAACTGGCCTTTGTCTCAGTTCTTCGGATATGATGGATTAGATAAATTAAAGGAATAATGTGGTATTTGGTATGGTTTTTTTTTTTCAATTAATTACTTAATTTTTTTAAATCTCAATTTTAATATGTAATTAAATTTTTCCATGACAACATAACTTACTCCGTTTGTTAAATGGAGTGGCTTTTTTATTTATTTTAAATTAGTTATTATACTTTAATAAGAAAAATTTTCCTTTTTTTTTCATAATTTATAGACCATGTGATATGTAAGTAACCACTATGTGGCATGAAAAGTATCTTAAATAATAATACACTATGCATAAGTGGCAAGAAGCGCCACATACCCAACTATGATTTATTAAAATATACAAGTCAACTAAAATGAGTTAGTAGAAGTGGCTATGACAGCACTTGAAAGTTTAATTGGGTACTGAAATTAGCATGAAAGAGTGCTTAATTGAAAAATGATTTAAAGCTCAATTACCAAATTTTGCATTATCCTTAAATTGAGTCTATCTTAAAAAAAAAAACAAACAAACAAATAAACAAAACATAAAGAGCAAAGCCAATTTTATCTACTACAATCTAACTTGATTTTATTTGGTTTCATTCAATTATAATCAATTCAAACTTAAGTCATTTCATAACTTATGAATTTGAGTTCAAGTTTTGAATGCTCAACTCAACAATATAACAAGTCTAGTTAAGTTTAACTTATGCTATAGTTGATTCATTTGAATTTAAGATAATGTTATAATTAGTATCTAAACTTTTAATGATGTTTCAGTTAAGTACCTAAACATTATAAGCGTCGATTTTGATACCCGATTGAGCTTTTCAATAGCAATGTTGATACCTAAAGTAACTTTGTTAACAACTATTAAACATGTTGGCATGGGGAACCAATAAGCATTTGACATGTATTATATATCATTAAATTAAGTATAAAAAGCTAGCAAGGACTTACCACACCACAATTGGAATAAATTTATTTAATAAATTAAACACTTTTCTTTGGCTAAATATTTTGATCACTTTAAACAACTCATTTTATTAAAAATAAATAAAAATGCATCAAAGGAAAACAAAATAAAAAAAAAAAATCTTCTCTATCTCTCTTTTTAAATTAATATAACCACCACACTACCACCTCTTTCTCAACTTCTCCTCTCCTTCTCTAGCGAACACACAACTACCATCTTGGCTCTTTATTTCTCTTCCCTCTCCTCTTTGAGCTTTCTCAAATGTAGAAGAAGCTTGATCACATCCCATTTTCATCTTTTATCTATCCTTCATGTTGTTCACTTTAAACCCATTAACAAAATCATCACTTAGACTCGACGGGACTAAATTGATGTTTCATCTACTTATAGGTCGCACATTTGAGTTTTAGATTTAGGTTCCATTTGCCATTTACAATTTTTGGTTTCATCTCATTGCAAGTCGTGACATAAATGAAAACATCAACAAAGTTTTCATCTTTTAGGCAAAAAAAGAAAAAACAAAGCTTTCATATGTTCACAAGTCACCCTAGGTGGTTTGGATCTATGTTTGGCAAATTAAGGTTTTAAGGTTTAGATATGGGTTTAAGAGTATAGATTTGGGTTCGTATTTTCCTATTTCAGGATTTAGATTTATGGTCGAAGGGGAAGATATGAATTCGTGTATTAAAGAATTTCAATGATGGATGTTAATATTTAATTGCAATTAATGATTATAACTTCATAGTTATCCTTTCGCTATACATTTTCTCATAACCGATGGCAATCACCTAGTTTTAGACTTTCCGATTTTTTCATTTGCTTTAGCTTTCTAACTTTCTGAGTTTTTCATTTGCTTTTGCTTTCTGTCTTTTCTTTTTCTTTTGAATGTATTTATGAGTTTTTAGTTTTTTCTTTAAGTAAATCTTCTATTATTCTAGTTTTAGATTTTCTTGATCTTGAGTTTCTTCATTGTATAAGTTTGCAACTTATGGAGAAGAGTTTTTTTTCTTTTCTTTTATTGCAAAGCATTCTCATTAACGTTTAATAAATTTAGTTTGTTAAGGAGATTAAAATATTAAATAAATAAATTCTTAAGTGTGATGTGGCAAGTTATAACAAACTTTTTATGTTTAATTAAATGAAATATAACACATGTCAGATGTTAATTGGTTCTCGATGCCAACATGTTTAATAGTTGTTAACGAAGTTAATCTAGGTATTAATATTGACATCAAAAAGTTTGATTAAGCACTAGAATTGACACTAAAAAAGTTTAGATATTTAATTAAAAAATAATATAAAATTCATGTATCAAATGTGATATTATCCATTTGAATTTGAGATTTCAAATATCCGGCTTGATGTTTTTGTTAACTTAATCGAGCTCAAATTATACAATACCTCATGGATTTAGGTTCTAGCTTTTGAAATTTGAACTCAATATTTTCACTAGCCTAATTAAGCTGGAGCCATGTCTACAAATAAATCGATTATGATTAAGCTCCAATCTATATTATCCTAATTAAAATTAAATAAATGCTTTTGATAACAAATCAACTAAAACTAGCTCTAATCGAGCATCATATGGATTTAGACTTGAGCTTTAATAGTTAAACTTAATACCATAATAAATAATAATAATAATAATAATAACAACAACAAAGGAAAAAAATCCACGCTAAGAAGAAAAACATTCTTTATAATACATACTAAGTTTCCTTACGTGTGTACATACAACCAATTATGTCAAGTAGTTTGTCTTATCAAATAAATATCACTTTGCCCAATTGCAACTCCTAACATTTCATAATAGGACCAAATTTCTTCATCCCCAAATAGTCTTCCCATTAGTATCTTACCCGGTCCTACATAGCCATGTATAAAGAATATGTGATATAGGTATTTCTTTGCATTTCTCATTTCACACTTGATAAAGTCTAATTGGTAAAGATGTTGAAAATTAGCATTTGGGCCACAAAAAATTGCAAGTATCATTCTAACTTAACTTGGACTTTACATGGATTGAGTGGCTCCGAATCAATCCTCTAGTGATAAAAATCACATGTAAGAGACTTTGTTAATCCTATAACATTTAGAAAATAATGTGATTTTACTCAAAGTTTACATGTTCTCATTTCACACTTGATAAAGTCTAATTGATAAGGATGTTGAAAATTAGCATTTGGGTTAGGAAAATTGCAAGTATCATTCTAACTTAACTTGGACTTTACATGGATTGAGTGGGCTTGAATCGATACTTTAATAATAAAAATCACATGTAAGAGACTTTGTTAATCCTACAACATTTAGAAATTAATGCGATTTAACTCAAAGTCTACATGTTCTCATTTCACACTTTATAAAGTCCAATTGGTAAGGATGTTGAAAATTAGCATTTAGGCTAGGAAAATTGCAAATATCATTCTAACTTAATTTGGACTCTACATGGATTGAGTGAGCTTGAATCGGTCCTTTAGTAATAAAAATCACATGTAAGAGACTTTGTTAATCCTATGATATTTAGAAATTAATGTGATTTAACTCAAAGTTTATGTGCATTTTATTGATGATTCCCGCTTACAACTCATTGCAGGTAGGCCTAAATTCAATTTTTGTTGGATAGGTGTTGGATATTTGAAGAAATATCACATATCAATATTGAGAAAGGCCTTATTAAAAGTGATACATTATACAATTATAGTTGCAATAGCTATCTCGCTATAATAGATCAAGTGTCGATTTGAATCTTCGTTTTAAAAATAATCATTAAGCCACCGACTAAAATATATACAAATAAGTGGCTTTAAAGACTAAATCTCCAATGCAACCAGGTTGAAGCTCATTAAAATCCTATTTTATATTAGAATTTTAAGTATAACAAGCCCCATCTCAATTCCCATTGAAGAAAATTAAGTGGTGAAAATTCAAAATTTTCCATAAAACAATTCCATTTAAATGGATGTGTTCATGGTGGGAAGGAATACAAACACCAATAATGTGAAATTTTAGGGTTGTCCAATTCGTGAAAAATATATCAACACTTAAAGGTGATATTAGGTTGGAAACTTGTCACATCTCATGTACTCTTCCATCGACTAGATAAAAACCTAATATATATGCAAGGGTTTTCTTTTGACATGACAATCAATGACCTTTGACTTAAAAAAGTGACACTAGTCACTTTTGCCTTTGCCTATTATTCGTTTGGTGTATTTTCGTTCTTCAACATTATTTTGAATAAACTTTTGCATTTTTAGGATGTTTTTCCTTCCTTTATGAGATTTTATTTAGACACAGAAATTAGTTTTTATCTCTTAGTTTCACTATATAAAAAATTGCATATGTAAGACTTTATTCAAAACTTTAGTCCTTGTTTATAAAAAGAGAATGGTTAGAAACCCAGTTGCATCTTTTTTTTTTTTTTTACCAAATACTATTATATTACAATTTTAAAAAAAATACTCAAACTTAATCTATCCAATTAAAAAACACGATATTTATCCTACTAGCCTATAACCATTTTCACTCAATTGGAAACATTTGGTATAATAGAAATATATAAGATATTGATACTAATTAGTGGATTCATCAAATTAGTAATTACATGGTATTTTTTTTTCTTTTTCAAAAAATACTCTTGTATAACTATTTAAAAAATATATATACAAGAATAACCGAAAAAAAGGAAATTTTTTCAATTGGATGAAGATAGCTATTAGAAAAGAGGAAATTGGTTTCCTTCTTTTGGAAATAGGAAGATTTAATGATAAAGACAAAAAGTGAGAACAATTGGAAACATTTAATCTTGTTATCTCACCATATTGAAAAATCATATTCAAATCATTTTATTACTTTTAATTTTAACCACTCGTTCGCTTTTTTTTTTTTTTTTTTTTAATACGTTAAACATAAACCCTTGGGCAATATCCAATGAGCACAGCTAATTCAACTTAAATGTTCGATGTATCTTTCGGCCGGATGATACTTTTTCATAAAAAGATAAACACAATTTGATTATGAGTGAGCATAGCCAAGAATGATGAATATAATTTATTTATTTTTTCCCTACCTATGTGTGTTTAGGTATATGTCGAGTTATCTCATTGTGCTTTCAAGACAACTTGCATGCCAATTAAAAAGTTTTTTATTTTCCCCCACTACAATAGGTTTCAACATGCATTATAAAATGCACATCATAGCAATTGAATATTTGGTTGAATCACCCAACTAAAAGCTAAAATATATTCTTTGCAAAATTCAAACGTGAAAATCATTTGGTTCATGTGGTTTATTAATTATCGCATGTTTACACAAAAATTTTGGGCTTTATGCTTCACTTTGTAAAACCTTATGACAAAAATCATCTAATATATATTATGATTTTATTGATAAAGTGGAACACTTTGTGTTAAGACATATCCAAATCAAATCTATAAGATAGGGAGAGAATGTCTCGATTCTTCATTTTTAATGAATCATATTGAATGTCCAAAAATAAGGATATATATGAGAATATGTAATAAATCTTAAATTTGTCATAATTCATATATTGTGGGTGTCTTAACTCCAAATAGTCTATAGTCTATAAATCCAATAAGTTTATAAGGCGGTCTCAGTTTGTCGTTTATATATATATATATATATATATCTGTGTGTGTGTATGGGATGGATCCTAGATTTCTCCAAATTCATATACCATGAGAGAGGCTACCAAGTCTTGATTTCTAGGACCAGAGACCCGACAAATCCGATTTGGTTGGATCGAGTCAGATGAGGGCCTATGCCCCTCTCTATCGTAGAAGACCGGAGACTAGACTTAACCTTTTCTTAGATACAAAACATTTTGGGCCCCTCACCCTAAAGATCCATCCCTATGTCGCAAATTGTAGTAACAAATGGTTATGCAAATGCAGTGACAAAAGCTAATTAAAATCATTAATTGTTGAAGCCTAGGGACTTTGCAGGTCAGTAACATTAATATTGATGTCCCAATAGGATGGGTTGGATCCGATTTTCGTATTCCTATAATAGTAATTGGAAAAAATAATAATTAACTATTAAAAGTAAAATAATGTACATAAAAATAGATTACACACCTAATACTCGTGGGGGTTTTTCACTCTTGGTCCAACCATACGCTCTAAACAAAAATGTCCCATTAGTGAACCGTGAAGCATGCGTCCCTTTTTTCGGAATTGGGATGAAAAAATAATAAAAAGGGAAAGAAAAATAATTTGGAAGTCCCATGGTCTTACTAGATAATTTTCATGGAATCGATTGTTTATCACATCAAGGCTCATTCAACGTTTTTGGAAACATTTTACTATATTAATATTATATTTGATTTAATGAAATGGAATTCTAGCTTACCTTTTATTACCATGGATTAACTATTCCTCTTTTCTTTTTTTTTTTTTAGCCAACTATTATTATAATTAGGAGAGAGGAAAATTGAACTTGGACTATTTCATTAAGATGTTAATATTTATATCACTAGATTATAAGACTCTTGATAGTTTTTTTCTTATTTGATTTACAAAAAAGTTATACAATAAAGAATGGCTAATGTTTTATTTTTTATTTTTTACTAACTATTATTATAACTAGGATAAATGGGAATCGAACATAGTTTATCCCTTTAAGAGACTAGTATTCGTCTCATTAGGTTACAAGAGTTTTAGCAGCTTTTCCCTTATTTAGTTTGTAGAAAAGTTATATTATAAGGAATACCTATTTTATATAATGTAGAATGAATAATGAATTTTGATTTCTTCCATTTATTAGAAAGATAGCTATTCCTCATAGAATCTAAATTTTATTTTAAAAATGCTCCTATAATAAAATTAAATAACAGTGGTTGAATTATTGTTTCATTATAACTTTATTCTATTCCGATAAATCAAGTATAACGTAAGAATCTTTTCATCATGAAGAGGGCTTTCACCATTTTACTTAGTAAGGCTTACTTCTTCATAATAAGACATTTTTCATCACACTAAACTATTTTCATCATAAGGATAATTTTCAACATAAGAAGCTCATTTCCTCATAAATCGGCATATAATAAAGGTTTAAGTTTGATTTATGGACAAAATATATTCCTAATTACAACTTAGGTTATCATTGTAAATCTTCTTCATTACTCAATTTTTGTAATTGCATAGACTAAGTTGTATAGTTTATTTAACCTTACTATTCATCGAGATACCAACGAATGGTGAAATTGGATTAGAGTGATCTCATATTTTTAATATCATGGGATTGTAAAAATCCCCAAAATAATAATATTAGTAATGTTTTAGTAGAAAGAAAAAAAAAAAGGGAAGGAAGACTTTTAAAAACAATAATTAAAAATATTTTTAATGATACTATTATTATATCATTCTCAAGCTAAATAATCATAAAAGTTCAAAACAGAAGACTATTGCTAGAAATCTATAGTCTTTAAGTGATAAAAAGTATTAAAATTCATTTCCTTCCAAATTCTTTATATTTTTAAACAATAATAATAACAATAACAAATAATCAAAATCAAACTCAAATAGTTTTCCTCCCCTTTTTTCCCAAGTCCAAACAAACACACCACGATTAATTCAAGGGTGGTTTTAAGAATAAGGAAGCTTCCCATTCAATTTACACACATCAACATCCAGTCTTGTAAGTACCAATTATATATCAATTTATCATAATGCAATTATACCTCAAATAACATAATTGGTATTGATGTGACATCAATAAATCCTCCTACTCCCGCCTTCCTATTAATAATTGTGATCGATCATCCGCCTCCTCATTTTGCTTCCTACCGGGGGAGGCACATCCTCTGCAATTTTTCTTTTTTTTTTTTTTTCTTTTCTTTTATAAATATAGGCAGTAAACTAACGTATATTTACTTTATAAAATAAAATAGATAAAAAATAAAAAAATTATACTTTAAAGATAATTATTAGTAATTTTTTATTATAAAAAATATTTATTTCATACTTACTTTATTTTATTAATTGTAATATTATAAGAAATACGATAAAATTATTAATTTACCTTTATTTAGTTACTTATTGCAGTATTAATAAGGATACAATGGTTACAATATTTAAACTTTTTATTCCCTTTGAAAAGAAATAAAAAAATCTACCTTTTTATAGGTAGTAACTATTCTCAATAGAGTGAAAATAAAAAAATTTTAAAAATTATTTTTTTTTTAATTTTTTCAAGTAAATAAGGTAATAGATAGATGAAGTGAATAACTATTTTATTATCTCTTTATTACTTTTAAATAAATTATAAAAAATAATAATTAGTGAAAAAAATGTTTATTATAAATTTAGAATAAGTTAATAATATTTGTAAAATTTTATCATTTAAACTTGTTAGTTTTTTGCATATATAATAAATAACTAAAATTAGTTTCTTTTATACTTAGTTCATTTTTCTAACCCAACACGGAACTCGCAAAATACAAGTGACGAAGCACGTAACATGTCAAATAGTCTACCTTATAAGCGGTGCATGATTTTAAAAATAAAGGGTACCGGTATAATTTAAAAAATTTATGATGAATATTTGTATTGTTGATAAAAAAAGAAACAAACAACCAAAATTTATAGGGTAGGGACATCAAACAATTTAAACAACTCTACCTTGTAAGCACGTGAAGATGGCCCATTTTCTCCATTTGGCTACCAAGTCCAAATTCAACTTACTTGAGGAACTTCAAATGAAGAAGACGATGGAAAGTAGCAATTATCATAACAACTGCCATCAAACCGGTACCTTCCATGACCCACTGCATGGGGACGTTCAATGACAGGGCTTTATGACTAACAAACTCATATCGCTCTATAAAAGAGCCCACCTGTACATGAAGGTAAAAATTTCAACTTAATCATCTTTTACTATCTTTCCATTTATTGACCTAAGCATCGAAGTTTATGTATGGGGACATCTTTCAACAGCTTAAAGCTTTTCTCTTTCTTACATATTATCAAATACTTTAATCCAAAACTCTCCTATTGAGCTCAATAACTGCTCTTAGGTGGACTAGGCAACAACAATAAGATAAATTTGTGCAAGAAAAGAATTTGAAAAAAAAAAAAAAAAACTAATAATTAAAAGGATCCACCTTTCATTTGTATGGTTTATTCCATAATTCTATATTTATCAATAAGTTTTGCTTCCAATATATTTCATAAGTAAAGTATAATCAATGCTTTTGAAACACCTTTTAAGGATTTAAATAAAAAAAATTACTTTACCTTCTTCTATTAATTTACTTTTGTGTGAAATACGTGAACAACTTTTAAAACCCTTAAAAAATACCATAAACTATAGCTTTTATAGAAGAAATATATTTAAGCAGCCATACTTTTATTCCGAAATTAAAAGCCAAGTGCCAACTAAATAGTTCGAACTCCGAAGCATGATTGGAAAGCATTACGTACTCGTAAGTGGTTTTAGGCTCAGAAGGTAGGTGCGATAGACATGCCTAAAGTCTAGGATGAATCACAATCCGATCCGAATCGGTTTACCGGTTAGATAGGTTTAAACTAGATTATATGTAAATTTATTGATTTGGTAAATTTATATAATAAATTAATAAATAAATAAAAAAAAATTAATTTCAATTTATATATTTTAAACTCGAGAACCAATAGGTCTCGATCAACTCAAGACCGGACCGGATTCAATTGATTTACATGTCTAAATGCGACCAATTTTTTTTTTTTTTTTGAAATTCTTCTATTACATCTACAGGAAATAATAATAATAATTATCCAAAAAAATAATAATAACAGAGAGAAACCAAAAATTCAATATAAAGGAAATTATAATACAAATATCATTAAAATTCTCAAGGACTAAAATGGAGAATTTGATTTCCAAATTCTACCTATGACAAGTTCTAACAAAAACTCAAAAACAATTTAAAACTAATTTTTACATATAATGATAATCACAAATACGCAGAAAAAAAAAAGATCTGCAATTACTGCGAGAAATACATGAATTTTAACCAATTGAACCCATTCCTTGTTGGATTCTCAGCTTCATCTGAACACGAACTAGACGACGTCGTAGCACGATCGTCACCTGAGCTCCCTGCGTCTCCGGCCGCCGCTTTTCTCTTCGAGCAAAGAAAGAAGTTCCTCGACCCTAAGGCCATCAGTTTCTCTTCTCTCTCCAAACCTAAACCAAATAGAATTATAAAAATTCATCAATCACAGCCCCACACCTGTTAAACGTTCCTTGAAATGAAATCGGAATCGGAACACAATAAAAGAAGGTATTCCTTACTTTCTAAGCTGAACTGTGAATAATGAAGATCGAAGCACGATGGATCAGCGGTTGACAAGATCGGTCGGCGACCTTCCTTCACATACTGCCGCACCGCCGCTGTTATCAGTTCACTGACGGTCGATTCCGGCGTCATCACCACTTGTACGGCTCCTACGCTTCCGTGAATCGTGACGTTCAAAAGCAGCTTCGTGAGTCGCGGTCTTTCCTCCAGCGACCTCGACGGAGACTGGATGAAACTCCCACCGGAGTGTAAGTCCGGCAACGTCCTCGGTCGCCGGAGCTCCTTCGCCACATCCATCGCCATCGGATTTCTCCCGTGAAACGATGAAGCTTTCTCCGATAACAACTTTCCTTTCCCTGCTCCCCTCCGGTGACTCTTCGGTGTCCCCGTCGGCATATATTTACACTAAACAAACTTTAAAAAAAGCAATAAATTAACAATCCAATATAACAATACGGATGTCGATTCGATTCGGTTTGGTTCAGTTACAGTTAGAGTTAATATGGTGGTTGGGTGCCGTGTACTTCACTTCAAGCGGCGGTATCGGAAGAACCTTGGACGAGGGAAGCCGTGAGCCGGCCGATGGGAGCTGCTAGGGCTCTCGGATTTTTCGTCACAGGAAGCTAACATACCCAGAAGGGTAAAATAAGGAGAACTCCGGGGGCAATATGGGAAGATGGAGCGGCGGTTCGTTGAGGAGTTGAGTTGATGAACAAAAGCGAAGCCCTTCGGGGAATTTATATGGTGGAGTGTGGCTGGACTGGACAAGGGAAGATAAGATGGAGTAGGAAAAGGAAGGTGGCACGATTTTTTTGCCAGTACCTGTTACCGGCTATATCCGGTTACTATGAGCGTATTTGAAAATATCGTTTTTTTTTTCATTCTTCACGAGGATTCGAGATTCAATTATTTTCTTTTCTTGATGGAGGTAGATCCTGTCTAAACGGTAGTTGTTCTATCGGTCTTCTAAACAGTTCTCATGAAAGGGGAAAATTTTCTTTCTTAATCCTGCATAAGTTTTTAAAGCATTTATTAACGAGATGATTTTTTTTTATTTGTTATGTTTATATTCTGTTTTTATGTAATTTGTATAGTGTTTAAGTGTAATTTATAGAGTTGTCCAAAAAATACCAAAAATTATGAAAAGATAAAAAGAAAAGTTTTACGCAAACAAGCTTTTAATAGCATCTGAGTACATGTTTATTTTACATAAACTTGGAAAAAACTAGATTTCTTATTAGAGGGGTCATAAAACTTCATTTTGAAACTCCTAATGTGGAAGAAAATTTTTTTTTATCGGTAGGGATGTTATATCCAAAAACACCTATTTGTTCGAGAAATTTTAAAGTGATGAATTTTACTTTATTTTCAATATACCAAATTAGTGGAATAAATTTTAGAAAAAAAATAACCTATTTAAGAAGTTACATATAATCCGTCAATATCATAGTTGATATATTAAAATAATTTAAAATGGAATGAAATTAATTGGGTTCAATTTCTCTAGTTAGTAAAAAATATTATATATAAATATTATAAAAATGGTGGACTCAATTTTTTTCCTCTCATATTTAACAATCAGTTCCCAAAAAAAAAGGCAAAAACAATTACAAACACTCGACTTTTCTTGGCGAGTAAATAATATGCACGCGCTTTATGCCAGGGACTAGTATTGTATTGCCCTCGACTGGCCATTCCTGGTGAAACATGGAAGTTCACGCGCGTCAAACGGAGTTGTGGCTTAACGGCCTTTCGAAGGTGTTGAGGTGGGAACTTACGAGTGAGTGACTGAAAGGGGACACGTGGAGCGATACATGTGGAGGGGACATAGGTCCGAGTTTTTTATTATTGAGGTTAAGTTAAGCACAAACGTGGGACGTGACGTAAAATTATTTGAAACGCATGCTTTCTCACTCAGTATCAGTAACGGCGGCTACGAGATATAGAGAGAGAGAGAGAATGCGTCACATGTTTGTCAGGTGCACAATCATGAATGACCGAACGACCGATACAGAGAACGAGAACTTACTGGGAAATAGCTGAATGGCCGTGTATGGCAATTGGTGTGGCCCCAAAAGCCTGTTTTGCCCCTCCTGTCCTATCTCAATTGTCCTGTCTCTATCTGGCCACTCCGGCTTTGACACAATTCTTGCTGTCCTCTCCGCTAGTAAATAAAGAGATGCATCATTGATTTTAGAATTTAATAGGAAGTAAATTCTACATTTGGTACGTTAGCACTATTTGTTTTTATAATTAAAGGTTTAAATTTTTTAAAGTATTAATTTATTATTTAAATTTTATTTATTTTTTATTTTTTATTTATAATTAATTATTTAAATTTTATTTATTTTTATGATTAACTACTTTTTTTGGGTATTATAACAATTTAAAAAATTTATAAATAATAAGTTGATATTTTTAAAATTTAGGTAATTAATTATAAAAATAGATAAATTTTATATGTCAAATTGTACATTACCTCTTTTATATATGATACCCAGTAAATATATTGGAGATGAGGTGAAAACAATTATTTGAATTTAAAATGTTTTTCTTTTAATTTTTTATATATGAAGTTTGAAATAATTAAGTATTATACCTTTTTTTTGGGTTAAATTTACTACTTTACCTATAACTTGAGATATTTGACCAATGAATATTTGCTATGTTGGTTTATGGAGATAGTAAGTTCGAGAAATAGAAATCCAATTAGGTATGATATTTAGTAGATTCAAACTTTAATAAATAAAAGTTTAATTAATTATGATATTTAATAATGTTAAATTTTAATTATAAAATTGAAAAAAACGCAAATTTAGATGGAAATTTTAATATTATCCCAGTATATTATAATCTTAATTCGGATAAGAAGTTAAGTACATCTACTATACCTACTTTCTTTTTTACATATATAGGAAATTGAGGTTTATATAAAACAGGTGGGCCATGCGTGCAGGTTTCCTTTTCTTACGTGTATAATATTTTATGTATATATTAGGCAATAAAATTTTATGTATAATATTTTGAGCAAAATGAGAATAGTTACAAATATGAAATGAAAAAGGAATAGAGGAAAAAAAAAGAAAAGAAATCCTAAGCATTCCCATAATCATGGACTGATTTAACGGGGTAGTTATGGGCCGGGGTCCACCACAATTTTTTATTTTTAAAGTATTCGTTATAATTACAAGAAAAATATATTATATCTTCTAAAAAAGTCTCTTCCCAATTTCATAGGTCGTTGCTTGTATTCTTCCACACTGATCTCATACTTCTAATTAATATCTCTTTCCCTGCTCATAAGTTATAATTATTTAAACATTCATATAAAAATGATTAAATGATAAAGATTTGATATTTGGCGTGCATTTTTTTTCTCAATGTGAAATATTGAAAAGAGAATTGACAAAATAAGAATTATTGGTTTTAATTTTCGAAAGAGAAAATCACCATTTTAAAATTATTTTCTATTAATTGTACCACGGTATTTTATATCGAAAAGTGATAAGATAAGGAAAATCACTAAAAATGATATAAATGTGTCACTAAGTACTTATATTATGCCATTGTTTGGTAAAGCATGGTATTTAAATAGAAAGTTTATGATTTAAAAACTTACAATCTCCCAATTTGATGTGCATCAATTTTTACGGAAACATATTATGGGGTTTCTTTGATTGCAACTTTATAAGTCTCTTTTTATATTTATGTTTAAAATTTATCAAAAGATTAAATTATTATATTAGGAGATAAAAACTACAAATATAAATTATAAATATACTCTTTTATATTTACTTTATGTGTACTTAGCCCTATATTTTTAAGATTATGCTTTTGAACCTTCAAATCTAAAAAAAATGTGCATTTAAACATCTAAATACCTATTTTAGAAGTTTAAATGTATATTTTTTAAAGATTCGAGGATGTTAATGCACGATACCAAGTGTAAGGAGACAAAATACACATAAGCAAATATAAGGGGTGTACTTACAATTTAACATTTTTTTTTCTAATATTAGGGGGAATAATAGCAACTAAAATAAAAAGGTTTCAATAAAAAATAAATAATTAAATAACAAAAAAAACAATTAGAATTCAAAATTTATCATGAGATGATTAATATTTGAACAATTAAATGTTAGAAATTTATATTTTATGATTCATACCTTCCGATCAAATTCAAAATACTACAACTTTTATTGCATATGATATAACTATTGCTTTCTAAATAAAATCAAAGAAATTTCTTTTTAAATCTTTATAAAATATATAATTGGTAAAAATATTAATATAAAAAAGCAGGCAAAATTAAACTAGCAAAGTGTTGTAATTCAATGACGTATAAATGAAAAAAAAAAATATCTAAGCTTTTATTTTATCGTCAATCATGTATGAATATTTATTTATTTACTCGAACTTTTGATTTTAGTTATTATTTTTTTAATATTAAAAAAAGTTAAATTATAAATATACTTTCCTATATTTATTTATATGTATTTAGTCTTTTTATCTTTAATATCATATATTTATACCATTAAATCTTTAAAAAATGTGTATTTAGATTTCCAAAATAAGCATATAGAGGTATTAAAATATATATATATATATTAATAAGATTTTAAGGTTTAAAGCGCATAATATAAGAGAATTAAATGTATATTAACCATAACTTTACTTAAACTAAAAGGGTACTGATGATAGAAATATAAAGTAAAAGATAGAAAAAAAGGGAGAGAATCCAGGATATAGAAGAAGACAGAAGGTTGGAGGCGTGAGCAAGGAGGCTTTAATATTTCACGACCATTTTTTTTTTAAATATTATTTTAGTAGATTTTTTCGAAAAATAAGGTTGCAAGTTGGAGCTAAATGCTAATACCTAGTTGGAGATGACTAAGGCTATGGGCTAGTCAAATAACGTGGTCTGGTAGCCAGAATTAGGGGACCCGACAATTGACTGGTGTCTGCAACTAGCTTTTAGTTATTAGCACTTCCATTCTGACCTTTTTTTTTTTCCCACCCTATGTTATCATGGCCAGTATCTAACTTATGCTGCGTTTCAACTTTCTTAAATATAACAATTCTATATATTCAAAATTCTGTGCTAATATCAAAATCAATGAATTAAACTTTAAATTATTAAGGAAATCAAACCACAAAAGCTGTACAAGTTATATTAAATAATAGCTGAATTGGGGAGGGAATATTAATGCGACACAAGAGTTTAATGAGTCAACCATTTTTGTCCAAAAAGAGAGGAAACTATTGCATAATCTTCCAAATTTAAATTAAAAAAAAGGGTTAAGTTCCTACGTTCTTATTATTTATTTCTATATCTAGAAAACGAGAATGAATTTTTTAATCATATAATTATTTCATTTTATGTTATACACATATATTATTGTGATATCTACCTCCTCTCTAATATATGCATATACATTGTCTACATAAAAGTCACTCCTAGCAAAAGAAAGGATGCAATCATTATTCCCAATGACGGCGTGCCACTCGCAGCTGGCAATATCCAAATTGGGATAAGGGTTTTAATGGTTCTGTGATTCTATCTAAATTCCAAGAAGTAAAAGTATGAATTATGTGATTCTTAGAAAAATAATTTTATTTATATATATATATATATATATATATATAATAGTAATAGGTATATGTCAAACACATTTAATATAAAATTATAACGATTTTTTTTTATTTTTAAAACTTTTTTTTTTAATTTTCAAAACAAGATTATATAATATAACACATATCATATCATTTAAAATTTTATTTTTACGATTAATTTTTGATTAAATAAATATTTTTTATAAATATAACATAGTATTAAAAATATTTGTTTTTCGGTTGGTTGGTCATTGATCCTTGAGGATCCTTTTTCTTTGTATTAAGATGAATTAAACTTATTCCATCAATGAGAAGATAATATATTACTATCAAGCAAGCCACGAGAGCCCCACCCCCCACTCCACCTTTTTTTTTTACTTTGAAAGTTCTATTAATGCATCAAATTAAAATATCTGACTTAAGAATTACAAAATTACTTGTTAATACTGATCCCATTCAATCTTTTTACTTGCACAATTGCAATCGACTTAATTATCATATACCTTAGAGGAACTTGCAAGTAGCCCCTTTCATCAAGTTAAAACAATAAAATAAGAATCGGCTGTTTGTATGACTAAACATTTTCCACTTCATTGTTGTACTTTCTCTATATAAAAAGCTTATGTTGATGATTTGGTGCCATCTTATATTTATCATTTAATATTCTCCTTATTTATGAATAGAAAAAGTTTAAAAGGGTTGCGATATGTTTGCATAATTTTAAGGACTTGTATAAGGTATCTGGTTCCATATTTGGTTTTGCAAATTGAGTCGGCTACTAGACAAAAGCTCCTTAAAGAATCCAATAAAACTTCAAAATTTTTATACCATTAATAAGCATTACAAAATTTCCATCATGGTATATGACAATATTCTTAAAAACCCCTCAAATATCCTTCTTATCTACTTAAGAGACATGTATTAAATACAGTACAACAGGATCTTACCGTATATACTTCTTATATTGTGGTGTTCTATTCTTTTCCTATCGTACCGTCCTATTATTATTTAATTCTCAAATTTTTATTTATCTTCTCTTTTCAATGTTTTTGTAAAACTTATAGGTGCATGGTATTATGTAAATTCTATAAATTTTATTTTTCTTCTTATAAATTTTAAGTTTATATGATATTAAAAAAATAACCTATATATGATATTATAAGTTCTTCTATACAAAATTTATGGAACTTATTCAAATACATGGCATATTAGTTGGAAGCCTTGGTTTTATAATTTTGTTTTTCAAATTCTATTAATGCCTCAAATTAAGATACTTGATTTAAGAATTACAACATTACTTATTAATACTAATCCCATTTAGTCTTCGTATGTTGTGTTGTCCCGTTCTAGTTCTCAAAGTTTAATCCATCTTCCCTTTTCAATTTGGTTATCATCTCTATTTATCTTAAACCGAAAATAGCAATATATGGAATGCTTAATTCTAGAATCACGTGTAAGCATAGTGCATCATGGCTAGAACTAGGAATGTGGGACATGCCAAAAATTTTGGTTTGTGAAAGTAGCGGGTCATTTTTGCCCCACGGGTCAGGGTAGACCAACTCATCGTGGGTGAGGGTTAGCTCGCTGGCCTGCAAAAAAAAAAAAAAAAAGTTACGACAAGCGAGGAGAGAACGATCGGACGAGACAATGACATAAAGATAATTTAAGTATCAAAAATAAAAAAAATTAAGTCAATGTTGGGGAGCTCAATATGAAATGAAATGCATTGTCAATGCTATTGGAGAATCGAGGAGTTTGGAAGAAAAACAAAGAGTTTAACATTGTTGCAGTTTCGTAGAGTTAAGTAAATTAAATGGTTGTGAAGAGAAAATGAGAGACAATAAATAAAGAAAGAGGCAATGGTGAAAATGTTATTTTAATTTTATAAAAATAAAAAATTGTTTGCAGAGCGGGCCGAACTTTTATACTCACAACATTTGCGGGCCAATAGCCCACTGGTGGAAGTGGACCGGTCTGTTTCACCCCATTCCCAGCTCTAATCTTGGCGTATGTGGTGGAGGCAACATCGCAAAGTTTAGTTGCGATAATCAGGACAATATACGACACCCAATTTGTGGCTCTGATTACAATCTGAGACTAGGAGGGATGAGATGTGAAGAGGTAGTGTCCTGCATGGCTTGCTGTGCTCGAGACTTCTAGCCTAATTCGGACTCACAAATTTGAGGTGGTTACGTCTGTTGTTGTGTCCCTTTTTATGGTCTACATCCTTTGAACTGTGATTACGAAATAGTACATGGGGACATTTTGAGCCATAGGTACGCTACTTGCCTTCCCCCACATCTTCCATATGCATTACTTTGCGGGATGATTGGAAATGCATCCCTAAATTATTGGAAGATTTGTGCTTTTTAAAAAAAAAATTATGAAAAAGTAAAAGTATACATTAAAAGTTTGTAGTCTATAATGGATGGACTGATTTGTCCTTATCTATTAGAAGTAGCTTGCAAAGGTAATACTGGTCAATTAGGTTTGTTTCCTAATATTTTCCTAATATGATGCCAATTTAGCTTCAAACTTTATCACTTAAAGGGAGAATAAAATATCGCATTCCCTCACTATGCTTGTGTTTGATTAGTATAATTTAATCCTAAAAGAAAGTTAACAAAATTTGGAGAATACAATAGAGACATATTAACAAAGGAAATGTTACATCTATTGTGATGTTAGGATACGATCATATCAAATGTGAAATATATAACATTTTTTAGTTTTAATTTTTTTTTCCTTTCATGAAGGAATTAAAACAAAATACAACAGAAAAAAATGGGCTATCTTTAAGGAGATTTATATAGGCAAGTCTATGTGTACCTACTTTTTATCAACCTAAACGGCGGGACTCGTCCATAAAAGCATTTAAAATAATTTTATGGTTACCTTTCCCTTTCCTTGAGATATACCAACGTGTTTTTTTTACCCTCTTTCTCTTAACAAATTGAAAAACTCCATACTATAGTATAGCCATATTTATATAAGAACTCAAATATAAAATAATTTCCCTCTATTGAAGTACAAACCATATTGCGGATTTCTCAAGAATAGAAAATGGAATAGTCAATCTAGAAACCAACACGAAGGGTGGCTTCCTCTCTTTCAGAAAGCAACTTTATTTTCTTCAATTATTGGCTGCTTTCAATGGGAAGATTTTGCAGCGCAAACAAAAGCATCTACTTCAACATAAACTCTATTATTAGCGTTTACCAGGCTAATATTGTTTAACGTCGAATTTGTATCAATATAGAAAGTATACAAATTTAAACCAAGATCTCGTTTATATTACAACCATGTTAATACATATGTAATTAGGTTTTCATATAATATCTTGTGTTGATTTTACAATTTCTAATCGTGTTCGATTTATATTTATATTATTGTATGGTATACGTGTTTTGCTCTAAACACAATTAGCTGTAAAACACCCCCATGAAGTCTATCAAGCTTCTTTGTTCAATTGACATAAATAACCTAATTTCGATTTCTTGTTGTGTCTCTAATAACGAGTCACTTTCTCATAGCAAGAGACAGACAATCTCAGCTTCGCCAACCTCAATTGACGTAGTACCACAAAAGATTAGAAGTCGGATCCGTGTGTTAGGCAAACAAATGCCGTGTAATAAAATATCATCACCAGCTTCAAGATTATTTGAGATTTCAAAACTTGCCTTACATTGTGCTTTGACTAGTGGATCTTTTCTCCTAATCAATGGGAATGGATATCGATTTCAACAACGGTGGGAGCAAGGATAACTAGACTTGAAGTTGATATAAAAAAAGGAATATGCTAAATATGATAATAAATTGTTTTTATATATTTTCATCCATTTACTTTTTTTTTCCCCTTAAATTGTAAATTGGTCATAGAAATAAAACTCTTTTTCAAACTTGTAATTAGTGTTTCGGATACTTGTAAACAGAATCTTTTACCTTGATGCCTATAGTAAATAGCTAACTAAAATTCTATTTGAATAGAATTTTAGAATTTTTGGTTTAAGATTCACTAAAGTCAATCTATACTGTTGAAATAAATAATTAGAAATGCTTTTGTTATTGGCTCCTTTATACATATATACATCTTACTTTGACTAACATAACCTTTATCTTGTGGCCCTATAGTGAATAGCTAACTAAAATTATATTGGATATTATCCTATCTACCCAAAGGTTAGTCAAAGTAAGATATATAAAGGAGCCAATGATGCAAGCATTTCTAATTATTATATTTGAACAACACACATTAAGTTTAATGAATCTGAAACCTAAAACCTACCTTCTAAAGATCCTTTCAAGGAAAGTGACCAAAAGAAAAAAAAAAACCTACCTATCATGTCGAGCAAAAACAAGAAAATGTTATTTTTGTAAATTGGCAATTATACATAACTTTACAAGGATAAGTATACTAACCTGACATGGAAAACTTCAAATAAAAGTTAATGTGTGTCTTATGGACTGTTATTTTGGACTCACAAATATCAAAGAAAAAAGAAAGTAGAGATACAAAACGTGTAAATTTGCTTCTTCCCTTTTAGAAGAGCCAATAAGAAAAAAATTTAGATAATAAGTCATCAATAGAATTTTCACATTCAATTTTATGAGTGTTTGGAATATTCAAACCCATCAACCAATTACTCATTTGAACCATCTTACTCACACAAAACCCCATATTGGTTGTGTTTAGATAACTCCCACAGCTTGTGGCCATTTTGGTTTAAAATGGATGCATGAAGTCATCAACCAATTAGTCATTTGAACCATCTTCCTCCTTTTCACACAAAAACCCATATTGGTTGTGTATAGATAACTCCCAGAGCTTGTGGCCATTTTGGCTTGAAATGGATGCATGAAGTCTAGGTCGAGTTGTCTAGTCAGAATCCATGAATTGTTATTCGAATGTCCCCAATAATGTCTAGGATTTGGAGAAGTGAAACGAGGAAAGATGGGATCAACCCCACATCGGTTTATTTTATGTAACTTAGGATTCAAATATTCGTACTAATATTTATACCCCACCACATAGTTTTTCTCGGAATGATTCGATGGCATTGCTCAGGGTTTTTGTCTTGCACATGTTATGCTTCACAACATTCGACATGTAAATTCCTGGCTAAGATGTCGATGTAACATATTGTGTGAATTTCTTGGATTGATCATTTAAAATCTCCATTTACCACTGGAAAGAGTTTTTTTTTTTTATGCTTTTAAGTATGATTTTATATTGTTGTAATTTTTATAAATATGTATGTAGTTCTTGTCGTTCGAATTTGGGTGTGTAATTCCTTCCTAGTGTCCTCCCCCCCCCCCCCAAAAAAATTGCATATATCCCCTTGGATGTAATATCCGAAATGAAGATCACAAATAGAATGATTTTAGGGGTTTGATTGAAGTTTGGTAGGCATATGATTTTTTAAAAGTTATGTGGAAATAAAAATATGTTTTTAGAGATTTATATAATACCTAAGATGTCGATGTAACATATTGTGTGAATTTCTTGGATTAATCATTTAAAATCTCCATTTACCACTGGAAAGAGTTTTTTTTTTATGGAAATAAAAATATGTTTTTAGAGATTTATATAATAGCTAATTAATAATTGGGTAATTTATATTTTACATACATATATTTTTGTTTTTGATATATTGTATAAATATGCTACACAACTATTTGTCACTATTACTTTGCCGAACACGTATCGGTATATGATTGTTCCATCAAAATAATTTAATAAAATAATATTATTAAATATATTTAATTAAATAATACAATATAGTTAACTAGTTAAGTAAGAATTTAAATCAAATGATTTGTGCTTTTACATTTTTACAAATTCATTGCCTATGCTTTTCTTTGACAAATGGATGAGTTTTGTTTTATTACTATGTATTAACACTAGATAAGGGATTTGTGTTGGTATATGATTGGTTTATAATAATTAATTTAATAAAATAATATTACTTAATAATTTTAAATTAAATAATATAATTAAAATATAATAAATTAAAAAAATAACACAAGATTTTTAAAAAGAGAGAAAAATAGGTAGAAACCCTACCTCACTTAGGTAACTACTCACTTTATAATAACATGATGGTTGTGTGACCCATCACAATGAAAACTAAAAAAACAAAAAAAGAGAAAAACACTTTAAAACCCATTAAGTTATCAATCACCCTAAGGTAAGAGATCGATTGAGTGGCCTACCATCACCTTAGGATTAGGAGGTGTTGAGCGACCCTCTTAAAGTGATGGTCGACTGACTGTAGGCTTTAGAGTGGTTCCATGTGAATGAATAAACCCCCACCATCCTCTTAAAAAAAAAAAAAAGGCAAAAGACCTATTGAGTTGGAGTTAGATCACGTGACACATACTGGTTGATGATTAGATCACAATAATTAATTTAATAAAAATATTATAATATATATTTAATTTATATAGAAATAATGATAAATTTCAAAAAAAAAAAACAATAATTTTTTTTAAAGGCTTAGGGTTTGATCAACCACCCAAGGACATTCCTTCCCCACTCGGTGGCATAGAGCTAGTTCTTTTTTTTTTTTTTTGTCTTTTGATATTTTGTAATTTTTAATATTTTTATTATGTGATTCAATTTAATGTATTTATAATGATACCATTATTCAATTAATATTACGAACCAAGTAGAGCCGAGTAGAAGCTAAATCGATGGACCCAATCATCGTTTGGTCCACATCGGAGCCAGCGGGTCTTGGATCCATCATGCCTGAAACCATGGACATGGATTGATTTGCAAATTTCAAGAATATCCAAACACGAGGAATAGCGACATCATTTGTCTGCATGTTAGATGGCATCTACAATAGTATATATGCCATGAAAACTCCTAGGATTAATGAAACAAAAGTAATATTATTTTAAAATTTTAAAATATTATTTACTATCTATATTTTATTTATTTTTATAATTAATTACTTAAATTTTATTATTTTTAATTAAGAAAAAAATCACATCCCGTAATTGCGTGTCATAAGCCTATTGTGGATATCAAGCATCGTAATTAAAATATTTGATGTCATAAGTATACAAAAACCATGCATATAACCCGATTATGACGCAGATATAGATATTATGATAGGGCAGAACCAAAATTAATGAAGGTTTCCTTCTTTATTCTCCCTAATATAGGAGGTATTTTTTGTTTTGCGGAATACATCTTCAAATTTTCTTCGATGCATGTTATAATTAAAAGTTTATATTATCAGTCATTATTATAGTGATTTTAAAATTTTCAATCTTTAATAATGCTAATGGAAAATAGGAAAAGTGATCTCATCCCTTTTATTATCAAAAATTGTTTCTTTATTTTCCATTGACATTTTTGTTAATGATTAACTACTACTATTGGCCATTAATACCACCCATCTCACGGCATTATTAGATGTTACTAAAAATCACTAATTATGTTAATCTTTTGAGATATGCTATGCTAGTAATTAATCACTTGAAAACTATGATCATAATAAAAAACCTCAAAAATCCAAAAAACATAGACTGCAAAATAAACACGCACTTAATTACAATTTTTGTTACAGCTAGATGGATTCCTCGCATGCATCAACAATATGGTCCATCCTAGAGGTTGAATTCAACTTGGTGTTTGTGGGTCATTATCTATAGACTTGGAGAAGATTTTATTTTTCAGTAAGTACATAGATGGAAGGGTTTTTTTGCGCATATTGAACGAGTTTGTGATATATATACTTTTAAAGGAGTGATTTGGAATGACACATAACGATAACTAAGAGAAAAAGGAGCAAGTACTCTCAAAAAATTCGAATACATGTATGATGGATAAAGGAGCTATATAGCTCCAATCCCATGGTTTTTGAGAAGTAGTAGTGAGTTCTTTATTTTGGGCTAATTGTGATCTTCCATGATTATATATTTGACAACATGATAGTGCTTCGTTCAATTTCTAAGTTGTCCTAAATGAGAGAAAGTTATTGAGTATTTATAGAGTTAAGTCATTAATGATGTTCATTGGACTATATCGACTATTGATCTACGATGAATTCTCATCTTAATGAATTTTCCATGGGCTCATTTTAACTCCAAGCTCATGAAAGATTTTTTTAAGTACATGTGCTTTTCTAAGAAATGTTGAGAGCAAATAGATTGGTTAAATGGTCTCTTTTTAAAATCACAATATCAAATCTCCATAAGTTATCCCAAGTATATTGACTTGACTTTGTAGACCACTCACTTTATCTAGAAAGTCGAACTTAGATTGTTATGGGGTTTAAAAACCAAAGTTTAATTTTAGCCCTTTAAATCAAAATTAACAATTAATGTTAATGAACCATGTTTTATATCTAAGTCTGAAAACGTTAGAGTATAGTAGAATTCCATTGAATCCAAATTACTCATAATTTCAGTTAGAGTTATGGACATATATGAAGGTGATAAAGGGAAAAAAAAAAAAAACTCTTGGCTCCATAGTCAATACCTTATTGTTTGTTTCTCGTCTATTCTAGTAGTTAGGATTCTAGAAATGAGAGCGACAAGTTCCTGCTTTTCATTAATAAATTTTATAATATGCCCAGTCTCTCATAGATTGTTTTTATGAAATTTTATTCCATTAAATTTTAATTTCATCCACACTAAGTTTTTTAAAAGAGAGAGAGTGAGAACCATTTGGATTTGATTGTTTCGCTAAATTAAACAAAACATCATCCTCCTATTGCAATAATCACGATGCTAGAGGGAATTAAGCGTGCTCATGAATAGGGATAAACACATAGTTCATGTCCATGTGGTGCTACAACTCAAATTCCACATCAAACTTTTTGAGAGAATGAAGATTTAATGTCCATTAATTTGCCAAATATCACTTGCCCTTGCCGATTTTGATGCTTTATTATATAAAGATGCGACAAACGAACAATAGACCACACAAGTGGATGGACATATATTGAAGTTTTGGGGTGCCACCATTTTTTGTTACTTTGTTTATAATTGAAACGCATTTGAGTCATGCACGGTCCCATTTGAATAAAATCATTGATTGGTATAATTGCATGATGGCCGACATAATACTTATAATGAAGAAATGGGAAATGTGCTTGAAAGATTATCCACATGTTTGATTCGCGAGATGGAATTGGGGAATAAGAGTTATAATTTTTAAATAATGAAATAGCAATGTAATAATCAGCATCTTGGTTAACTGTAAAATAGTAAGTAATAGATTAGAAATATATTTAAAAGTGCCGAGCATTACTCTTTTAATTCCTAGTTATCAATCCTTACTAGACCTCAGCCCCAGCCACCACCCTCTCGTGGACCAGGACCACACACCTTGCTTAGTTTGCTATACACAGCAAAACCAACCTCATTCAACGTGAATCTCTTGAGTATTAAGGTGGGACAAGGGGGTTCGATGTCGTCAAATGGTTTAAGTTGCATAAGATTACGGTTGTTTGCTGGTGGAGACTTGACACTGTTTCAAGTTTCATGAGTCTCATGGTCATGGTCAAATGATCCGATGGGTACAATGCAGCTGGGCAATTTGGGTTGCATAAATTCAATAATCGTGATCATATGGTTTGATTAGGACTTTAGCCCAGATTGTAATGGTTAAATTCAGATGACAAGACCCATGGCTTGACACTGATGAGTTGAGTACAAAAATATGTAGAAAAATGCTAGTAAATAGCTAATCAGGGAATGCATTTCCTTATTTGGCAGGAATATAAATTTTATACAATTGTTACTTTGCACACTAAACATAGTAATAGACTTGTCAAGAGAGAATAACCATTCTATTTTATCTTTATAAAATTAAACAAACATGCTATATAAGAATTAAAAATAGAGAAAATAAAGGAAAAAAAAAAAACCAAAACAAGCAATGAAAGCGAAAAAGTTCACTTGTGGATTAAGATTGGAAGTATAAATGAGTTTAATTACTTGAGTTTGACTTGATATTTAGTTATGTTTGACACGATAATAGTCGAGTTAAGTTTAAACTCAAGCTACTCAAGTAATTTACCAAGTTAAGTTCAAGTTTCATAATATTTGATTTTATCAACTTGCAAGCCTAATCAAGTTTGAATGAGATTTAGATATTAATGTTATTTTAATTCAAATAAAAAAATTAAAATAAATCAAGCATAAATGTGCTTAATCAAATAGAGCTTAAACTTGTTTAATGCCACTTCAAGTTGAGCTTAAGTTCACACCTAACACTTCTCAACTCAACTAGATTAGTTTAAAGCCCTAATTAAGACAAGCGATCAACTAGCTAAATCAATCTAAATATACTAAAAGCACGAAGATGTTGGAAAGATTTAACTACTGGTGGATCAAAATATTCTGTTCCGTGATTTTTACATGCAACAACCATAACCGTCATTGGCAAAACAAAAGAGAGAAACAAAATAACAACATGAAGATATCCCACTTTGAGAGATGAGACCATGCAGCCAACTCTGGTTTTCAAAAACATAGAAGTAGAGCCATGCTTTCAGCTGAAGCACTGCAGAAGAGAATCCACACACTTCTGCGGGGAGGGCGGACCAAAGGGGTAGTTCAACCCCGCAGCCACCCTTAAACTTCGTTGAAAAATTGTCCCTTAATCTTAAGAGGAAAAAAAAATGAGATGTAGTTATATGGCTTTACCCCTTAAACTGGCTGCTTGCCCTCTCTAGGAAAACTACGGGTTCACCACTCTTCGACTGGCCTACCATACCGTTAAAGGGGAATGAAACTGGATCTAAAACCAAAGGGAACGCCAAGAACAAAACTAGAAACTCGCTGTGTGCGCCAGGTAAGGAGGGTTCAACTACCTTCTTATGGGGAAATGCACGATCAATGGTTCTCTTTACTAACATATGCAAGAGAATTTCATCCCAGCACATCTAAATGAGTAGTATCACACTTGAACATCCATACAAAAACATACCATTATAGGTATTGGCATGTAACACAAGTCAGCAACCGCACCACCAGCATCTGAAATCCCTGCAAAATGAACATGGATATGCATGTACTGTATGTATATGTCTGCAAATTTCCCAGCAGGTGTAAGATATCTCATTTCTTTTTCCTTGGACTATCCTTTATCAGTCGGTTAGCCAATGTCTTAAATAAAATGGCCGGAACTATCAGATGTTGCCATTACAAAAACTGGCCTTCATGGGAAAAATGAATCCAATAAATGTTGCTCAGAACGAGCACCATTCACCACATTGTATAATTATCCATACATGCCTGTGAGAAATACAATGGACTGTGCAGAGACAATATGCTCCCTAAATCCCCGACTGGTGCTTCCTGCAGCCAATGATGCGTTGATATTCTAGACTCTTGTGAACCTTCCTTGTGTCTTACTCGATGTGAATGACTTAGCAAGATCTTAGATAATGATCCCAACTGAGATGTATTTTCTATGGATGCCTTTCTCATTTGGGGTTTCATCAATTCCCTCCTCACTGCTCTTAAACCTCTTCTATTGTCAGGCATAAGGGGGTATCTTACAGCAGTACCAATTCCAGGAAGCCCATCAGAGGCCTCACCGACAAGAGTGGCTTCCTTTAGCATCGTTTTTACCTTCTTTGGAAAAAATGATGGTTGCAGCCATGAAGAAACCTGATAACCAACAAAAATGCATTTTATATAAGCTCCTAATCATTCACAATAAATCAAACTGATATAAAGGAGCAACAATGCCATAGAAGTTTCCATCAGACATGGTAGACAAATGAAAGCAACCACCAGCAAGCATATGAATACTTGCACCTACATCTATAGAGATGGAGCAAATGTTCATATAAAAAATGGAGTTGAAGATATGCATTAGGCTCTATAATTCTGAGACTTGCAATTACAGAAGCAAGGTCATGAAAATTGCAAAAAAAAAATTAACCAATTTAAAATACAAGAAAGATTATTTATTACTAATAATTTGTTGCAAGAGAAATGGTTATGAAAGTGTGGCACCACTTACTCCAAATGTTTTTGACAAGAAAACTGTGCCATCTTCCTACCACCATAATTTAGAAAGTAAGTAATGACAGTTTCCACTTGCACACTAGGTCAAGTTTAGGGAAGAAAGAGGTAAGAGTGTTTTAAGCATAGAAACAAATAGTGACAAGAATTGATTAAATTTATCGAGGGAAAGCCAACTTGAGCTCTACTTCTTACAGCATAGCCGCACTTTCTACTTCTAAAGAGACTATAATGTTAGGTACAGAAATTCAATACCAAAGGATTCTCTACAACAACCAAAAAAATAAGGGCAGCAATAAACTAGATGAAAAGGAAAAGAATACTCACAGCAGAGAGAAGGCTAGAAGAAGCAAAAACCAATGAGCAACTGGAAAATGGAGATTGCCCTGGTCTGCCCCTATTCTGGCCATTCTTTGATGAATCCTCATGTGGAGCGACAGATCCAAAACTTGATGATGCAACATCATCATCCTCCTCATCCTCTTCCTCCTCAGCTTCCTCTTCCTCCTCTTCAATAGAAGCTTTTTCATCTTGTTTGGCTGCTGCAGGGGTATCATCTTCTTCCTCCTCCTCCTCTTTCTCCCTCATCTTCAACTCCTCATCCATGTCTTCAATAGCTTCTTCCAAACATATCTCTGCCTCTATAAGGTCAAGCTCCTCTTCAATCAGTTTCATCTTCATTTTACTGGCTTTCTTCTTCTCTTCTGTCCACTTCTCTAGTCTATCAAATCCTGGTTTCATTGCATTTTCCATTGCCAGAATAAGCCTTTTCAAGAAGCCTTCCTTCTTCACACTCGTATCTCGCCCATAGAACTCATCAAATCCAAGGGGTAGGAATTCTGCCTTATCTGGGTCGACATCTTCACCTTCTTTCAAAGGTGGCTGCCAAAATAAACGAATCCCATGTTCTTCATCTTCCACATAATTTATCAACCGCCCAGTGGGGGTATGAAGGATCAAAGGATCTTCTGTGTATATGAGCTTTGATGGATCTTTGGGATCAGGCTCTGGTTCTTTGTTTATAAGAACAAATTCTGGAGTCGTTTCATCTGATTTAGAGAGTAAATTCATGTCAAGCACAAATGCAGCATGTAAAATTAAATCAATAGTTGATACTACATTTTGGGTAGAGAAGTGACAGGTCAGTGTCTTTGAACAAGATTATAAGGCCTGTAATGAAAGTATGGATCATCTTATATCCCGTGTGGAATATAGCTAGTGATTCTTGCTTAAAAAATAAAGATTTTTTTTCCCCCTGCAAGAATATTTAATCTTATATGGATACTCAAGGCTGATAATGTAGTACAGAATATTAATATTCGCAAGAATTTTCCTTGCTAATCTATTCATGTGCAGTATTTTTTATTCATATGCAGCATTTCCTCAACATCTGGTTTTTCTATGAAGTTAGATTCTCTGTTAATTCATGATGGAGATGCGAGTAGAATGTTGGGGGAGTTCAAAATATTAATATTACATGTTGACCACCAGTTCTCTAGCTCAGCAGGCATAGGTAATCTTAGAGGGGCTTTATAGAAGGAGTTCAACCACATTTCTCTCTCTTGGTCTACTTCATTTACATAAGTTTTCCAGTAATCTGGGACCTGCAATCAAATAGATAGGTTCTCATTCCAATGACATACTTGTCCCAACAAAAGAAAGAAAAGATGCAAAAGAAATATATGTGAATGAACATATCACATACTTCATAGAACTGATTAATAAAGCCAGGGGCCATCCACACGTCTTCCTCTTCATAAAAATATGGATGCTGAGGATCACCATAAGGACCCCTCTCTTCCCTAACCACTGTCAAAGCAGAAATCCACAGTTAATGCAGTCTAACAAGCATAACAGTTAAAATTAATGGAACGACAAAATTAAAAGGTTAAATTCTAGTGGACTTTTCATTCATGATAATGCTACCATCAAGATCCAGCTATTACTTATGAGTTGCTCCATCACAGGCAGATGAACCAGCATACTAAGAAAATAACCGGTTTTAGTACTGTTCTAGCACTATGTTCACAGCCTTATTACTCTCACTTAAGGGGAATCCTTTCGTCTAAATATTCACAAGGACTTGTTCTATAGTCAGAACATCTCTTGAAAAAATTACCGCATCTAACACACGCACAAGAGATAGAATCCACCTGTAATTAGGGGTATATCTAAGGTGCTAGCATTTCACACTGACACCATATCACATGATAATCACTTCCTACCTGTATAAAATATTTCAGCCTGTTATAGCACAATATTGCTTCCTTTTTTCATGTGTATGTGTGTGTGTGATAGCTGCAGCGCAAGTTTATTATTTCAATTGAAAGAAAGCATAGCACAAGGTACTGAAATTTCATACTTCCATCAGGCTTGTTGACAAACATCCGAGCCTTTGCAGCAGCTACTTCTGCAATCCCTGCATGAAGCTGGAGGAAGACTCTGTATGAGAGCTAATACAATCATCAAAAGAAGAATAATACTTACTATGATGAAATAGATTATACCGCCGAAGTTTTATCATCACAGCCGTAAGTATCATCCAGTAGCTCCCCAAAATAAAATCTACCCTGCATAGATGTGACAGTTGATCCTCTTAAAATGAAATTAAGACAACTGACTTAGACAGAAGAAATAATTACTAAGATAATTACTCCAGAAACAAAAGAGCAGCCTAAAGTTGACACCTCCAAACCCTCTGTTGTCATATGACATACAAAAATTCTTCTGAAACAGTTT
Source organism: Laguncularia racemosa (assembly GCA_037954665.1). NCBI lineage: Eukaryota > Viridiplantae > Streptophyta > Magnoliopsida > Myrtales > Combretaceae > Laguncularia > Laguncularia racemosa. Next base: position 107,166 of record JBBMOL010000324.1, on the reverse strand, counting down.
GCATCTTTATGTTTGACAAAATAAAACCAACCAATGCAAGTTTTTTTATCCCTCCAAGAGATATTCTTTGAATAAGAAAAGATGCAGCCTTTCATCAAGTGCCCTAAATCATAATACTGAAGAATAAGTGGGAACTAGCTTCTGGGTATAAGAACGTAATCAACAAAAGTTATCCTGTGCAAAAAGTCGGACCTTGGGCTATGCTAAAGTTGGACTTGGCTTCCATTACCAATTTCCTCCAAGGGCATGATCCAAGTTGACATTATTCAAAACTCAAAAGTCTACCAAGTCACAAAACTTGGGGGTGTTGGTGGTTGGGGGTAGCAAGTCATCACTATGTGCAAGTGATGGTCTAAGGTACATAATAAGCGACTCAAAATGATAACAAATTGTAATAACCCCTTATTGCTGAGGGTGGGAAAGTTTTATCAAAACGAGCCATCACTTCATATAAATTTATCCCAATTATGTGGAAAAATTCAAGGCAATATTGTTTATAGTAGTTTAGTTAAAATAAATTGGTAGGAACCTTGGGTGTGAGCTGTGCAAGTAAACTAGCAGGAAGTCCCAACTAATTGTGTCATAAGCTTTAGTTACATCAGTTTTAATAATACACCTTGATCGAACAACCTTTGACTAAAGCCTTGCTTAAGTACTTTATCAACAATCTTCCCACATAAGAAGAGAGCAGATTGAACACCCAAAAAGTTGAGTCACATAACCAATTCTTTTTTGAGTGTTCTTTCACTAAGAAAGTCTGGAAAGAGGTGGTAGACCACTTCAAATACCCATCTAACTTATGGGATGGAGGAATATTATTCATCAATTGAGCATTGTAGTGGAAACAAAAACCCCTTGACTTGACAGTGGAGATTAGGCATCTTAGCGGCATTATGCAATGCATGGCATGAAAAGAATGACAAAAGGGATAACAGCATACGGTCAAAATGATTTCAAGAATTATCTTTTCCTCCTTTGCTATTTACTAGGAAATTGTAATGCTTACTTTGCAATATTGAAGAGCTGTTATACATACATTTCTCATATTAAGGAAATATGAGAAATGTATGTATAACAGCTCTTCAATATTGCAAAGTAAGCATTACATTTCTCATATTGAAATTTTCTGCTCACTTTTCTCTTTCTCTAATATCCCTACCACCATACCGTACATTTAGTTTGTATAAATACCTCCAGATGAACTAAAAGAAAATAAAAAAGAAAAAAGATGAAGACCACACCAGCAGATGCCATCGCGAGAACCCCAAGAGATTGGGCTAGTGGATGGGACCCAGGAATTCTTATGACAATTTGCATGAGATCTTAGATTTCACACCACACTTAAAATACTCCTTGGAACAACCTATATAGCAGAAGCTATATTAGACCAGTACAAGGTCTTGTGGGATGGCTCATGTTCATAGAGGTAAACGGTCCAATTATGCCATGCCCCTCAATTAAAGAAACGAAAAAAAAAGGGATTGTGAAGCAAGGACAATTGTTTGCCATGAAGAATATATATATATATATATATAAGTACACATTTAGTTGTAAACATTTACCCATTTTTCTATTTGAGTCATCAACCCTTTTTTTCTTCTTTTTTTTTTGGTTCTTTTTGGGTTTTTAGAAAGAGAAGGACAATCCTGAAGGCCGAGATCAGCAGGTGAATCTGCAATAAAAAAGCTGAATAACTTGCTACCATTGTCTGAGTCACCAGCCCTGGGCCCCTCCGACATCCATGAACCCAAGAATGTCCATGAAACATCTAATGCAGTCAATCCAATCATGTTCCTGCCTCATGATCAAGAACTTGGAAAGGCAGTTTTAAATTTCGCAGTCCCAATGACAACAGCACGACTACTCAATCAATACGAGGACCTTGTGCACTGCCAAGCTGGATTAATTGCAATCTCTCTCTCTTTTGGTTCCACAGTGATTTGGAATGGCATGTTGAGAGGTATGTTGTTACGCGCGAGAAAACCTCACGCTCACAGACCAAGATGACCCCCTTCGACCAGGTGTATGTAAGGAGGACACGATAGAGGAAAGGTGAAGGGCAGGAAGGACAGAAGGAGGGAGGAACTTGAAGGAACAGCGAGAGAGGGAAGTTAGCAATGTTATCTTAGTTAGGAGAATTTGTACGTTTTCGTTTCATTTTAGCATAGGATGTTATTTCCATTCCTAGTGTAGGAGAACCAGCTGTAGGGAGGCTTGTCTCCCAGCTGGAGTTAGAAGTTAAAAATGTCCTAGGGTCTGGTTAGTAGTGGCGACAGGTCAGGGAGTTGTGGGAGAGAAATAGGGGAGAGTGGGAAAACAGGGGTGGTTGAGGTGGTTAACGCGACTCACCTTGTACTCAAAAGGAAGAGAAGGGAAAATGAAAAAAAAAATCAGATTCTATTTTGTTCCTAAGCATTCTGAAAACTCGGAAGCTTTGAGATCGTCGAGTTCTCTCCAACAAGCCTGAAACAATTAGCAACCATAGGGAAACGCGGAAGAAAAACCCTAAAAGCCATTAGTGAATCGGACATAGTAAGTGAATCTAAGGAAGAAAGCCCTAAAGAATGATCCTATAACATATGTATCCCAGGATAGCGAGTGCAACAGAGAATTTCAGTGTGGGCTTAGTTTTTGTTGCATTTATGGAATGGTAAGCTTGTTCATCCCACCAGCTCTGAAATGGGTGTCCTAGTTGTGTTGTGCTTTAACATGTTTGCCCCTTGTATTGAGCCTCCTTCCTTTTAAATCTACTGGAGGAACAACCCAATCTAACTCTCTCCAGGTCGATTCAGCGTCCCCATCTGATGATTGATTTTATCAAAATAGTTACTACTAGTGTGTATTGAGTATATTAACGTAAAATGCTGCCTTATTATTGCATTGGAGGAAAAATGTTGTAGAGTCAGACTTTTTTAAGGGTTAAGTGTTAATTTTTGAAATTAGCAATAGTCCTATGGTTTGATAGTTTGTGGATATCATTTTGATTTACCCACCATAAGCCTTTTATTGTATTTTGCCTTTGTTGTTGTGAATTCTGCTTTTCCTTTTCTCAGTAAGTTTGATTAATTCTTCTCCTTTCTTTTTGCTATTTAGCCTACATAAATGGAGAATGTAAAAATAAGTAGTCTGAGATTTAAAATTGCTAAATGTCATGTACCCAATCGAACTCTTTCTTTTCAAATTTACTATCTTACCTTTAACTTATTCTTACGCAAGCCAAGCTCAAGCTCAAGCTCACAGGACAAAGTTGTTCCTATTGAGCGTGTGTACACATGCAAGACAAAGAGAAGCTTTTGATATCTTTTGTTTCTGTGTTGTGTGTAGTGCACGAGGTGGTCAAGTATATGTCTACAGTTCCATCGACTGTTGATTTTGTAATTTCTGTTGTTTATTATTTTCTGTCACTGTCCTAGTAGTTAGAGCTTCTACTGTTGTTGTGATATGTGAGTTGTGTAGTTGGGTGGACTTACTCCTCAGCTTATGGGTAGTGGGTGGTTATGAAGCTTGACTGTAGTTTTAGTGGAGAAGTGGGGTTTTAAGGAATTGCAAAACTGCTTAACCACCATGTATGTAATTAGAAGAGGAGTTCACCTCCAGTAATGATATGTTTAGTTTTTTCTTTTTATTTAAGTCCTCAATGATTAGAATTTTCATTAAACACATTAAATATTCCATTCATCTTGAGCATTTATTGGATACTGATTAGGCTCGAGCTAGCTGTCCAAGGTGGCTAGAGTATATAGAAGTTTTTATGGTCATTTTTCTTAATTTTAATTATTATTTCTATATATTTTTTATTATTTTTTACTATATTATACCATTAAACATATTTAATATTATTTTTTATTATATCATGCAAATAAATATCTTTAATATTATCATTTTATTAATTTAATTATTATAGACCAATTTGAAGTTGATATGTGCAATGAATAGATAGAAAACTTAATAGATTTGATAAAAGTAATAAAGTTTTGAAAATGTTAAGAATTTAAATAGAAAAAAAAAAGGTTGAGTCAAATAAAAAAGTAAGTAATCATTGAAGACTAAAGGTGTACTTTTCCTTATAATACATATATATATATATATATATATATAAATTCTCTCTTTGAAGTTTTGAATTATATTATCAATTTAGTTGACAATATTAACTACAAACATATAGGATTCAAAGAAAACTACAAATCCAAGTATTAGCTCTAAACCAAAATAAATAAGGTACATATAAGAGAAGTTCCAAACAGCATAACTGAACAATACACATAAGATATAGACAAGATACAATTGAAACATACCCATATTGTACGCTCATTCACTTCATAAACACCACAACCATGCATTCTCCCATGTTTCCATTGACCAGCATAGCGGTATCGACCTTTCTCCCTAGCATTAAAAACATGATCAGTAATATCTTAAAATGTTCTTGATGACCTTGACAAACACAAAGATCAGTCCAACAGAAAACAAAAATGATACGCAATATGAAAAAGAGAGAAAAGCACACCACTTAAAAACAGAAAGGAAAAAGCTAAAAAATCAGAGTCCCTTTATGCTCATCACTAAACAAGAGTCAAGTAGTACGTGCATCCTGCTCAACCAATATCCAAGCCCTGATCAATCATTGCAGCAAAAATGAGATAGCAAAAATGCAAGATTCGAATTTCCTCATGCTATTCAACAGACATTTCCAAAAAGATAAGCCACTTTGCCCACCCTTCATACATTAAGTTGATGAAATATCTAGTAAGATGGCAAGGAGGGAGGGTAGTGGTGGAGTAGAGTTAGAGATAGAGGGAGCATTGCAAGATTTCTATGCAAAAAAAAACACAGTGAAAAACTTACGGCTTTTTACCAAATTGTCTGATCCATTCATCGTTCTCATAGAAAGGGATTTCATAACTCCCCCCAGCTAGACGGACACTATCTTCTATATCTTTCTCCAGCCAGTCTCTGTCTTCTGGAGACATGAAGTCTCGAGAGAAAATGTGCCCTTCAGCACGCATTTGTGCTTCAAGCCTGTTAGTAAAGATAGTAAACTTGTTATGGGAAAATGCATGCTTAAAATAGCTAATCCACTAATTGTTCAGCTACATACTTGGAGCCAGGTAGGGGTTCTATGTTGGGTATGTCAACTTCAACCACTCCATGACCTTCCATGTTATTTTGAAGCCACTCACCTTCATACCTATAGAAAAAGAGAACTTTATGAAACAGTTGTTACATGGAAAGACTGGCATGAAAGCTGATAGACTATGGCTAGGAAATTTAATATTCAGTTTCTGCCAACATTAGGAGCTGCAATACCTTACAAGTCCTTGCTCAGCTATATAAACACCTTTTCCATGAGCCAAGTCATCCCAGACTGTGCCTTCATACCTAGAATAAAATAAAGAAGCTTGTTAAATTGCTCATTCCATGGGATAAAGGAACTTTCCTCTTTGAGAAACAAAACTATGTGTGAGAGATGTGAACAGAGAAAACACGGCAAATGAATTTAAACACCATATGTTACCTAGTCCATCTCTACACACATCACACAAACAAATAGATAGCAAACATGAAGAAAGTTTCTTATGCATAAGCAAAAACGATTATCTTTCCCTCTATCACATAGTTATATGATTTGTAAACAATTAGCATGTATTGGAGCCATACGTTTCTAGTTAAATTGCTCTGTATTAAACACAAAATACTTTTACAATCAGAAAAAAAAAAAAAAGAAAGAAAGAAAAAAGGGTAAACTTCTAGATAGTCTATGATTTTGGAAGAAATAGCCTTGGCAAGAGACGATGGCTTATCTTGTAATCTTCTACATACTAAAGTTGAAACCAATCAGCCTAAGCTGTTTTCCCATCAAACAGTGTGTATAGATTTATTGATACAATTATCTAGCAACTTTAGCATTGGCATAACATTGACATTACGCATAAAAGCACTAATATTATGTTTTGCATTCCAAAACCGAATGGAATGGAATATAAATAACACAATACTTCAGTTTTGTCATTCAATACATGTTGCATTTACTACTATGACCTGCATGGCACTAATTTGAAAGTACCTCCCTCTTCTCATTGCAGTCTTAAACAGTGTTAAACCTATTAACCGCTACTATTGTTGTGAACATCGATTGTCAACACTCACCAACCACTTCCATGACCTGTCATCATCTCCAACCCCAAGCTGCAATTAACTAGCTCTACCGAATTTCATTAAGACCTTAAATTTTACAAACATAAACCACTAGAAATATAAAAACACTTACGGCAAAACAAAATTGTGCCTTAAGCTATATCCCATATGCCAAACTCACTCACATGTCTCTCTAAAGATAAAATTTATCCATCCTATCTAATTTACCTATCCTTATCTGCACAAATCACAATATGAATAAATAAGGCAAAAAGGAGGATACATGTTACACAGCATTTTGCCATTGACACTGAATGGGACCGAGAAACTTTATCCCCTCCCCATAATCAAATCCAACCAGTTTGAGCTCAAACATCTTTTACATGAGAGAGCATGTCACCCTAGTATTATAATTTGCTTTCAGTATTACAAAATTGAATTTATGCGATCAACTAATGAGAACGTAATCATATATTACATTGTTTTAAGTTCATCATTTTACTCCGCTACATTTTCAACTCCTCTAATTTTTACACCTAAAAAGCAATTGCAGTTCATGCTTTTACATATTGATATCACTTATTATTTTTCAAATACTTAGCGATATTATAAGATTGTGCACCCACATTGTAATTAAGACAAATCCACCACACAAAACCACAATCCAATCAAATCCACACTGCATAAACATTCAAATTTAACCAAAACAATTTCAATAAAACACCACTTACGAGCTACCATCGGGAAAAATAAAGCTAACCCATTTCAAGAACTCCTCAACCCTATCCAACTCCTCAATAACCGCTTTTGGGTTCGAAATATCATAATGATTATCTGGTATAGCAGGATAAGGCTTCCGGTACGGAACATAAAACGGCGCAATAACAGGATCCTTCCCAGCCTTAATTTCCTCCCTCACAATGTCCCAATCTTCTTCATCCGCAAACACGGGGTCCCACCCAGGTTTTGTAGCTTCCAAAGGCGCATCCGCCCACAATTCTTTCAAATCCTCTTCTCTCCACTTCTCCTTATCCTCAGGAAAATCGAAAAAGTCCTCGTAATATACGTAGCTCTGGTCCTCTTCCTCTTGCTTTCGCCGCATTCGGCGGCTCTCTAGGATATTGGAGAAGCGCTTTATATTGGCTTCCGGAGTGTTGTCGGAATCCGAAGGGTCGGCGGTTTCATCTCCCGGGCGAGTGTAGATTAAGGGCTCGTCCGAATTGTCTGGGACGTAGTCTTCTCCTTCTTCGTCGGACGAGTACTCGGAGTCGTAGTCCAAGTCCGAGTCCGAAATGGGAGCTTGTTGGGGTGGAGCAGTGTCAGGGGATTGCTGGTCTTGTGGGGTTTCGGGTTCTTCATTTGCCATTATTGTTTGACAGGAGTTGGGATTGCAGAGGTTTCGAAGACGATGAAGAAGAAGATAAGGTGACAGGCACGAAGAGAGAAGAGAAGTAAGTGAAGGTTGAAGAGGGTTTAGCAGTAAAGAGGGGTTTTTGTACGGAAGCTTAGAACAAGTTTGGGTTTTTATACCATTTTGACTCGTTTGTTTGTTCAAGTTGATTTATTTTATACAGTTTCAAAAAAGAGAAAAAAAGAATATTACATTTTTAATCTAAACTTTTATATTTAGTTCTCAGTTTTCTTTTTTTTTTTCTTTTGAAGTCTTTCACATTTCCATACTTCTGTAAAGTATCCCATATATACTTAATTAGTCAGCTTCTAGTTGATCTACAAAAACTAATTTAATAAAAATAGTGATATTAAATACATTTAATTACGTAATATGATAAAAAAAAATACTATCAAACGTATTTCATCACATGATACAATAAACATATACGAATAAAAAAACAGTTACAAAAAAAAAAGGTGTAAACTCATACTTTAAAATAATTCAAAACTCAACACATGTCTAGAATAGACTAAAAACACAATAGAGCTTATAAAATAGACTATTTTTTGTAAAGGTTAAAATACATTGAAAAAAAATGGTGTAAACTCATAGCTAGGAGTGTTAGATGTGGCAAAAGATTGCTCTTAAACATTCTTGATTGTTATTCAATCTTTCTTCATTGAGTTGGTTTGATCTTTTAGGATGAGATTTTAGCAAAAAAAAAAAAATGGCATGTCTCTAAATCATATGAATCTTGCAAACAAGGAGGAGAGTGTATTTATAGATTTTAATGTTCGGTCTTAGCCGTCAAATGACTCTAGAGATCAATGATGAGATGACCCATTCACAACATTTGTTGGATCAATCCTATGATCAATGGGCATGATGTAAACTTCTTTAAAATATTTATAACTCCCCATAGGTTTTATCACAAACTGGTTCTTTCAAGGGCTTAATATAATCTAAGCCCAATAATCCTTCTAAATAAGTCTCTATGCTCGATGATCTTGTAGATAAGCCTATGGAAAGACTTTTTTAAGTATGCAAGCCAAAGGGCTTATAGTAGTTGAATTGGTCAAGTGATCCTTAATTCAAGTTATGGTAGTAGAAGAAATGGAAAATATGAAGTGAGAAAGTAGTATTAGGTTTAGTTATTTAGAGTTATTAACTTATGGGTTTGACTCTTTTTTTTCTTCTTTTTTATTAAAACATTTATTGGTCATGAAATTTAATATTGTTATTTATTATTTATTAATTTTTCTATAGTTGGATAAGATACCCTAAAACTTATACTTTATATACCTTAAAATATAGGTTTCAAGATAAGTATAGGATAGAAAAATCTCATACTGGTTTCTAACTTGTGAGAGCATGTTTCCAAAAAATTTGCATTTATAACCTATTTTATCACTCTTAATATTTATTAGAAACCTATCTCTCAAGCAAGGTATAAGTAGATACCCTATATGATAGAGTTACCTACTCACCTTTACCTCTTGTGAAGTCAAGTTGCAGAAAATAATCCTCCTTATACTAAAAGTAAAGAAAATCCAAAGCCCTATTCTAGTAATCTACTTCCTTTAGGCAAACATGCTCTCTCTTTTCATAAATATCACATACAACTCATTCATATTATTTTAGGTGCTACAAAAATCAAAATACCATCAGATTGCTTATTGAAGATTGTCGCTTTCATGATACAATATTCTATTTCATATACTAACATATGCTACCATATATTTAAACAATTCAAGATTAAAGTTTTATGAATGTATGGAAATAAAACAAATTTTTACCATAATAGTTTAATAAAAGAAATAGACATATAGTTATGAAAGAAATAAATGTAACTTCTAATAAGGATATTATAGACATGAGATATCTCGGTTATTATATTATGTGATAATTGCATATTATTTCATCAGCTAATTTTACTTTTGGAAGATCTAGTGTTGGATGACCACAACCAAACATGGAGATTTATTGCATGCAATCGCTGTCATTCATAGATTATTTTTTGAATTGTGTTCAATAGATATGGCTCTTTCTAAGCAGCAAAGAGGACAACAACATTGGCATAGGAAAGCAGTAGATCAAACATATGAAACATCAAAGCTTCATTGTAGATCTGGTCACCAGATTATATCAGTTGTTTGCCATTTAGAAGATGGGTTAGTGTAGAGAAAACAATAGAAGTTTCACAAAGGACAGTGTGAATTGGTGGATTATTCAGGAGTATGAATAGATCTCTGTATTGTTTGCTTTTAGTGAAAAAGTCAAGCATCCCTATCGAATCGATTGAACTTAAAGCGCTGAAATTAGGAGGCTTGCAATTGAATTTTTCAAATTGAACTCCTTATGGGTAGAAGATTGGATTATAGAGAAGATTGCTCTTATATGGAAAATACAATATACCAAATACAGTAGAACTTCACTCATCTTAATGCGTTACTTTCTCATATTTTTAAGATGATTTATTTATTTATTTTCAATTAGGTAGTTCTTATAGAGGTTTTATTCTTTTTAATAAAATATCAATTTCGTACGTTAGACAATAATGGTATTTTGTTGACATTGATGTAAATAAAATTTGGTTATTAACCAAAAAAAAATAAATAAAAATGCCAAGTTAAAACAATTGAAACAATAATTAATAAATTTTATAAGTATGACAATAAAATATTTAGTTATTTCAGCACAATACCTTGTAGTTACATCATTATTAACTAGCAGTCATCCATCTTATCGAGCCAAATCATTGTATTTGTCTTCACACCATATAATCGAGAGTTTGAGGGAATGTGGGTAAGTGATAAAGATAGGGGTTGTAATGGTGTATTTTACTTCTACCATACTACTTCATGAAACAAACACCATATATAACTTCTCCATACTTTACTTGCATACAGCTAGGAAACATTTAAAAAAAAGAATCTCTATTATAATCATATCTCTCTCTCTCTCTCTCTCTTTTTTAATTTCTTCACCCACATTGCTGTTGCATGATCCTACAATAGTAATACCTGTAGATATGCACATGTGATGTGTGTATATAAAATATATAAAAAAATTATTATTATACTATCTATTATATTTATGAGAGAAGTGTAATATTCGACTCTACATATTTCAATATGTAGTTCAATATTTTTTCTACCCTAATTTTCACACCATCCCCACTTTTTTTAGTAACTGTTTTCCTGAACTTTCTTTCCCTACTAAAACCACCCTCACTTATAGTAAAACTGCCTTTATGAGCCATCTTTCCCTAGTAAATAGACACAAAATACAAAACTTAATTTTATATAGTTTAACAAAAATATTTATAATGTAATATTGTTTTTTTTTTGGGTAGCATGATGTAATATTGTTGTTCTTTCTTTGATTTTCGTGCTTTTTCAAATAATTTATTTATTAACTTTTCGTTCTTTCTTCATTCACTATTCACTTATGTAGTTTAATTGTGGGATTGTCTTATGTTAAAAATTTATTATACCACTTTATTTGATTTTTTGTACACGCAGTGCAAGGGTACGTTTGCTAGTATGGAATAGTGGGAATAAGGGCAGAGAAACCTGAAATAGTAGAAAAAAATGAGGACGGAACAGTTAATATATAAAGTAGGTTGGTCCATTGATGTATATACGAATAATAATTTTTTTTATAATTTATATGTGTGTATATATAATATATATATATATAAATTAGATATGTGATGAATTTAATTTCGATTTTTATTTGAGATTATTAATTAACTAATGCATCTTATTGCAAATAATTAAGGAAAGACGCAAATAATGGAAGCTGCTAAACTTCCAAGATTATTTTTTCACCTTCCATATCTTTTCCCAGATTTGAAATAAATCACTATTAAAAATCAAATTTAAAGCACCATGGAAAAGCAAAACTTTCCGATTATTTTTCCGTACTGAATATCTTTTTCAAGATTTAAAGTGTATTATTATTGGAAACCAAATTTAAGGTGCATGCAACACAAAAAGAAAATATTTATAAATCTATCGGATAATCACAATCTTTTTGAACCAATAACGTAATAATTCTAATACCCTTTTTTTTCTTCTATTTCCTAATGCTTTCTTAGACTATAAATATATAATATATATATATAAGGCAACATATCATCAGGATCACATTCACAATCTTTCTCACAACCTCAGCAACACTGTTACTTTCAATTCTTCTTGTGATTATTTCCATCAGCGAGATAGTGTAAAGCAAGGAAGCCATGAATCCGATCTTGACTCCGATTGATGTCTTGTACGCCGAGCTGTTCGTTCAAACGGTGAAGACTAAATTTAAAGCCCACCAAAAGGAGCAACAACACAACACTGATGCTCACAAGGGTGTGGATACTAAAGATGACAAGAAGAATAACAGGAAGGGGAGTGAAACTTCAAGCAGGAAATTGCCGCTGCGCTTTGCGGTGGAGCTAGATGGATTGCACTGTTTCGAGACCATCGTCTCGTAATTATGGTCTGCGCACACTTTGATTTTAAGGGTAGGACTTGATTAATTAGGAGTATATAGGGAGTGAGGTTGGGTGATTTTCTAATGATGACTTCAATTCTTTGATTTATTCCATCCTTGATGATGTTTCGGTTCTGGAAATTTTCTCTAGCTTCGGTGAGTTCATTCAGGGCTTATTATTATTATACATTTGGAAACTATCATAATATAGCTCATAAAAATATACATATATATCGCAAATATTTGAAATCATATTTTGTTTAGGGATGTGATGCTACATTTATTATATGAAGCATTTCCCTGTGAGTCTTAAGAGTCCTATTTCATGGAGCGATAAAAGTTTTTTTTTTTTGTTATTCGAATATCGTGTAGGCTATAAACTAGTATTTTTAAGTAATAGGGTTTTTCTAAGGTCTAAGGTCATCCCTATTGAATTGATGGAACTTAAAGCGCTGAAACAAGGATCGGCTATTTTTTTTTTTCAGTAGTTGCATTTTTCCAATATTGATATAAAAAGTGTTAGACAATATTTATAACTTTGTTGACAATGATGTAAATAAATTTGGTCATTACCAAAAAAGTAATTAAAATGCCAAGTTAGAATAAATAAAACAATAATTAATAAATTTTATAAGTATAATGATAAAATATTTATCTTAGCATAATGTATTGTGGATGCATTATTAACTAGTAGTCATCTATATTATCGAGCCGAATCATTGCTTTGAGGGAACACGGATAAGCTATAAAGATAGGGGAAGTAATGTTGTGTTTTTCTTCAAACATACTTCTTCATGACACAAATACCATATGTAACTTCTCCTTATTTTACTTGCATACAATGATGAAACGTTAACCAAAAAAAAAAAAAAAAAACTTACATCACTATTACAATCATCTCTATTCTTTTAGGGACCTATGTACTCGCGATGTATGTATATAGAAAATATAAAAATCATTACTATACTAATAAATGAAATAGTGGGAAAAAATTGGAGGAGAGAGATAATAGTTATTAAAAAATAAATGAAACTATATATTAAACAGTTGGAGGCAATGGTGTCTATTCTTTTAATATAATAGTATATAAATAATATAGATAGATATGCAACAATAGCTCATAATTATATAATTATTAGTCATGCATATATCTGTGTGAGTATCAAAAGCAATGTATTCACAATACATATGTTAAAAGTAAATATCATACAGATATAAAATGCATTTATGTTATATAATAATAAATACTACCTTAGAAGTGTTTTTTTTTTTTTTTAAACCTATGGAGGTGAAGTAAATAAGGGGGGAAAAAGTCTAGATAAACGAATTTGAGCCGCAAGTTGTTGATGGTATATAATAATCAATACAAGATGATTGTATTATTACAATTATTACTCGCATTATTATATTTACGTACAGATACTAAGTGATTGGTCCACTGATATGTATACCAATAATCATTTTTTTTATAATTTATATGTATATATATGTGATAAATTTAACTTCGATTTTTATTTAAGATAATTAACTAAAGCATCTTATTACTAACAATTGAGAAAAGATACAAATGATGGCAGGGTAGAGTAAGAAAAATAAGATAATATAATTTTTTTATATCATATTTAGTATATATAGTATTAATGAAGGATTTTTGTGATGCCTCCTATTTGAATGAAATAAGTACCGCCCTAAACATAATAAACAAATTAGTTGACAAGAATTTTTATGTTTTATCTAGTATATTTTTATATACTAAAGATGACAAGAAGAATAACAGGAAGGGGAGTGAAACTTCACGCCGGAAATTGCCGCAGCCGCTGCGCTTTGCGGTGGAGCTAGATGGATTGCACTGTTTCGAGACCATTGTCTCGTAATTATGGTCTGCACATACTTTGATTTTAAGGGTAGGACTTGATTAATTAGGAATTAATTAGGAGTACATAGGGAGGAAGGTTAGCTAATTTTCTAATTATAACTTCAATGCTTTGATTTATTCCATCTTTAATGATGTTTCGGTTCTGGAAATTTTCTGTGTCTTATTATTATAAATTTGGAAACTACTCTTATGTGGCTGCTCAAATTACCAATTTCCTCTCAAAATTTTGATCCCTTTTTGGTCATAATATAGCTCATTAAACAAAAATATCAATCGACATTTAGCAATCCTTTCAGTTAATATCACAGATATTTGAAATCATATTTTGTTTAGGAATGTGATACTATATATGTTATATGAAGCATTTTCCTGTGGGTCATAGAGTCCTATTTCATGGAGCCATGAAAGTTTCTTTTTTTTTGTTATTCAAACATTGTGTAGGCTATAAACTAGTATTTTTTAATGGTAAGGTTTTTCTAAAGCTTTAGATCTCCTTTCCATTATGCTTAATTAGTATGGTTTGTAAAGCATATGCTGTTACAGTCTGATAATAGCTATAAATAGAAATATTTCAAATTATGTTATGATTTTCTCTTTAATCAAATCTAAATCGTATCACATTTAATCTATAATTTGTGTTTTTTTTCAAACTACTATTGCAATCGGAGTAGAGGAGAATTGAACTCAATGTCTCGTGTTGGCTGACCAATGTTTATGCAATTAAATTATATGGGCCTTATCTAATCTATACTATTATTAAGGAAAAACCTTTCCTTTTAGACTCCAATTTTAAAGACTACCTTAGAAGTTTATTTATTTGTTTATTTTTTGTACTTATGGAAGTGAAGTAAATAAGGGGGAAGAAGTCTTGATAAACGAATCTGAGCCACGAATTGTTGATGGTGGTTTCTTGAGGAAACTTGTGTACTCTCCTATGAATGCTTATAAATTGGCATAAAACTCCTCTAGATAGGGGGTGAATAGTTATAGGGTAGATAAAGTATATTGTCTTACTCATATTCTATCATGTAAAGCATAAATTCTCAAATTTTAAAATCAGAAATTACCTTATAGCACCTTGGAGTTATCTTGCATCCTATACCCTATAAAACTTATAAGTATCCCGTATAACCTATAAAGTGTGTCTTTCTTTTAATAAATTTTAAGCTTATATAATATTAAAAAATAATCTATTTGTGGTATTACAAGTTTTTTCATATATAGAACTTACGAAACCTTTAGCAAAATTTGTCATATTACAATTTTTTCATTCTTATCTTCATTATTTCCAATTTACGTAATTTTACTACTTAGTAAATAGGAAATAATAAGGTGAAATAATGAAAAATGTAAAGTTGGAAAGGGAAAGAATAGAAAATATAAAGTGAGCAAGGTAGTATTAGGTTTAATTGTTTAGAGTTATTAACTTATGAACATTCCTCTCCTCTTAGTAAAACATTTATTAGTCATAAAATATAATATTTTCATTTATCATTTATTTATCTTTATATGGCTAGATATGATGCCTTATAACATATACCTTGTATACCTTAAAGTATATGTTTCAAGGTATGTATAGGGTAGGTAAATCTCACACCTATTCCTAACCTTATGAGAATAGGTTTTCACTGTATCCATAATTTACTTTATAACTCTTAATATCTATTATGAATCTATTCAGTTGAGTAAGTATAAATAAATACCTACATGATGAGATTACTCGCTCACCTCTGCCTCTAGCGAAGTCAAATTGCTGAAAATAATCCTTGTTGTACTAAAAGTAAAGAAACCTTCAAAGCCCTATTCTAGTAATTTACTTCCTTTAGGCAAACATGCTCTCTCCTTTCATAAATATCACATATAACTCATTTATATTATTTTAGGTGCTACAAAAATCAAAATACCATCAGATTACTTATTGAAATTTTTTGCTTTCATGATATAATATTCTATTTCATATATTAACATATGCTACCATATATATTTTAAACAACTCAAGATTAAAGTTTTATGAATGTATGGGAATAAAACAAATTTTTATTGTAAAAACTTATCAAAAGAAATAAGTATATGGTTATTAAAAAAGTAATGTAACTTCTAATATAGATATTATAGACATGAGATATCTTGAATATAAGCTGTGATATCTGCATATTAATTCATTAGCTAATTTTACTTTTGGAATATCCAGTGTTGGACAGAACAACCAAATATGGAGATTCATTGCATGCTAACTCTCTCATACGTAGATTACTTTTTTTATTTGTGTTCAATAGATATGGCTCTTTTTAAGCAGCAAAAAAAGATAACAACATTGGAATACGAAAGCAGTAGATCTTACACATCAAACATCAAGGCTTCATTATTGTAACACCCCAAAACTCGAGTATGCTGCAGCTTGTCACATATTCTCATTTTTTAAGAACACGCAAAGGCTCGATCATCACTATTATCTAATATTCACATTCATGTACTCTTAATAATAACTATAAATGATCTACTACATAATAGATATTAATGAAATTTCCCATCCTCAATAATAAGTCATCAACATTTTTCTCAAATTAAACAGCGAAAGAGATTAACATTCACTTATAATAGAAATTCTCAAAATGACTGAATAAGAAATTTAACATATGTTTTTTCTTAGTCTATCTATTAATCATCATAATAGACGTATTATACATTCTCTCAATTATTCTAATCTTGAGTTGTCTCTCCTAGGATTTCAACATACCCCACAATTTCTCTTTAGTATCTGCAACAAAAAAATTTTCCCACGAGAGATGAGCTAATGCCCAATACAGTGCATACTTACACACACATATGCATGCTATGCCAGAAGCAATAACACATACAAGATGTAACATAATATTCATACACAATTTTATTTATTTTTTACAATCTTTAGCCAATACACAATCACATCTTAAACTTCATCACACATAACATTTACAAATATCCTTTCATAATCTTTCCACAAACAATATATATATACGAGTCTATAAGTCTATTACCATACATAATAATAATATATATATCATAGTAGGTATTCCTCACTATCTATGAGTCCTCACATATCGACCTTCTACATCACAATATTCCACATCACAACCTTCTACATACTACCTGAATCATATCAGTACACAACTCCACTAGGGACAACATCATATACTGATCATCGGAGTGCCACCTCAAGAACACCAACCCACACTCAGTTTCTTAGACCCAGCAAATTCACAATTACATGCACACCCAATCGGGTTCATTTACAATATTATTAAATCAACACATAAAAATCTAATTTATCAAGCACAAATAACAAACATGGTATATATGTACTTGACTTTGCAAAACTTGGTTTATCTTATACTTTTCTAGCTTCACAAGTCTTCCAAACCTATACATAATTCAAATTATATGCTTTTAGAATTATATTCCTATAAATATCAAAATGAAATAGACATGTTTCAACTTAACATGGTCATATTAGATGTCGTGTAAGTGAACACTAAGTAGTACACGACCATGCCAAAGGCCGTGTACATTTCTCTCTCTCTCTCTTTTGACATGGGTAAGATACGGTCATGTTAAGGAACCGTGTATCTCTCTATTCATTTTTTTTCAATAGGGTCTCAATATGGTTATGTTGAAAGGTCATGTATCTTTCTGCCAACTATTCATTAACATAATCTCAAAATGGTCATGTATCTCTCTATCCATTGTTCATTAACACAATCTCAACATGGTCATGTTGAAAGATCATATATCTTTTTGTCCACTTTGGTTCATTAACATGGTTTCAACATGGTCACATTGAGACACTATGTATCTCCCTATTCACTCTTTAAATTCAACGCGCCTATAACACAGTCATGTTGAGAGACCGTACATCTCATTGTATACTTCGTAAATCAATCCCTCAATTTGATTTTTAATAAATTTAATCTAATTGATCTATCTAATATGAAATTTACAATGTAATACATTAGTAGGTACACTTACTTGACCTGAATCGTTATTGTAATGGATGAATCGCTTATTTTGTACCTTACATATCACGTATTGATCTAGATTTGTAAATGATGTTAATCCATTACTCCCAACGCTACCATATACATGCGTAAATCACGATTCATAATCGTTGATCTATGTATTTACCTTGATTTGATACACTTGTTGCGGAGCAGTTGTCCTCTCCTCTTGTAGACGTATACAAGAAGGCTCTAGGGTTCTGTGAAGTGTGCAAATGAGGTAAAAAGGTGTTAACCCTAAGTTAGATTTACTTATATACCGAAGTCATAAAATTATCATCTTGTCCTCATTGCTTTAAACTATTTACCTTTTTGTCCATAGCTTATATATGCATAAAATATTTTAAGTAATTACAATTATGGAGCTAGTCACTAGAGTATTCCGGTTGTTCGCCATTTAGAAGATGGGTAAATGTAGAGAAAACAAGGGAAGTTTGACTAAGGACAGTGCATGAATTGGCGGATTATTTAGTTTTATAAATCGATTTCTATTGTTTGCCTTTAGTAAGGAAGTGAATCATTGATAAGTGTTAAAAGAACCTTATCTATATAATTTATTAAATATGATTTTTATGAATTTTGTGTGAATTTATTTTAAAAAAGATACTTAAGTGCTTAATATTTGATTTCACGGGTTAAATAGTACAAATTAAAGATTTAAAGAAGATTCAAGCAAAAACAAAGTGAAATTTGGGAAAATATGAGAAAAAAGTTATTTTTACATGTGGACAACCTTCAACATGACCATATTGATGCTAGTGCTAGGGAGCAAAAAGTAATAAGAATACATTATGCAATTGTGTCGTAGCCGCTGCACAAGTAGTGTAGAGAGTCATGTTGAAGTAAGAAATATGCCTAAAGAAGAAATTATAGGAATTTCGAAGTGCACAACCCCAAGTACGGTCATGTAAGAGGCTGTGTAAAAATCGCAAAGTTAAAATTTTATGTTTTTCTAAAGTGCATAGCCCCGAGCACGAGCATGCACTAAGTCGTGCATGCGACAAAAATTCCTAGACTATAAATACTCGCTTCATTACAAATATTAGGGATCTGAATTATTTTTTTCTCATAGCCACTCTAAAAACTCTACAAGAACAAAATCACACATTTAGAGAGCAAAATTGCTGGATCATTATTAGAAATCACAAAACGCTTATAGGACTTTATTCTTTTCATCATGAATTATTATTACTTCTCTAGATTTCTCATCATTACTATAGATTCTATGGAGGAGTAGATTTATATGCCTTACATCTTATGAAACTTTAAACCGTATGATTGAATTACTTATTGATTAATTAAAAGTTTATGTCTTTGTATCTATTCATATGTTTTACTGCTATATAATTAATTTATGCGTATAGATTGATTACATGTGTGATTCTTGTTAGATAGAGAGATGTCTCATCTAATAGGATAAATTTTCATAAATAGAAAGATTGCATGTTTTACCTAAAGATAGAAAAACTTCAATTTTTTACACAAAAGATTTAATCTTTATTTGGGAATTGTGGTCTTAATGAAATCTTATAGGGCGATGGTGAGGGAGAGGTATCCACTATTCCATGTAAGGTTATTAATTAATTAAATCGATAAGGTAATTAGTTTAATTGAAAATTCCTACAGTATAAAGTATAAACAATTAATTAATTAAAACCTTATTATAAGAAAGTTGGGATTTATAGTGGATCAAGATGAAAGGTATGTCTTTGTGATTGAATTCATTTATTGCAGTGATTATAATTAATCTTAGGGTTATTAGATTAGTTAATTAGTGAATTAATTTATTAATCTCACATTAATATTTAGATTAAATAGTAGAAAAACGGTAATACTAGTACAAGTTTTTAAGATCCTTGAGGACGACACCCGTTGTGATCTATATTACATTAGATAGGTGTACTTGCCTAATTAGGTCATTAGATTTCCTTATTATATGCTACTTTAATCATTTATTTTATTTGTTTTACTTCTTTCTACTCTCATTATCTATGGAATACTCTAACTCGTTGTTGTTGCTTTTGTAGTGCATGACAAGGACTCTCCTTTTAACATTCTTGATTTAAACCCTGACATTAAGAGAATACTTCGCAAGATTCGCAAGAATATAGCTGTTGAATCTTTTGGACAACTGTAAATCAAGGGAGGAATGTCTATTATAAAAGTCGCAACAACAGAGGAGGACATGATCAACTTTGAGGTTAAAACACTTAATGAGCAGCTTAACATTGTAGAAGAAATTACACCTTAGAGAGGATTTGAAGACTTGAATGTTAGTAGAGAGGCGAGACTGAGAACTTCAATAGAAGAGTCGCCAGTGTTGGAATTGAAATAGCTTCCAGATTATTTGGAATACACCTTTCTAGCAGAAGACTCTAAGATGTTGGTTATCATAGCCACTAATTTATTTAAAGAGCAAAAAGATCAATTGCTCATGGTCTTGAGAGCATGCAAGCGAGCCATCGCTTGGAAAATAGCAGATATTAAAGGTATCAACCCCTCTTTTTGCATATATAAAATATTAATTGAAGAAGGATTCAAGCCTATAGTACAATCACAATGTAGGCTCAATCTCAATATGAAAGAGGTAGTTAAGAAAGAAGTTATCAAGCTCCTTGATGAGGGACTAACATATCCGATATCAAACAGTCCTTGGGTTAGTCCAACACAAGTGGTGCCAAAGAAGAGAAGGATGACTGTGGTCCCCAATGCAAACAATGAGCTTATACCAATGCATACTATCACTAGGTAGCGTGTTTGTATAGATTACCGGAAGTTGAATGATGCCACTTAAAAGGACCACTTCCTGCTTCCCTTTTTGGATCAGATGCTAGAGAGACTGGATGGACATATGTACTATTGCTACCTTGATGGGATGTCCAAATACTTCCAAATACCAATAGCTTTAGAGGATCGGGAGAAGGCCGCCTTCACTTACCCTTGTGGCACATATGCTTATAGGCGAATGCCATTTGGGTTATGTAACGCACCAGCTACATTTCAACGATGTATGTTAGCTATATTTGATGATTTGGTAGAGAAAATTATAGAAGTCTTCATGTATGACTTTTTCATCTTTGGTGATTCTTTCTCAAATTGTTTAGAGAATTTAGAAAATGTGCTTACTTACTATGAAAAGACTAATCTTGTACTGAATTGGGAGAAATGTTACTTCATGTGTAAGGAGGGCATTGTACTCGGTCATAAAGTCTCACATAGGGGGTATCAAAGTTAATCGAGCAAAGGTTAATATGATTAAAAAACTTTCACCACCAAATTTAGTCAAGATTATAAGAAGTTTCCTGTGCCACGCTGGTTTTTACAGGTGCTTTATAAAGGACTTCTCCAAAATAGCTTGCCTACTAACTCGATTATTGGAAAAGGACGTTCCTTTCAACTTCACTCCTAACTGTAAGCATGCCTTTGACGTGCTCAAGGAACGACTGACTCATGCACCCATCACGATAGCTCCTAATTGGAACTCGCCTTTTGAACTCATATGTGATGTAAGTGACTATGCAGTTGAGGCGGTTCTAAGACAAAGGCAAGACAAACACTTTCAACCCATCTACTAGGCTAGTAGAACTCTTACTCATACTCAAGTGAATTATACTACTATAGAGAAGGAACTGTTTGCTATGGTATTTACATTTGACAAATTTCGGTCGTATTTAATTTTGTCCAAGGTGATTGTCTACATTGATCACTCTGCCCTGAAATTTTTGTTGATGAAAATAAACGCGAAGCCTAGAATTATTTGGTGGATTTTACTCCTATAAGAATTTGACTTAGAAATTCATGACAAAAAAGGGACCGAGAATCTAGTAGCCGATCATCTCTCAAGGCTTGAGAACCTCTGTTTAGAGGAGCTAAAGGAAGAAGACATTAATGACTCTTTTCCTGAAGAAAAATTATATGCAATTTGCCAGCTTATGAACATGAAGACTTCTTGGTTTGCTGACTTTGCAAATTATCTTGCGGCAAGAGTCCTCCCTAATGACTTGAGCTACCATGCAAGAAAGAAGTTTTTTTTTTTCATAACTCAAATACTACTACTGGGATAACCCATTCCTTTTTCGGGTTTATGGGGATCGAATCATATGGAGATGTGTCTCGCATGAAGAGGGGTGGCAAATCCTTGGAGAATATCATTTCGGTCCTACCGATGGTCATCACTTAGCCAACAGGATTACTCATAAAGTTTTAGAAGTCGGTTTCTATTAGTCTGCAATATTTAAAGATGCTCACCATTGTTGTGTCACATGTGATAGATGTTAGCGGGTAGGGAATACATCCAGAAGAGATGAGATGCCTCAAAACTTTATTTTAGAATGTGAGGTTTTATATTTATGGGGCATTGACTTTGTAGGACCATTCCTTATTTCTTCTGGGAACAAATACATTTTGATAGTAGTGGACTATGTCTCCAAATGGGTGAAGGCACAAGCTTTACCCACAAATGATGCCTGAGTAGTTATAAAGTTCCTTAAGAAGTTGTTCTCCCATTTTGGAATCCCTAAAGTCATTATAAGTGACAGGGGAACACATTTTGCAATACGCAATTGGAGAGGGTGCTAAGGAAATATGGTGTGACACATCAAATTGTTACACCTTACCACCCCTAGATGAGTGAATAAGTTGAAGTCTCTAATCGTGAACTGAAAGAATTTTAGAAAAAACAGTCTAGCATAATAGAAGGGATTGGGTCGAAAAGCTTGATGATGCCTTATAGGCGTACTGAACAGCCTACAAAACACATTTGGGAACCACTCTATATAGGCTGGTTTACAGAAAATCTTATCACCTCTCGGTGGAGATTGAACACAAGGCATATTGGGCAATTAAGTTGGCAAATTTCAATTTAGAAGCTAGTGGATTCAAGAGGAAGCTATAACTAAATGAACTTGAAGAGTGAAGGAGACAAGCATACGAGAATATAAAGATATATAAGGAAATGTTGAAAGACTATCATAACAAACACATTTGCCATTCAAGGGAGTTTAAGGAAAGGGACCAAGTACTTTTATTTAATTCTCGACCGAAACTTTTTCCCGAGAAGTTAAAATCAAGATGGTTTGGCCCCTTTTTAGTTAAACAAGTCTTTTTAGACAGTGTGGTGGAACTCAAACTCCCGGAGCATGAAAATTTCAAAGTAAATGGCCAACGACTAAAACTATAAATGGAAGATGGGACAATACATGAATATTGTGAGGAGTCTAAACTCCAATTAGTAGACAGTTAAGTAACTAAAGTGAAGGATGTCGAGTCAACAACATTAAAAAAGTGTGCTGCGTGGGAGGTAACCCATGATTAACTTAGGTATGTTAAGTTCCTTTTTGTTTTACTTTTACTTTATTAGGCTAACTTTGTTTCTTAAAAAAAAAAAAAACATGCAGACGTGTAGAGACGAATTTAGTTACTTATGTGGAGTAAGAGTCATCCTTAAGTGTGGGGAAGCACTAATCAAGTAAGGAAATTTGAGATCTAACTTTTCAAGTGTACTTGGTAAGTTATCCTCTTGTTCCTTTAATTATGTTAAAGTGCCCAATGAACAACTTCATAGATCAAGTAGCTTCAAAAAATATTATCAGAATCTTATACAATCTTGCACTACCTACACAACTTTAAGCATAAGCAATGTTCAAGATAGTGCACACCCTAGGAGAAGCTTCTGGGCAATTTTTCGCACCCTGCACGGCCCCGAACACAAGCGTGTAGGAGCTAGGGCACTTCGTGCTTTTTAGTAAGAGCTTCGGATCACTTTTTTGCCTTCTGCACAGCCCCGAGCACGGTTGTGCAGAAGGTTGGGCACTTTAGTGCCCTAAGGGGATAGCCTTGGACCACTTTTTCACACTCTGTACAGCTCCGAGCACGGTCGTGCACAAGCTCATGCAGAGCTTCTATATATATATCCATTTTTTTTTCACCTCTCCCAAATTATCTTTCATTTGGCTTCACTTTCATAAATATCCCTCTCCCCCCCCCCCCCCCCCCCCCCCGCCACAAAACTCTATCTCTGCACTTCACACATCCCCCCTCGCATTCTTCTCCATCTTCTATCAAACATCCAAGTAAGTTCTTCTTTCCATTTCGTTGTACATGTCAGCCTAAGCATTGTAATATGCATTTTTCTATCTATATTATTCTATTTGTTTTTTCTAACACACGTGAATGTAGTTTTGTACATAGGCAAGTGTGAGGTAGTGGTTGTTGCATCCTAAGTATCCTATTGTACTACATATCTTCTTCTTCCATCTATTGTGCTTTTATGAGATTTTTGGCTGCCTTATCATACACACACGATCTCTTTTCACATAAGGGTTCATCATAAATTTTTTTCTATGATTTCATAACTTTTGGGGCTTTCCCACTAATGTGCAATTTATTGTTGTTGAAGTCATTTGATACCAATAGCTCCATTAATTTTAATTTGTAGTGCTTATTTTGACAATCTAGGGTTCTTAAGCATGCACAATTGGGGTTTCTTGAAATTCTAAGAACTAAAGTAAAAATTCAATGGAGTTTTACTGAGGTTTTTGTCCTTTAATTGTCTTAACACTTTTACACGACCTTCTATACAACCAAATTCTCGTGCTCGTGTTGATTTGAAATTTTTACCTATTCTTAATCATGCCTCACCTGTTGCATGGCCATGTAAATGACCATGCTGACTGTTACAAACTACCCTATGTTTTTTATCATCAGGAATTGATGCCTATTTCAATTACGCTTTACTTATACAACTCTTTTCTAGATATTGTGCATCATTGTGACATATTTTCAAATTAAATTAAGTTATGGAATTCAATTTGGATATCCTTTGATCATGAACTCTATTATACTTTTTTTATGTAGATAAGGATAAAAAGGGCAACGATAAAGAAGAGATCACAAAACATCCCCACATTCCACCAACCACAAGAGCCAGCTTCTCGATCTCATAAGCAGCAGCGAACCCCTTCACAACAAGACGTTGTGCATGACGCACTTACCAAATACTTCGACGAAGATTGAAGTAAAGAACGATGCAAACAACTTGAGTCTCTTACCCTTGGAAACAATGAATATCTTGATTGGAGAATTCTTAGGGCCTATGGCATTGAAGAATGCATTCGCAAAATAATTAGTGTTGCACCCGAGGCTACCTTCTTTGAAATACAAGAGCCGGCTATAGAGAGGTTACGCTTGAGTTTTTCTCTACATTACAACTTGATCGTCACTGTCTTAATTTTTAGGTTTATGGACAGAAACATACATTGCCAACATATTGGTTTGGGCATTATTCGGGTTTGTACTATGTATTTGAAGTAAACATAGCGAGTTTCCAAAGATTGCCCACATCTTGGCCTGAAGACATGTTCACTCAACAATATTGGGAACAACTTTGTGAAGCGGAAATCCGTTATCACCCTTCAAAGTCCAAAGCATCATCCATTTGGAATAATGATCTAAAAGTGGTCCACCACCTCTTGGCACACACTATTGGAGGAAGAAAGAGTAGTTATGGGGTGGTAAACAATTTTGAAAATTTTCATCTTTATAGTATGACTAATCATTTTCAGATCAACATAGGAGTTGAAGTTGCCAAGTTCTTATATCGGCAGGTCACTGATCCTTAGGCAAAGGGGATATATTATAGAAGCTATATAACTAAATTTTTTAAAGGATACGACATCTTTCGAGCCCCCAATCTTGAGGAATCGGGCATCCTTACAACAAAAATTTCTGATGGCCCATTTCGGCTATGGGGGTTAGTCAAGTTACTTGATATCCACACTCCGTCAAAGTATTCAACTCCAACTAAAGGAACTTATACTTCTGGTGTTGCGTCGACTTCAAAAGCCCACCCTCTCGAAGATGAACTTCAAAGTTTAAAAAGAGAATTCCAAGAAGAGAGGGAGCTAAACAAGAAGGAAAGGAAGAAAAACAAACACTTTTGCAATGCAGTATGGGCATTTCTTGGACGACTAGTTGGTTGTTTCTCCCTATTACTAAGTGATCTCACCACATATGATTCCTTTCCTAACTCTACTTCATCACATGAAGATACTCTTACACCATCTAGGAGAAAGGGAAAGGACCCAATTATAGCTAAGTCCTCTAGTTCTGAAGAAGAAGATGATGAGGGTGACGATATTGAAGAGGATGAGGACAATGATGATGATGAGGGAGATGATACACCAGCCATAGACCTTGACGATAGCAGCGAAGAAGATGATTGAGTGTTGGACATTCTGTTACTTTACATTTTCACCTTCTATATATATTTTTTTCTTTTCTTCAAACTATTTTAGTTCTTTATGCTTTTAATTTGTACTTAATTGTGCTCCCTTCTGGGAAGTCTCTTTATCTGACTAGGCTGTGTGCTTATTCTCTTAATTAGGATAGACTAACTTTTAATTTTTTTTTTAGTTTGGTGTTTTCATTTTTTTTTAAGGTTTAATGATACATGACTTTTGCTTTACCAGAATTCCAATTTGTACGTGCTGACAATCGGGGAAGTCCTTAGTATCTTTTTTATTTATTTCTTAATTTTTCTTTTATCTCTTTTCTTTGTGTGCTTGCTTTGGAAAGACATTAAGGACAATGTCTTAAATAAGTGTGGGGAAGGGATATAAAGATAGAAGAATTAGGTTTTGAATTAATTATGTATCGTATGCTCTTGTTGATCAAAATTTTCCCTATTTATAAATTTGAAATTGAACTTTAATCTTGATTATTTATTATTGAAAAGTGGAAACCTTGAAACCATACTCATTAAAATGTAAAAGTAGTGACTTTGTGTACCTTACTCATCTATTGTTGGGCTTGGTATACTTAGCTAAAGTTTTAGGATGAAATCCAAGTGAGACAAATTTAATTGCTGTTTAATAGCTGAATTTAGAGTTATGAAGTAAATGGAAATCCTTACTTTCAAGTGAATTAGTTGTGTTTTTAAGTTAACTAGCTAGTATATTTAATATTCAATTATTTTAAAAGCTCTTTCAACCTTTTGTAAAAGAGACATGTGAAATTATTAACTTGGTAATTTTTCTTGAAACGGTCTCTTTGAAGAAAAAATAAATAACTATCAATATTGAGTCCTTATGTGTTAACTTAAGAGAGGTTCGATGGGGTTCCTTTAAAACCTAGTCACCTAAGGTCATCTGTCTTGAGATTGACCAAGCGATGAAATTACCATAACTTTAAGGGATATCAAAAAGACAGGTTTATCAAGTCTTGTAACTCGAGTAAATAAACCCGTAGGGATGCCCTCTATTAAGAGAATAATGTTTATTAACTTGGGTGATGAAACCAAGATTATTGGTTGAAAGCTTGTTACATGGGTTACTTAGTTCTATCCAATTACAAAAAAAAAAAAAAAAAAAAAATCTTTTATAGAGACTTGAAAGAAAAAGAAAAATAATTTAAGGGAATAATAGATGTCATATACTTTCACTTCTTGTTGTGGTGCTTCAAAAAATAATTGAATGGTTTATATACTTTTTGGTAAAGGACGAAATGCAACTAAGTAACTTGGGTTTTGCTTGATTAGTTATTTCATTCGTAACTTTGAAAGCGGTTGCTAAACAATGAGAATATTGATTTAACTTACTTGGATTAAATTTGAAAAGTCTAACTACTGTATGCCAAATACACATACAATTATGGTAGTTTTGAGTAATAAGCACTAATGAGTTACTAAAAATTAATCGAGTAAAGAATGCTCTTTGTGATTTGAATATTATAATGAGTATAATTTATGATAGAGTTTTTCTCTTGTTGTTATTTTATTTGCTTGAGGATAAGCAAATGTTTAAGTGTGAAGAAGTTTGATAAGTGTTAAAAGAACCTTATTTATTGTATTTATTGAATACGGTTTTTTTTTTAATGAATTTTGTGTGAATTTATTAAGAAAAAGATACTTAAGTATTTAATATTTGATTTCAAGGGTTAAAGAGTACAAATTAAAGATTTAAAGAAGATTCGGGCAAAAACGAAACGAAATCTAAAAAAATATGAGAAAAAGTGATTTTTATATGTGCATAACCTTTAGCATCGTTGTGTTGATGCTAGTGCTAGGGAGCAAAAAGTGATCAAAATACATCGTGCAATTGTACCATGGCTACTGCACAAGTAGTGTAGACAATCATGTTGAAGTAAGAAATATGCCCAGAGAATAAACTGTAGGAATTTTGGAGTGTACGACCCCGAGCATGGCCGTGTAGAAACCGAAAAGTCAAAATTTTATGTTTTTCCAAAGTGCATGGCCCTGAGCACGAGCATGCACCAAGACGTGCATGCGACAAAAATTCCCAGACTATAAATACTCGCTTCATTATGAATATTGGGGAACTAAATTATTTTTTTCTCATAGCCACTTTAAAAACCCTACGAGAACAAAATCACACATTTGAAGAGCAAAATCACTGGAGTATCATCGAAAATCACAAAACGCTTATGGGAGTTTATTCTTTTCATCATGAATTATTATTACTTCTCTAGATTTCTCATGATTACCGTAGATTCCATGGAAGAGTAAATTTATATGCCTTGCATCTTGTGAAACTCTAAATCACGTGATCAAATTACTTATTTATTAATTAAAAGTTTATATCTTTATATTTATTCATGTGTTTTACTGCTGTGTAATTAATTTATGCACGCGAATTGATTATATGTATGATTCTTATTAGATAGAGAGATGTCTCATCTAATAGGATAGATCTTTATGAATAGGAATATTACATGTTTTACTTAGAGGTAAAAAAATTTTGATTTTTTGTACAAAAGATTTAATCTTTACATAGGAATTATGAGCTTAATGAAATCTTATAAGGCGATAATGAGCGAGAGGTCTCCACTATTCCGTGTAAGATTATTAATTAATTAACTTGAGGCAGTAATTACTTTAATTGAGAATTCTTGCAGTATAAAATATAAACAATTAATTAATCAAAACCTTATTATAAGAAAGTTAGGGTTTAGAGTAAATCTAGATGAAATGTATGTTTTGTGATTGAATTCATTTATTACAGAGATTATAATTAATCTTAGGGTTATTAGATTAGTTAATTAGTGATTTAATTTATTAATTTTACATTAAGATTTAGACTAGATAGCAGAAAAACAGTAATACTAGTACTTATTTCTAAGATTCTTGAGGACGACACCCATTGTGATCTATACTATATTAGATAGATGTACTTGTCTAGGTAGGTCGTTAGATTTCTTTGAGTTAATAAATTTATAATTTGGTATGATTGGATAAATGACTCATTAAGTTTTTGGATGAACAAAGTAATACACTAAACATAATATACAAAATAATTGATAAGGATTTTTATGTTTTAGTTCAATAAATTTAATTTTTATATTATATTTTATATGGTATAAAATGCAATTTTTTTTGTTAGTACTTTAGGATAATTTTTGTTTAGTAACCACGAAAATATACAAACAAACAAAAGACAAAATGTTTTGTTGTGTTCCATATTACAAGTTTTTCGTAATCAAATGATAACTTAAATTACAAAGGAAAAGTAAAATTTTCAAATTATTTTTCCGTTCTCCATATCTTTTTCCGATCATGATAATTTTCCATCATCCGGCTCGAGCAAAAATTAAATGAAAGAAATGGATCCAAATAAGATTTAAAGTGTATTATTATTGGAAACCAAATTTAAAGTGAATCACAACACAATAATAAAATATTTATGAATCTATCGGATAATTACAATCTTTTTGAGCAATGACGTAATAATTCTAATACCTTTTATTTCCGAATCCTTTCTTAGACTATATATATATATATGTATATGTATAAAAGGCAACATATCAATCAGGATCACATTCACAATCTTTCTCACAACCTCAGCAACACTGGTACTTTCAATTCTTCCAGCGATTATTTTCATCAGCGAGATAGTGTAAAGCAAGGAAGCCATGAATCCGATCTTCACTCCGATTGATGTCTTGTACGCCGAGCTGTTCGGTCAAACGGTGAGGACTAACTTTAAAGCCCACCAAAAGGAGCAACAACACAACACTGATGCTCACAAGGGTGTGGATACTAAAGATGACAAGAAGAATAACAGGAAGGGAAGTGAAACTTCAAGCAGGAAATTGCCGCCGCCGCTGCGCTTTGCGGTGGAGCTAGATGGATTGCACTGTTTCGAGACCATCGTCTCGTAATTATGGTCTGCACATACTTTGATTTTAAGGGGAGTACTTGATTAATTAGGAATTATTTAGGAGTATATAGGGAGTGAGGTTAGGTGATTTTCGAATGATAACTTCAATTCTTTGATTTATTCCATCTGGAAATTTTCCCTATCTTCAGTGAGTTTATTTAGCTCTTATTATTATAAATTTGGAAATTTCTCTTATGTTGCTGCTCAAGTTATCAATTTCCTCCCAAAATTTTGCTTGTTTTTTTTTGTCGGAATACGGCTCATAAAAAAAACTATACTCTATTAAGCATATTTTGTTTAGGGATGTGATGCTACATATATTTTGTATTAAGCATTTCATAGAGTCTTATTTCATGAAGTGATAAAAGTTCTTTTTTTTTTTTTTTTTTTTGTTATTCGAACATTGTCTAGGCTATAAACTAGTATTTTTAAGTGGTAGAGTTAAATCTTTTATTCTACTTAATTAGTATGGTTTGTAAAGCATATGCTATTACAGTCTTATAATAGCTATATTTATGATTTTTTTTAATCAAATAGAAATTGTATTACATTTAATCTATATTTTTTTTTTACAAACTACTATTACAATTGGGGTGGGAGAGAATTTGAACTCAGTGCATCATGCTAGGAGACCACTGTTTATGTAACTAAATTACAAGGACCTCATCTTATCTATACTATTATTAAGGGCAAATCTTTCCTTTTGGACTCCAATTTTAAAGACTAACTTGGAAGTTTTTCTCTTTTTTGTACTTATGAAAGTGAAGTAAATAAGTGGGGAAAAAGTCTCGATGATCAAATTTGAACCACGAGTTGTTGATGGTGGTTTCTTGAGGAAACTTGTGTACTCTCCTATGAATGCTTATAAATTGGCATAAAACTCCGCTTGCTAGGGATGAGCAGTTATATGGTATATAAAGTATATTTTCTTATCCATATCATACTTTGTAAAGTACATATTCTCAAATTTTAAAATCAGAAGTCACCTTATTACCTTGTATCTCGTACCTTATATAATCTATAGGTACCCATGAAACCTATAAAGTGTCTTTTTTTAAATAAATTTTAAGTTTATCTGATATTACAAAGTAATCCAATTTGAGATATTACAAGTTTTTTATATATAGAACCTATGAAACCTTTAGCAAAAATTATGATATTACAATTTTTTTCATTCTTACCTTCATCATTTCAAATTTATGTGATTTTGCTACTTAATAAATGAGAAAGAATAAAGTGAAATAATGAAAAAAAAAGTTAGAAAGGGAAAGAATACAAAATATAAAGTGAAGAAAATAGTACTATGTTTAATTGTTTAAAGTTATTAACTTATAACCTTAGGCTCTTTCCTCCCCTCTTAGTAAAACATTTATCAGTCATAAAATATAATATTTTTATTATTATTTATTTATGCATATTATTTATTAATCTTTATGTGCTTGAACAAGATACATTATGACGTATACCTTGTATACCTTAAAGTATATGTTTCAAGGTAAGTATAGGGTAGGTAAATCTAATACGTGTTCATAACCTTATGAGAGTAGGTTTTTAGAAAATTCATATCTATAACATATCATGTAACTCTTAATATCCATTATGAACTTATTTAGTTGAGTAGGGTATAAGTGGATACCTTATATAATAAGATTATCTGCTCGCTCTTGCCTCTAGTAAAGTCAAGTTTGTTTCAATAGTTTATTTAGACAAGGCATCACATTCTTTCAATCTAGTTTTTTTTCAAGATCATTTATTTATTTTTTTTCAATTTGGTAGTTTTTATAGAGGTTTTATTTTTTTAATAAAAAGTCAATTTCTTACTTTAGACAATATTCGTATTTTGTTGATATTGATGTAAATAAATTTTGTCATTACCAAAAAAAGTAATTAAAATGCCAAGCTAGAACACATAAAACAATAATTAATAAATTTTATAAGTATAATAATAAAATATTTATCTTAGTACAGTGTATTGTGAATGCATTATTAACTAGTAGTCATCTATATTATTGAACCAAATCATTGCTTTGTGGGTAGTTATGGACCTTAGCTGCTTTCACTTGTCCTTAACTAAATGAGCCAACCTGATTTTAAGTACTCAAGTTACTGTATGTTTCAAGCTAACTTGAGCATAGGGTCTAAGTTTAAAATAACCTATTAACACCAAACTTGGTAAACGGTTGATTATCATATATCTATTTATGCACACACATACACACACATAATGTGAATTTTAGTTTAAGAATATAGTTAAAAATGTTTTATTTCCAAAAATTAAAATAAAATCACGATTTCCCCCCTCAAATTTATATAAATCAAAATCCAATTCAAAGATAGAACATCATATTCAAAAAATCGCAAATTTGTTTTTAAAACCGCATCCAAACTCCAAACACAAGAATAGAAATAAAATCTATACTCACAATTCTATTTCGATTTATTCCTACTATCAAATGTGCCACAAAGTTTTTAAAACTACCTCCAGAAAACACCTAAAAAGTTATAAAAGATAGAGGATGTAATGGTATATTTTCTTCAACCATACTTTCCCTTGAAAGAAACACCATAAATAACCGTTTTTAGATTTTACTTGCATAAAACGGGAAATAAGATTAAAAAATTACATTTTTACTATAATTATCTCTTCTCTTTTAGGCATAAGTATCACGACCCCATGATCCTCTACTAATAGTATTTGCAACAGTAACTCCTAGTTGTGTAGTTATCAATTATGTAAATATACGTGTATATGAGCATATATTAAAAGCAACTTATCCACAATGCATATATTAAAGAATAAATACCGCAAAGATATATAATACATCTAAATTATTATAATTACTTATGATTTTATATTCATGAACATATACTGATAAATATAATCGGTGCATTGACATGTATTCCAATAATTACCTTTTTTTTTTTTTTTACAATTTGTATGCATATATAATAAATCTAATTTTGATTTTTATTTGAGATAAAGAGCTATTATATTTTCTTTCATTTTTTATTTTTTTTCAATTACTATTACAACTATTGATGGAAGAGGAATCAAAATTTTCAGTTGAGGAGATTATACCGTTGTTTTACAGGGTTTTACACTATACCTTTTTTCCATAACTAATTACTTGATTGATTAGCCTTTTTAATTGTCATCAAGGAAGATAATACACAAGCAAATATTTCAAGATTATTGTTGGACTTTCCATTTCTTTTCCCAAATTAAATTGTATACCTACCGAAAACCAAATCTAAAAGTGTTTAGACAAGAAAAAAAAAAAGAAGGAACTTTTTGGATTAACTTTCCACTTTCTATATCTTTTTCAAGATTTAAATCTAATGTGTATCATACAGTTAAATAGCCAATATTGATATATTATTAGATAATAAATAAATAACATTATAATATTTATTTTCCTGTTTATTTCTTTTTAATAGTAACACTACATTTTCGTTTTTTCTTTTTTTTGGTTATTATAACGGAAGAGAAAGAGATTTGAACTTATCCATTTTACCAAGACAGCGGACCGTAACGGAAGGCTTTATAGTTTACACGAATTGTTTTGACCACGTCAACGAGTGCTAACGGCTTCGAGTTTTAGGCAGTTAGAGGGGAGAGAGGCATGCAACCAACTCCATGCAACACACTCTCACTCTCACTCTCACTCTTCTTCTCACTCTCCCTCTCACACTCTCACTTAGAATCGTTTCGGGTTTTTCTTTTTAGGGTTTAGAGTGTTGTCCTCTTACTCACACTTATTCTCCCATTATTCCACTCAAAATCCGTTACTTTTTTCAGTTTTCAACCCGACATGGACTCAATTCAACGCTACAATCAGGTAATTCGACACTTGCTATATTTAAAGTTTTGTGCTTTGCCATCAATGTATGATTGTTACTAGTGTCAAAGCTACAGCTTTGACTTGAATTTGCTCTAATAATATTATGCTGTTTCAGTGATGCATTAAATTACAGTTTTATTATATACATAAATGTGATTTTGATTTTTTTTTTTATGGGTTTTTGATCCTAGGTATATAGAAGAAAAGCGGAAACTGTTAATGCTATGGAGATGGATTGTCAAAAGCAGGAAGCTTTTGCACCCGTGACTCCTCTTAAACCAAGTAATGTGAATACAAGAAGGAAATTCCGGAAACCAGAAAGAAATTTTGAGAGCAGTAAATTTGTTCCGCAATGTCTTGATGAAGGTTTTCATAGTTCTGATGATGTGGCAATGGAAGAGATGGGGGAACCGTTTAAATTTGTGCAGAACGATTTGAGTGTTAAGGGTATAGAGGGTGATTTTGCTCTTGATGATGGTTTTAAGGGTGAGAATGGGTTTAGGAGTTGTGGAGAAGTGAAAATAGAGTGTTTTGATTTGAATATTGCAGACGATGTACATATAGTTGAAATCTGCAATGGAGAAGATATAGTGGAAAAAATACACAATAAAAAGGGCGTTCTGGACCGCAGTTTAGAGGATAATACTGGACTTGGAGAATTGGGACAGCAAATCTGTGGGGCAGAAGTTTGTTGCAATGAAGAAGACATAGTGGATAGCATTTACAGCAAAGAGAGGGTTTTGGATCATAAGTTAGAGGATGATACCGATGGCAGATTTAAAGGCTGTGGAGAACTGGGGCGGCAGATATGTGGTGAAGAAGCTTGTTGCAATGGAGAAGAAATAGTGGGTGCAATAAGTAATAGAGAGAGGATTTTGGACCAGAGTTTAGAGGATGACAATAATGATGGTTCCAAGGGCTGTATAGAACTAGGAGAGCAATTATGTGGAGAAGTTTGCAATGGAGAAGATATAGTGGGTAAGGATGTTTTGAACCAGGGATTAGAGGAGGATAGTGATGTCAGTTTTAAAGGCTGTGGAGGATCAGAACAGCTAGTATTTGAGGGAGAAATAGAGTCATTTGCTTCAAATGTATTGGGGGATTTGCATAAAAATGAAATTTGCAATGAAGAAAATATCTTAAGTAGAAGCCACTTGGGGGATTCCAATAATAGAATTTTTGGTTGTTTAGATGACGTGGGCAAGGGAGAGTGCAATAGTAATACAATTTTGGACAGCGATTCTTCATTGGAGCTCTTGAGTAATCGGGCTGATGAGCAGAATCTAAATATAGCAAGCATTGCAGTTAATAGCATGGTGGACATTTGCATTCTGAATTCACAAGTTCAGTGCAATAATGAAGTGGAAAAGAATGATAAGAGAAGCAATTCGGCTAAAGCTCATGATATCTTACAGATGCAGAAAAATATATTGTTGGCAGAATGTATGTGCCTTTAACTATTTGTATGCCTTCAATAATAATTTCTTGCTAATGAAAAATTTAGGTTGTTGTAAGGGGAGATACATTGGTTCTCTTTTATTAACTCAAAATAAAAAGTTGTTTCAAAGCATTTTTTTTCTTTCACTAAACCATAATTTTATCTGCAGGCAATCAAAAGAATCAAACAAATGATGCAGAACGAGATGTGTTTCCTCCTACTTGTATTGAGAATCATGAAACTCTCCATAAGGATCAACCACAGCAGATCAATACATTTGCTCCTTCAACACCATTTCAGACCCATAATCCGAACAAGAGGTGCAAAGTGAACATAGATTTGAATAAAAAGCCACGGAAGAAGCATCATATACCTAAAATAGTTTTCGATGGAAAGCCCAAGAGAACTCCTAAATCTAAAACTTCAAAGGCTGATTCGGTAAAAAGCTCTTTAGGTAAGAGAAAATATGTAAGAAAACAAAGATTAAAAGTTCGATGGGGCTGGGAGGAGATGTTAGTGGACTAAAGGAAGCCCATCAAACTACAGAAGTCGAGGTTGTTGTAAAAAAGGATGATACAGTGTTGCAGTCGAAGCAAAAGTTGTGCAGACGCCAACTAGATTTTAATGAGGGGAATCATTTACCAGATATGAACTTTGCTCCATTAGATTCACAAACTTGTAAACTGTTGTGTCCTGTGATGATGCTCCCTCTTCAAGGGAGAGAAGAGATACTGTTTCAACAACCTTGTTTTCCAAGTGAATTTAAGAAAAGGAGATCACAGAGGAGAAAGAGAGCAATAATTCAGCTATTTATAAAATCTGGGAAAAGGTTTAAAATAAGGCATGTTCTTCTTGTATATTTTCCCAAGACATTTAAGAAAAAGAGGAGTAGGAAGAGGCGAAGATACACTTTCATTTCTGGATCGTCTAAAGAAACAGACAATATGGAGCAAATGCATGATAATGCCCATATGCACATCTTTGAGAATCAACTGAAGAATGCCATCGATGCGGTACAATATCAAACAGCTAGTGCAGTTGATTTGCAAATACAGAACATTGTCCATATGCACATCTTTGAGAATCCATTGAAGAATACCAATGATTTGGTACAGAATCTAGATTGTAATAGACTTCCCAATTGTTATCCAAATCTTACTGCTCCTTTTAGTGGGTTGCTAGTTGAGGAACAAACTGTTCTTGATCCTGATACCACTAGATGTGCTGAAATGATTTCACATTCTAATGTACACATTGATAGGCAAGGTTTATTAGACACAAATTTCCATTGTCGGGAAAATAGTTTCGAATTGGATTCCTCTTCTCCCTTCGAATTTGATGCTCAAAATAATGGAATTATAGAAGATCAAAAGCATGACGACTGCTTGACAGGTTTTTTTCTTTTTAATTTTTTTCTTGTTATTTTTTCTAAAATTACATTTGAGAGAATAGACTTTCTGAACTTTTTGCAGGACAAATTGTTCCAAAACTTGCTGGTTTAGATTGTGTTGATATGCAACTC
Source organism: Laguncularia racemosa (assembly GCA_037954665.1). Taxonomy (NCBI): domain Eukaryota; kingdom Viridiplantae; phylum Streptophyta; class Magnoliopsida; order Myrtales; family Combretaceae; genus Laguncularia; species Laguncularia racemosa. Next base: position 70,265 of record JBBMOL010000324.1, on the reverse strand, counting down.
ATGGCAGTACCTCAAGATATTCCTCCGCCTGTTGCTGAAGGAGGTGCTATAGTACCTTACAAAGGAGGTGATATAGTACCTTACAAAGAGGTCAAGAAAATGAAAGCACCTAAGGTCATGTTGGACTCAGTGACAATGGCAGAGTGGAATCGGTTGATGCTAACAAATGTTGGTAGCGATGGACAGGAACGAGACCATGAAATGGAGAAAAAGTGGGAAGAAGAAAGACACGTGTTTCGTGGACGAGTTGATTCATTCATATCTCGCATGCATCTAATCCTAGGTAGTTAGTGGTTCACAGCCATTTATAAAGTGAAGATTATAGAATTACAGATGGTTAATTGATAATCATGAAGAGTTAAAGTAGATAGGAGAATACTATATAGTAAAAAAAAAAAAGAAAAAGAAAATATTAAAATTGAATTTTGTCAAAAGGAAGAAAATATTTATATAAACAAACCAAAGAGCATATTTCAATTCAATTGTTGATGCATTTATTACATTGAATGATTTTAAAAATGCTCTTTTTACAGGGGATAGGCGGTTCACTCCATGGAGAGGCTCTGTTGTTGACTCTGTAGTTGGAGTTTTTTTGACTCAAAATGTGTCGGATAACCTTTCATGGTAAGCCAAAATTTCTACTAGAATTTCTCTTATTGTTTATTTTATTGAGAAGGATGGTAATTTTGTTTAGATGGTTTCTCATACCGAAGTTCCATGAAATGAGAATGTCACATATAATTTTGCCATGTGTTTCAGTTCAGCCTTCATGTCTCTTGCCGCTAAATTCCCATTGAAGTCCCAAAGTACATTTACGAAGGATGTGAACGATATTAATGTTCATAAATCAGAAATAGCAGGAGAAAGTCACAATGAGAAATTAGAAAATGAAAAAGTTGTTGAGTCTTCAATTTTGGTTGAAAATCAAGATGGTAAAAATTGTATTGATACATCGATGCCTGCTACTCATCCCTTCAATCTTGGGAGCTGCACAACTTTTGTCAATAAATATGCACATGATTTCAATCTGGAAAATGCAAATAAGCTTTCGTCATGGAATGAACATGACCCTTCTTCAAAGAGTTGCATGGCAATGGGGGTTGTGACTAATGAGACAAGTATTGGAGATACACAATTTGATGAAACTAGCAAACCTACTGACGAAATGGAAAGAGGAAAGGAGATAGTGCAAAAGCTAATCTTGGATGTTAGTAGTAAGAAAATGGTACAGTGCACAAACCAAGAATTGGACAGTGTAAAAGCAGAGCAGCAAATATCTACACGTCAACCACATAAAAAGAAGGTTAAGCAGAAGAAATCCAATCCCACTGAGTGGGAGCATTTAAGAAGATGTTATTCCACTTATGGGCCAAGCTGTTTTGAACATAGCGATTCAGTAAATTGGGAAGCAGTTAGATGTGCAAAGGTTACTGAAGTAGTTGAAGCAATTAAAGAGCGTGGTCAGTATGAAGTGATCTCTGGAAGAATCCAAGTAAGCCGAGCACCCAATTTGTTGTAAACCAAGATTTAGTTATAGCTTTTTTCTGACAATGCTTGTGGTGGGTCATTGATTTTGCAGGAGTTTCTTAATAAATTAGTCGTGCAACAAAAGAGTATTGACCTCGAATGGCTGCGACATTGTCCACCTGATAAGGCAAAGTAGATTACAAGAGCTGCCTTAGATTTGTCAATCTTTTGTATTTTCACTCCGTGAAAATGTAACTTTTTTTTTGGCTCCTACTTGCAGGCAGTACCTTCTAGAAATTAATGGACTTGGGTTAAAAAGTGTGGAGTGTGTACGGCTTTTGACACTTCAACATATTGCTTTCCCTGTAAGAGATCAAGTTTTCTCTTTAGATAATTTTCTAGTATTGATTTCCCTCAATATAAAGCAACTCTATCTATTCTTTACCAGGTCGATACAAACGTTGGTAGGATAGCTGTGCGTCTTGGTTGGGTCCCTCTCCAACCACTTCCTGAAGATTTACAGATTCATTTGTTGGAAAAGTAATTCTGTCTACTTATATGAAGGAAAAGCATAGGATTCTTTCTGGTCTATATATAGAATAAAAAGAGAGCTAAAGCAATAAGAAACACTAATTTCCTTATCTTACTTGTTTAATTTGTAGGTATCCTGTAATGGACGACATCCAGAAGTATCTTTGGCCACGACTATGCACTCTCGAGCAAAGGACACTGTATATCTTAAAAATTTTCCCTAGTCCCTAGAACTCATGAACATGAAATGTTTTGCATGGTGCTGATTTTCTTCAAATTCTTTTGATAGGTATGAGCTGCATTATCAGTTGATTACTTTTGGGAAGGTATGCCTCTTTATTATTATGTATACAATGTGTGCTGATGAAGTTAATCTAGAGTAGCCAGTATTGAGTGCTTATTGCAAGATGTTTGCAGGTTTTTTGCACGAAGAAAAATCCCAACTGCAATGCATGTCCGATGAAAGGAAGTTGTAAGCATTTTGCTAGTGCATTTGCAAGGTTAGTGGTCCTTGAAACTTCTAACATTTAGATGAATTATTATTAATACATTTACTCAACAGTTGGCGGTGGAAAAGTTATTTTAATGAATCTTGCAGGATTTATGTCACCTCTAATCACATCTAAACTCCCATTTCACTCGAGTCACAGTATGTTTATGCAATACTAATTTACTATTGTGCCTATATACCATCTGGTGAATAGTTTTAAATCTTTAGATGTCCTTAGAGCATATTGTACACGAAGTTGAAGGGTTCAGGGTGTTGAATTATTTTCTTCATCTAACTTCCTGAATAGCATGGGATTAAATATTTGATTTTGACTCTTTGCAGTGCTAAGCTTGCCTTACCTGCTCCAGCAGATAAAAATATGGGACCTCTAGTAGCTTCAAGAGAATCGTATGAAAATCTTCTTGTTGCTTCAAACGCAGCATGGCCATTGCTCCCTGCTGTAGATACATCTCACTGCACACATGCAACTTGCTATGCCAATCCTATCATTGAAGAGCCAGATTCTCCTGAACCAGAATGCAACCAAACAATAACGGACATTGAAGATTTAATAATGGATATTGAAGATTTATGTCCTGATAATGATGATGAAATTCCAACAATAAGACTCCATTCGGGGAAATACAAGGAAAATTCATGTAGCTGCTGGGATGAAGTTGGTAAGGTGCCAAAGGAAATGTCAAAAGCCTTGATTGCTTTACCACCAGAAGCTGCATCTTTTCCTTTGCCCAAATTGAAAAATGTTGCCCGTCTAAGGACGGAACACCAAGTGTAAGTTTGCATTAGATTATCTATGCAATCAAAATGTTTTTCTTGAATAAATTGATAAAAATTTTGGAGAATAGCCATGGATACAAAAGGGTGAATTTTTCCAAGTCTGTCAACCATTTGGTTTTTTCATCAATCAGTGAGACCTACTTGCTATTCTGTGTGAGAAAAGATTCCCATATAACAAGAAAAGGGCTCAAATAGGAAATTGTTATATGATTTCATCCTATCTGCCTTATGCATCCCATATTAATATATATGTTCTTACAAATTAGATAGAAAAATAATGCCTGGTTTGAGACACTAGAATGAAAAAAGGAAAATAAATCTTATATTTAGCCTTTGTGTTGATTGTACTTTTTTGCAGGTATGTACTTCCAGATGATCATCCTCTTCTTGAATCCGTAAATACTCTTCCATATACCTCTTAGATTCTTGTGTTGCTCGATAAACTTATATGACAAAGTCTCTAACTGACTGTATGCATGCAACAGTTTGAGAGGCGTGAGCCTGAGGATCCTTGTCACTACCTTTTTGCTATTTGGGGACCAGGTACAAACAATTTATAGTGTGTTTAAAAAGGACAATTGTGCTTGCTATATAGTTATTATAGCCTAAATATGTACTAAAATAAATTATATAAATGTTTTTCACCTTTTTCTCAAATGAGTTATTTATAAAGTAAAACAACAACAACAAAAAAGATCAATTATGATTTCCAGGTGTGGCCATGCATGTTTATGACTTTATGTATTACTGTAGATAACATTGAATCAGCTGCAAAACGCAGCCATTCCCAACTTCCAAGTGAAGTCTCCATGGAGGAAACATCGCTTCAAGAGGACAGCACTTCCATGGAGAATTGTGAAACAATTAGAGGAACAATTTTGGTAAGAACACTTCTATTGTTGTGATTTTAATGTTTCATCTTTGGCAAAAAAAAAACTGATACTTCAACGCATACACAGATACCTTGTCGAACAGCAATGCGATCAAGATTTCCTTTGAATGGAACATACTTTCAAGTGAATGAGGTGATAATATAATGGAACATAATTTTTCTTTATTTTTTATTTGTTCCATTGTCATATTTAGCGCCAAGACTAATCTATTACATGCAAATACACATTTTGTTCCAGGTCTTTGCTGATCATGAATCAAGTTATCACCCAATCAATGTTCATAGGGTTTACTATGGAATCTTCCAAGGAGGACGGCATTTTTTGGATACTCAACATCGGCGATTCTTCGAGGTATGCTATCTATCAGACATCAGTAAGCAAAAAAATTAATTTGGGCTACTATGGAGTAATCGACTGTATCATCTCTCAAACAGATTTGTCTGAAGAGAAAATTCGAGGATGCTTTTTGGAAGGTATGCATGCGTAATTTCCGATTTCAGCTAGGTACAGCATATTCTCATGTGAAAGGATGGTTGGCACTTTCAATTCATATATATTGTGAAAGAATCCCTTTTTGCTCTTACCATATATACTAAAGAGGATTTGCTAGTAACCACCAAGGCAAGAACTAATGTACATTGTGCAAGCTATTCTCACTAGGTATATGGGTTTTATTGGGTGATTCATGTGCCCGGAGATAGCTGGTCATAATATGGCCGTGTAGCGACCCATCTACTAGGTCTGATTCTTGAACCTGTTCCAAAATTCCTGTAACTATCTTGTACCTGTAGGTGTGTTGCTATGCCGTCTCTGAATTAGAGATAAGGCAAATTTTGCTAATATTGAACCTGTAACTCCAACCTGTATGAAATTTTATAAACGTCCTATAAAATGGTGCTAACAACGCTATCATTTTATATCCACATCATATTTAAACATATGTACTTAAAATTTCCTATCACATCATATATCATATATATATACACCATTGGGATCTGCATTCCTGGTAAATAAGCACAGCCCATGTTAATCCTATAACCTTAAGTAGCTCAAAAGATTACAAATCCAACCTTATACACACAAATATTTACATTACAATATGAAGATTAACACCTATGGATCTTATTTACAAGCACTACAACATCATGTACAGGACAATCTTATTACAAATAACAAAGGCTCCAAAATGGAACTAAGGGCTTCTTTGCCTCTATTGACGCTCTCCAAAAAACCCGAGTCCCCAACAACTTATTCTTCAGTACCTGTACCTAAGGTTAGCAAAAACACTAACCCCTCAGCTTCTTAAGAAGAAAAGTGAGTACAAAATCAAGCAACCCAGCAAAAACAAACAACAAAATCACATAATAGTAATCAACAATATTATCAAATACCTCGAAAGTGATTACTCAAGCAAGCAAGTTTTCAACTCAAAGTTATACTCGCAAGAAACCCAATCTAATTTATTACATTTTAACATCACCATGATCTTACTTAATGATATTTTCCCTGTAATTCCATTGTGCTAAACTCATAACCTTTTCATTGGAGACCATTTCAATCACTCCTGTTTACTCACAGTCACAAATATTTTTAAGTTAACCCAGGCAAAGCCTGTCAACTGGTAGATAAACTACCCTCATGTACTTTTCAAAACTTAATGTTTTCCCAACCAATTAAGACATCCTTATATACTCTTTTTAGTTAGAAACATTCAGTTCGCCTTTCACCTGTCTCGAACAAAAAGGGTGACCAGATCCCTATAGGTCATGAACCGGGCCGGTCCATCAACCGTGCCTCAAACCCATCCGGGTCGACTCAAAGGTCGTACCACAAACTTATTAGACAGGAAACAGGACTTTTCTTACATTAAGTGTTTTGGGTTAGTAGGTACTTATAGCCTAAACCCCATTTTATTATTCATTTAGATATTTCATCGTTACTAAGACAACAATAGTATAAACTCAACTAGTCATATAAACCCCATCTAATAAGCTAAAAATAACCCAGCCTTACATCACAATTATGAAGCATTCAATAATTTAAGTTCATTACATCACATACAATTAGGAATAGTATAATCAAATCCCGCACCTAACTCTCATTCTAGGATTTTCTAGAATGTTCTCCCCCCCCTTTTTTTTCTCATAATCCAACCATATCATGGCATACAACCAGCCATCAGCAAACCAATGTAATTCAACAATCATCCTACATTGATCACAGTAAGTGATTGTACAGGGTAATTTCAGCCAACAACCTACATTATCAACCACTTGTACCCAAGAGAGGAGTTAAGGAGGTACTCACCTGAAACAATATATGCCAATTCAAACAGTCGCACCGGCCAAATTCCTTTGTCCTCCTTACTTAACAAAAATACCCGAATCATCAATATACCAATCAATGTTACCTCATTCACTCTATTGAAACCTAAATTGCTAATTCAGTATTCCAAATCCCTAAATTCCATCATAACCTCGTATAATTACCATTTCCCTATAATTTCTAATTCATATATATATGGGTATATTACGCTCTATTATATATTAATGTAATTAAATTTCGATCTGATTCTATATTGAATCGTATGGTTTTAAATTATCAAGATCTTGCATCGAACACTCCCGTTTTTTTTTCGTAACTAACCCAAGCTTCTTAAAATCATATTATATTTCAATGAATCTCAACTGAACATCAAATTCAACTAATCAAATCGAATTCCCTAATTTTGCTAAGGACTTAATTCGGCTAGAACAAGGCAATTAGCTTGAAAAATTTACTAAAAATAGAAAATGACTCCAATCTGAATAATTATTGATTTGGTGATCTAATAAATCATATAAGGATCTTATATATTAAACATTACATCAAAAATACATCATTTGGCCTATTCATTTTCCAATTTAATTTACGACAAGAACAGAGCATTTCTTAAGGACCACATATTTTTGAATCAAATTTTAGAAAAATAAAATTATCACATTAATATTCATACAAAATTATGCCAGAATACAAAAAATCATAATTTTTCATCAACATTTGATATTTTTAACAAAAATAGGAAGTTTCGAGCGTTATTAGGGGTTGCTCTGTTCACCAGCCTCTGGCCAGCAAAGCCAGCAACCACTGTGTCGCCGGAATCATCTCCCACCCAAAACCTTAACCCTAGCTTGGCCTAGTAGCAGCTTTACCCTAACCCCTTCGAACAAACAGACAAAATCCTCTCCTATTTAATTTGATTTTTTTTCTTCAATTTCTTTAAATTCTTGTTGCATCATACTTCAATCTTGTTCTTTTTCCTATCCTGATGATTGCATGTTGAAAATTTCAATTTCAATTTGCTCAGAAAATTCGGATGAAAAGGAAGAGTTTTGGTTTCTTTTTTTTTTTTTTCTAATTTTTTGATGATTTGTTTTTTCTTCTTATTCTAATGACTCTCTCTCTCTCTATTATAATATAATATTACTTACTTAATTTTGTTGATATTGGATGAAGGTGTTATTCTACATTTTATTTTCTTTCTCTTTTATTTATTTATTTTTAGCTATAATATAATATAATATAATGTTGACATATATATATATATATATATCCATATAATTCATATTATTATATTATTATTTTATTATATATATTTATTTTATTTTTAACATATAACATATATATATACATTTATTTACTTTTTATATATATATATATATTATTTTAATTTTAACATTTTACTTAAGTTTAGTCCTCACAGGTCGTGACCCTCCATTACCCAAAAAAAAAAAAAAGAACTAATTTACATCGGATACTAACCTCATATTGTGAGGCATATTTCCCAAATACATACATTTTTTAGATGGTTTTTTCAGACATGATTTTGAATGTGCAGGTTTCATTTGCGTTCGAGGATTTGACCGGAAAACTAGGCTTTCCAAACTGCTGTCAAGAAGATTTCACTATCCGGTCCGTAAAAAAGGCGGGAAAGCAGCATCCGCTGCAAATGATGATTAGTCTATTAGTACTCATTGTTTGTCACCCTCTAATCCATTTTTGAAATTATTGCGTATATTCTTCGATTAATTTCATACAGGAGTGTCTTTAGATACCTTTTAATCTTTACTTAATAAGAAAGTCAAATCAGGCAATTCTTCATTTTTAGTGGACATTTGTTACATTATTACATAGATCATTTCAAGTATCCCAAATTCCCAAATATATAATAAGAGCCTATTTTTTTAGCACATTCAAAAGTTTGACATTCTTCTATTTTCATATTTTATTGTTCTTAATACAAAAGTTTATGCTAATTTTTTTTTTTGGCCAAAATTTTATGTTATTTAGACTTTGTTTGAAGAAAAGAAAGTGAGGGAAGTAGTCTTCATGAAGTGAAAATGATTTTTAAGTTTGATCATAATAGAATATAGTAAGATAAGTTTCGGTAATACCAAACAATCCCTAGTCGAATAATTTTTTTTTAAGTCAAACATAAATAACATGCCATAATTATTCTGAAATTCACTCACAAGCCATAGGTGGTGTTTGGTCTCTTAGTTTTTAAAGAGTATATAAGTGAAAGATTATTTCAAAGGTTTTACGATTGCTATTGGAACTCGTTAGTCCAAAGCTTTCAAGCATGGTTGACCCCAAAGTGAAGGTATCAAAAATTGCAGGCCAGGGGTAATATCAATGCATTTGTTCTTATTATTCTTTTCCAAACACGAGAATGGATGCTTTTCACTTATTAAGATTCTTTTTCCAGTCAAATATACTATTTAGTGCTCCTTTTGTTTAAAGGAATTTATGTATTTTCATATGTTCCTTTACAAAAGGGTAATTAAGTCAATAGAAAATGTTTTCCTGGTTAAGAAGATAATAGTTATTTTGTGAATGACATTCCTTTTCATTTCCGTAAGTGTGGAAGTTCGCTTGGATAAAATATGTGAAATATAATTATCACTAAAATAAAATAAGATAACATATTGTCCATTATAATTAGAACTATATTGATATGGTAACAAATATATATCATATATGATTTTTTTGGCCAAATGTATCATTCTATAAACAGTATATCGATAACATATTATGTAATGTATATTGTAATATTATATATATTAGGAAATGTATGTTAACATAATATTATACATAATGAATGTGGAATAAGATATATTATATATTAACTAATTACTGATATTTATTGATATAAATATAATACTATAATAACAGCATATTATCTAATGTAAATTATCTAATATTATGTATATCAGTTATCTAATATGATATATTGTATGTTAAATATTAATTATATTACATTGAATATTATGTTATGATAGTCTCTAATTGCTTAAGATGATTGTATTATTTATACAATATAATTATATCATATTTAGTAATTATAATAAATATTATATATTAAATTGCTAATTATTTAATATAATGATGAATATTTATAATATATAACATTAATAACATTATATGAAATCCATTTCATGTGAATATAATTTATTACTATAACATATTCTATATATATTTGGGGATAATATTATATATATTTATTACAAAATATAATATAAAATGTATTATTTGTTAATTATATCATAATATTCCATTTCAAAAGTATGGAATTATATTAATATAAATTAATATTATATTACTTATAACTTCATCATATTAAATAATAACTAATAATCACAAATTAAGTAATAACAAATAATCTTAGTATATTATTGCATACTATAATATAGATAATAATTATATAATATTATTCTTTAAATTAATTTATTTTGATATAATTTACTAAATATTTATATTAATAAAATTATTATATTAATAATGCATTATTTAACACAAATGATATAATATACTATGCTACATGTTTCTCTTAGTAATTATGTTTAATAAGAAATAGTTGTAATTTATTATTAATTGTTATTCTATTGCTAAGTTATATTTTATATTAACGTATATATCAGTTAAACAAGATAATGTGCCCTAGATTGTTAAACGGAAAGATTGGTGTGTTGAAATTTTTATAAAATATTTGTTGGATAAATCATTTGAAGTGTACCCAATATAAGAACCTCTATAAGATTTATGCAACCTCGTCATCAACATTGCTTGTTTTATGAAAACCGTATTTCACATAAATGTGTTTGTCTACAAAAGAAATCTTATGTCAAAAATTGTTTTTTTTTTTTTTATTTAAAAGAAACACTCAAGTGTTATATTCAGAAAACGATTTTACTTTTCATTAAGGTAAGTTGTTTTTTAGAATTTCACTTGCACAAATAAGTATAATATAATATTATATGTACATATATACTGGAAAAAAATACGTATGATATCCGCAAAAAGAATAAAATTTATGTTGTGTATAGTAATCCATATTCATAATAAATAATTTTATAGATCCTATATGGATAAGATATTATGTAATTTACATTACATGATATTATACATAATATTACATAATTTATGTTGTAAATTATTATATATTACAAATATGTTATATATGTATCATTTATTAACTATGTTACAAGCAATAATTGTTATTAATACAATACTATACTAATGATATGCTATATATTGCAAGTTATTTAGTGTTATATTTATTAAATATAATGATTGGATAAAAGCACATGAATAAAAGTAATAAATTTATTTAAAATATTATTACAATTAACACGTTAAAAGATATGTACATATATGTTGTTATGATAATAGGGTAAATACTATTATTTAATTATGAAAAAAATATTATATTAAAAAATCCTTATAACCTTTTAAAATATAAAAACAAAATTTTATATTGTTTTGGATTATATTAAAAGTTACAACTATTTTAAAAGGTGTATCACATGCACAAAAGGATACGTCTTTTAAATAAAAGTTTTCAAAATAATATATACATACATACATACATATATATATATATATATGTCAGTACTGGATACTCCCCTATCGCCTAGCTTTACGGTGAACTAGTATTTCTCGGAATCCACAGATGTTGAAGTTTTCCACTAGGAAGATTGGTGTTCAGGTCCTAAAATAAAATTATTCAAACCTAACTATATACTCCCCCCTTGGCTCTGATACCATAGAGACCACAAGATCGACTAGGGGGCACCCACGGATGGGTGGTATCAACTGCTAACACTAGGATTTATGGCTACTTAGCCTAGCTAACTAGTCAACAGCTTCGAAGAAGACGCCACCTCAGTAACATGAACATTTGTAGATGATTTCTTAATCATCTTTTTCTGGTCTTTTACAGGAGACCTTGAACCTAAAGCATTGGTAATAGCCTTTATTAATTCAAGCGTTATTACCACATTAGTGTTTAAACTCACATTTCCCTCAACGGGTTGTTTGGTCATTAGTCTAGATGAAGTAGTTGATTCTTCATCCCGTTCTTTGATCACTAATGGCACATTATATATATGTATGTATGTATATATATAATAAGATAAAAGATATATTATACCATTAATGATTGATGTGGACAACAAATTTAATATGTTTTTGGATATTAGATATCACTAAATATTAGTTAAGAACATTGGTGTTGACCTTGGGTGGTTAGGTTGTTAGGGGTTATTTTTGGATCATGCATGCTACAACATAATTAATCGGGTTTGTGCTTGTTGTAGAGGTGAGTAAGTATAGGATGAGTTAGGTATAGGGCCCTACTCGTACTTTATTTTATAGATATAGATTTTCAAATTTTACAATTAGAACCTACCTTGTGGTATCCTAAATCACCTTGAAATTTGTATAATTTTTTTAATTATATTTTTATAATATTAAAATTCTTACATAATTTTTCAGCAACTTGAAACTATTAAATGTTTCCATAACACCTGTTCATTTAATTCAATGATCACACATTTTCCATGAGTTTAGATATTGATAACCACATTCCAATCTCATATTTTCTTTTAAATAAGTAATTACATAGTTTAATCATCTTTAAAAAAAAAATTCAATTGTTCATAGGACATTTCAATTAAGGGCCCAAGCCCATACCCAGCATTACATAGAGGGATCGTCCATGTGCCTAAGTGACGGCCTGGCTTGTCTCTTCGTAATCCTTAGACTCAATCGATTGTAGATAAGGTTTGTTGCAAGCTATTAACTCTTATAACTACCCACTCTTCTACTACCTAGACACTCCAATCATGCGGTCAGGAGCATACCCCACGTTCTTCACAACCAACCACACATCGACATTCTCTAGAAATACCAATGACCATCTATGGGTAAAAGGGATCAAAACTTCTTAGCTCTCTTACTCTCTTTACATTAATTTCCTTACTTCTACTAGCATTTTAACTTGAGCATCGAAGTGACAACATTAGATAGCTTCTGGCACTCCCCATAGCTCACTATTTCCTTATGTTCTACAAGTTCACACATCCTTCCTAAATCTTCAAAAAACAATAATAAACTTTGAAACTCATCAATCCACATAAGCCCCAAAGCAATATCTAAACACTTAAGATGATCTATCACACACACACAAAGGAAAAAAGAAAGAAAACAATAGAAATAATTAAAAAACAGAAATAGGAAATGTAACATGCATGCAAATTGGAGAATGAATCAAAACCTATAACATTAAAGAGTAATATCAATGAAGCAACATAAAATAACTCAATAAATACTATAAATTGAAAAATACAAAAGAATATGAATTAAAAACATGTATATGAAGCTCAATGTTTCAATTTTTAAGCAATGTGAACTAAAATATGTAGATAAAGGATAAGGTTTTGATTTTTATGAGAAAATATTATGTATACTTTTCTTATGGCAAAAAAGAAATAAGCAACAGGAAGAAATGAGATAAGAGAGAAAAATCCAATATTGTTTATGGATGATGGGTTTGAACTATAACTTATATGTTTATCTTCTTCTTATTCTCCTTCTTCCTTTTTATTTTATTTTTATAGAATTTAGAACTTAGAAAGTATAAATATAATATTATTTTACATCCATCATCGTGATTTAATAGACATGTATAAGGTATTTTAGAATTTGCATCTTCTATGTTATAATATACAGATTCTATGTAGGTATAAAGATTCTATTGAGTAATTTAAGAAAGATTATATTTAAAATATCTTATAGTTTTTAATAGCCACTCGAGATCTATCTAGTGGAGTCAAATATATAGATTAGTACAATAGGTTTATCTACTTAGCCTTGCCTTAAACATGGATTAAATTTTTTTTCTATAGGCTTGAAAGAAAAAAGTCTGATTGATCAGTGTTAGGAACAGAGAAAAAGAAAAAAAAAGCCTCCCTATGCAAACCTTAGCCCCCCACGCTTGACCACCTCCTCGGTGCCTCCAGCTACGACGGCGCTCGATGAAGACTCTTTGGAGACATATTGTGGTGCTGATCTTTCTCCATAACAAATTAAGAAGTCCTTTTCGAGTCACTTTTGAAAAGTGAAGTTAATGATCGTAACAAGGTTGCTGTTAGAAGAGTTTCGACATAAGGAAAGCAAGTTCTCTTTTCTTATCCGATGAAGAAGATCGATCGGCTGTATCCCTTGGACTTGCTTTATCAATGGCTAATATGAATGTCTCTTGGTTCTAATTTAGATCACTCTGCTACGCTTGAAAGTTCATCTGTTAATAAAACTATTAGCTCTTTTGCTAACAAGATCCTCTATATCAGGATGGGAATGTCATCCCTAAATAAAGATTACGGATCAAGAAAATCCGATCAAGAGATGAAGTTGTAAAAGAAAATCAAAGGTAAGGGGTTGCGGTCGATGGAGAGTTCAAACAAATGCCAACCATTTCCCAAGTCAGATGAATTGGACCTATCTCACTAAGCACTTCAAGAAAACTGTGAAGGGAATCGGGAGATTGATCAAGATGTGCAGGCAAGCAGAGGGTTGTGCAGTCAGAGGTTTAATACAGATGGAAACATAGTTCGTGTCTCTAGAACATCGAGAAGAGGAAAGACTTATCTTCTGATGTGAACGTTTTGATTGAGCCTTTGAATCAGCACTTCCTCACAGAAGAATCTGAAGTGTTGGCAGTAGCAGAGAAAAATATGGAGAAAAAAGGAAAGCAATGCGAAGGAGGACAATGTGATGATCTGATTCATTGATTGATTTTCAAGCTTTATACATAAATGCAAAATTTGCTAACCAAACTTCCTTGATTTCTTGGAAGTTTGTCAATCAAACTAAGACTAGAGATAAGCTCCCCCATGCTTCCTTACCAAACATCAACTACAGGAATGGAGGATGTCCTATTCTTACAGATAGTACAAAAGATAAGATAGCACACAGTACTTACATCACACACAAAAAAAAGAACAGAACAGAACAGAGGACAGCAGGTTCACGTCCTAACATGAAGGAAATGTAGTTGAAGTAACTACAAAAATAGCAGAAGATTTGCGAGACAAACATCTTGTTTCAGAGCATGATTTTAAAGTGTGGGTAAATTCAATTTCAGGCTTTTTCTGTTGATTATTGTAAGAATGATGCAGTAATGATCACGACAGAAACATCTAAATTCAACTCACTGTTATTTGTTTTTGTTATACATATATATACATGTTGATTTTATTGAGTTACAAATCTATTATGTTAATCATGTTGTTGATTTGAGTTGATCCGAATTGCTGTTGTTGTTGTTGATCCTAATCTGTTTGTTGTTGTTGTTCTAGATTGTTGTTGTTGTTGTTGATCTGGATTGCTGTTGCTGCTGTTGATCTTGATCTGTTCCTGCTATTATTGTTCCGAATCTAGTGCTGCTGCTGTTGGGTGTTGTTGAGCTATTGTAGCTATTAGGTGTTGATGTTTATCATGCCCCCACAAGATGGATGGTGGTACAGTGAGTCCAATCTTGTTGATGAGGTGTTGAAACTGAGAGCGAGGAAGTGGTTTGTTGAGTGCATCAGCAAGTTGATCAGATGACGAGATATGAGAGATACGAAGGAGACCCTATTGAACTTGTTCACGGATGAAGTGATAATCAAGGGCAACATGTTTCATGCGTGTGTGGAAAATAGGATTTGAGCATAGGTTCATCGCCCCAACATTGTCATAGTAGATTATCGGAGGTTGGTGATTAGACAAGCTGAGTTCTTGAAGTAAAGAGCAGATCCATCTTAGTTCAGCTGTTGTAGATGCAACCGCTCTGTATTCTGCTTCAGTGAATGAACGGGCAACAGTACGTTGTTTCTTGGAGCTCCATGAGATGGGATTGCGGTCGATGTAGACAATGTAGGCACTGGTGGAAGTATAGTCATCTTTGTCACTAGCCCAGTTAGCATCAGAGAAAACATGAGGATGCTGAGCAGACGATTTGCGAAGAGAAATGCCATGAGCTGTGGTGCCATGAAGATACCTGAGCATACATTTTGCAGCTTGCCAATGTGTAGTAATAGGTTGGTGCATGAAGTGGGACAATTTGTTGACAGTGTAGGCGATGTCTGGGCGAGTGAGGGAGAGATATTGGAGGCTTCCAACCACATGACGGAATTCCTTAGGATCAGTGAGGGGCGAGTCATCTCAGAGAATTAACGGAGGTGAAACCGCAAGAGGTGTAGTTACCGGTTTGGCAGCGGTCATATTTGTCCGATGAAGGAGGTCTTCAATATATTTCCGTTGATTGAGAAACAAGCCAGTGGTAGTCGGTAGGACTTTAACGCCAAGAAAGTAATGGAGGAAACCCATGTCTTTGATGGAGAATCGAGTAGCAAGGGACTGAATGCGTTTGGTGACAGCTGATGTGGAGGTAACTGTAATGATGATATCATCAACATAAATAAGAAGAAAGATAATCGTGGTGTGAGACCGAAGGATGAATAGAGAGGAATCTGCCAGGGAGTTGTGAAAGCCGAATTGGAGTAAGTGTTGACGGAGTTCATGATACCAGGCACAAGGAGCTTGTTTAAGACCATAGATTGCTTTACTAAGTTTGCACACGTGATGAGGACGATCAGGATCAATGAAGCTAGGGGGTTGAGCTATATAAACTTCTTCATTGAGAGTACTTTGGAGAAAGGCATTGTTGACGTCGAGTTGATGAGGCGGCCAACCATGGTTTACTGCTAAGCTGAGAATAAGGCGGACGGTAACTGGCTTGATTACTGGACTAAAGGTTTCGATGTAGTCCACTCCAGGGCGTTGGTTGAACCCTTTGGCAACTAGGTGTGCTTTGTACCTATCAAGAGAGCCATTAGGAAGCAATTTAGTTCGAAAAATCCACTTGCAACCAATGATATTGTGATGAGGTTGTGGGGCTGTGAGTTCCCACGTGCCATTACGATTGAGGGCATTGAATTCATCAGACATGGCAGCCCTCTAATTGGAGTCTTTAAGAGCTTGAGTAATGGTTCGAGGTTTAGTGAGTGAAGGAGGAGGTGGAGCAGTGGCAAGAAGATTGAGTTTGTGAATTGGTTTGCGGATGTTGTGTTTAGAGCGGGTGATAATGGTGCGAGGAGGATCAGGTTGTGGGGAATTGACAGTTGACGCATTGGGGTCAGGAGTGGGGAGAACAGCAAAGGGTGGGGATAAAGAGGGAGGAGGAGATGGTGGTATGATGGGGAGATGAAGGGAGCACCAGTCCGTGGGTGTCAAAGAGTTGGTGTGGACAGGTGTGGATTGGCGAAAGGGAAAGACAGATTCAACAAAGTAGACATGGCATGAGACATAGATTCAATCAGAGGGTGTGTGAAGACAGAGGCATGCACTTTGGGTGGAGGAATAGCTGACGAACACACATGGCAGTTAGCAAGGTTCAAGTTTATGTTTGATGTAGGGGCGTAGCCAGGGATAGCACAAGCAGCCGAAACTACGAAGCTTGGTGTAGTTGGGTGTGGTTGCAAAGAGTTGGGAGGCCAGAGAGAGGTTATGAAGTGTTGGAGTAGGAAGGCGATTGATGAGGTAGACAGCCGTGAGGAAGGCATATGTCCAGTAGGTTAGCGGCATGGAGGCGTGCGAGAGGAGTGTAAGGCCGGTTTCTACAATGTGACGGTGACGACGTTCAGAGTAGCCATTATGTTCAAGTGTGTGGGGAGGGGTGGTGAGGTGAGTGATGCCGTGAGTGGCCAGATAAGGGACAAGAGCCTGGTATTCGCCTCCATTGTCCGAGTAAAGAGTCTTAATGGTGCGAGTGAACCGATTTTCAACCAATGTCTTGAACCGTATGAAGACATGGAGGACATTGGATTCACGCTTAAGAGGAAAGAGCCAGACGTATTTTGTGTAGTGATCAACAAAGATGACATAGTATTTGTAATTTTCGATAGACGTAATAGGGGATGTCCATACATCTATAAATATAATTTCAAAAGGAGAGGAAGAGGTTGAGGTGGATGCAACAAAAGGTAATTTATGGCTTTTATTACAATGACAAGAAGTACAAGTAAATGGAGAGTGCTTTAAGCTAGATGATGTTAAGTTGCTGGAGTGAAGGAGTTGCTTGAGGATGGGTAGAGAAGGATGGCCAAGACGGTGATGCCAAGTTGTAAGCGAGGTGGCAGTGTTGGAGAAGGCAAGTAGTGGCGGAGATGTGGGAGGCCAGATATAGATGCCATCCTTAGTGCGACCTTGTAGGAGAATGGTGCCTGTTCGGAGATCCTTCACATAAAACAAAGAGGGTAAGAATTCAATAGAGGCGTGATTAGATTTGCAAAATTGAGATACAGAGATAAGGTTGCGATGCATGGATGGAACACATAGAACATTATTTAAGGTAAAGGAGTGAGATGAGGAGGGCAGAGAAATGGAACCGGTATGAGTGACGGGGAGTCCGGAGCCGTCACCAATGATGATTTCATCTGTGCCGTCGTAGGGACTGTGGAGAGCTAGATTGTTGAGATCAATGGTGACATGGTGAGTGGCACCACTGTCCAGCAACTAGGAGGGAGGAGTTGTGGTGGATGCTGCTGTGTTGGCTTGCGTCTACTGTGATGAAGGCTACTGAGGGTGATATTACTGTTGTGGATACGGCTGTGTGGACAAGGTGAAGGGAGTGGGGGGTCGTGCGTGGGGGTGTTGTTGATGAAATAAAGGACAATAGGCGACTACATGCCCTTGTTGACGACACCATTGGCAACGGCCAAGGAAAGGACGAGGGGAGCGAGGTGTGGTGAGGGGAAACGATCGGGGAGGAATTGGGGTTGGAGACGTGGAGAGAGGGGTTGTGGGGAAGGACCGATGTAGACGTTGGCGATGGGGCCAGCGGTTGGAGTGGACTTGGGAGGTGTGAGCCGAGGTAGGGAGGGTGGAGGCTGGGAGGGAGGTAGAATGGAGGGAGAGCTCTTTGTTGAGGAGTTTCTCATGTAGTTCTTCGAAGGTGATGGGGGTGTCTCGGCTATTAACGGCATCAATGACAGATTGATAAGAATCATCTAATCCATCAAGAATTTTGTCAATGAGGTCTTCATGATCCAGGGGTTTTCCAAGAGCTGCGAGTTCGTCTGCATGGATTTTGATGGATTGCATATACTCAGTGATCGAATTGGAGCCTTTGTTGATATGTTTCAGATTGTCTTTCAGTTGTTTAATGTGTCCACGGGTGGGTTTGGCATAGGTGTTTGCAAGGATTTGCCATGCTTGGAGAGAGGTGTCAGCTTGAGTAATTAGAGGGACAATGTTGGAGGAGAGGGTGCCAACAAGTGCTCCGAATAGCAGCTTGTCTTGGTGTCGCCAGGTGAGATAGGCTGGGTTCGATGTGATGCTATCATCTGTTATGACAGTGGCCGGTGGTGGTGGATGGGAGCCATCGATGAATTTGGACAGATCATATCCTATGAGTATGGCTTCGATTTGGGTTTTCCAAGAGAGATAGTTAGAGTTGTTGAGTTTGATGGAGTTGTGGATAGTGATCATGATGAGGGGTTGGGTTGGTTCCATGTTGTTTTGGATGATGGTTGAGGTATCTTCTGGAGTCATGGTCGTGAGATTGGTTGATGAGGATTTGGTTTAATCTTTGGTGCTGTGGAGAAGCTCTGATACCATGTAAGAATGATGCAGTAATGATCACGACAGAAACATTTGAATTCAACTCACTGTTATTTGTTTTTGTTATACATATATATACATGTTGATTTTATTGAGTTACAAATCTATTATGTTAATCATGTTGTTGATTTGAGTTAATCCGAATTGTTGTTGCTGTTGTTGAACCTAATCTGTTTGTTGTTGCTGTTCTAGATTGCTGTTGTTGTTGTTGATCTGGATTGCTGTTGCTGCTGTTGATCTTGATCTGTTCCTGCTGTTGTTGTTCCGAATCTAGTGCTGTTGCTGTTGGGTGTTATTGAGCTGTTGTAGCTGTTAGGTATTGATGTTTATCAATTATAACACGAAGATTTGTTATTTTTCGAAACAATACTCTTTCAGGTTCAATTGAGGAAGACAAAGAACAATTGGTCACTATCACTATGAATTAGCTTCTTAAACTATCGTCTAAATGTAGACTATGCTAGTTGAGAATTAAAGGAAAAAGCTCCTAAACCACTAGTTTCATCTCGTTTCCTAAACATGTGGACTAAGCATGGAATTTTTTTTTGGGAAGTTGTTGAAACTTGCAAGAATCATGGCTTCATTAAATTTCAAATAAATCTTCAGGTTGAAAGTGGTGTTGAGGGATTGGAACAAGGTGGTGTTTGGAAATGTCTAAGATCAAATCAAAAGCATCGGAAGATCATGTGCAACATAAGACCGCAACCCAACGCCTAGTAACAGGTATAAGCTTTACAAAACCCAAAGCACATTTTTCTTTTCAGCTAGCCTGGCGAGGAGAGACTTTAATGCGCCAAAGTTCTCCAATTGACTGGCCATATAAGCAACATAAGACTAAAGTTAATGTTTTGTAGAAAATTATTGAATTTGCTTGAAATGTAAGCTTTCAATTTGTTTTTTTGGAAAGCAACTCAAAAGTATTTTGAGATTTCATTGATGTAATCGTGCATTTAGTTAATAGGACTTTAATGTCTCATTGGTTTTACGTTGTAACATAAGATCTAAAAGAAGCTGAGTGGATTCATATGTTCTTGTTTAACGTTACTGTTTGCTAAGTGTCTAACACATAACTACATATTTAAGTTGTTTGCAAATGCTTCCCTTTAATAAAGAATTTGAGGTGTAGTTTATTATAATTTTGCAAGGATGAGCTTTTCCCACTGATCTTTTCTGGAAGACCGTGTTCGCCCCATGACTTTGCAGGTTAAGGAAAGGAAAAGCTACATACAACAAGATGAAAGATTGCATTTTAGTTCAAATAAAGAAGAAAATTTTTAGTAGTACAAACGACGTTGGCATCCATTTAACGCTCATACTATGTTGGGAATGAAGAGAAAGAGGAAATTATTGAGAATGATGTTATTGATATCAATCGTGTATGTGGTAGGAAAGTACACGGCCAAAGTACACGGTCATGCATATGTGTACAGAAACGTACAGTAAGTACACGACCAAAGTACACGGTCGTGTATCTCCTGACGGCTCTCCACGATTGTGATATCTGTAATCTTTGTAATTTAGGTAGATAGATATTTGGAGATATTCTTATTTATTGACTTAGCTAATGTGTAGGAGTAAGTTTAGGAAGGAATAGATAACATTCTCGTGTATATATATATATTCAACATATGGAAGAAAAAAATCAAGAGAGAAAAAAGAGGGAAAAGATTTCCTCAAACCATGTTCCTATTGTTCTGTTTTTAACATGGTATCAGAGCCTTGAACACAATAATGGCAGGAGAAGAAAAGAAATCGTTGTCACCATACACATTGTATGCGAATGACAATCATGGAAATATAATAACCTAGGTGCAATTGAAAGAAGACAATTATGATGAATGGTCTAGAGCTATTCGGACTGCTTTGAGAGACAAGAAGAAATTTGGTTTTCTTGATGGAATTGTGACTCAGCCTGACGAAAACTCGGATGAGTTGGAAGATTGGTGGACTGTGAATTCCATGCTTGTATCATGGATAATGAATACAATCGAGCCAACGGTGCGATCCACATTGACGCACATGGAAATTGCAAAGGACTTGTGGGAAGACATCAAAGATTGTTTCTCTGTGACAGATGGTGCACGAGTGTAGCAGTTGAAGACGAAACTTGCAAATTGCAGACAATAAGGAATGTCACTCATGAGTTATTATGCCAAATTGAAACAATTGTGGGAAGAACTGGCAAATTACGATGTGATATCTGCGCGCAAATGTGGGGGTTGCAAGTGCAATATCGGAACTGAAATAACTAAGAAACGAGAAGAAGAAAAACTTCATCAATTTCTGATGGGGTTAGACAATGCCTACAGCACAATGAGGACAAATATCCTGAGCTCGACACCGTTGCCTGGTGTGAGTAAGGCATATTCGTTAATGTGCCAAGAGGAAAGGGTTCAAAATATCTCCAAGGAAAAGGAGATTAAGAATGAGGCTGCCAGTTTTATGGTCCAAACCAATGAAGGAACCAAGGACAAAAGCGTTGTCTGCACACATTGCAATAGAGAAGGACATTACTCCACGGGATGCTTTCAGCTTATAGGTTATCCCGCTTGGTGGGGTGATCGGCCTAAAGCAGTTGGTAGAGGTCGAGGAGACAGTTAGGAGGCAGAGGTCGAGGCAAGATGATAGGAAGAGGACGGAGCGGTGCTCGAGTTAATGTTGCTCAAGTGATTGAGGAGCCAAACACAGAAACAAAGGAAGTTGCGACTCCTGGTACGTTGACGAATGAACAATGGGCAGCAGTTATGAGCATGCTGAACACTTACAAATCAGGGAGTAATAGTGAGAAGATGACTGGTAAGGAAAATACTCTTTGGATAATTGATTTTGGAGCTACGCAACATATGACAGGGAATTCAGAATGTTTATCTAGCTTAAGAAACATTTTAGGCTGTCCAGTTGGCTTACCTAATGGAGAACAAGTGCTGGCGCTGCAGGAAGGGTCTGTTTGCTTAGGGAAGAACGTTCAACTAGATAATGTTCTTCATGCTTCGGGATTGCATTGCAATTTGATTTCTGTGTCACAATTAGTTGATGAATCGGAATGTAATGTATTGTTCATTGATAAGCTTTGTTTGATACAAGACCGCACTTCGAGGATGGTGATTGGAGCGGGTGAACGTTGCAAGGGGCTATATTTTTTCAAGAAGGAGCCACCAGTTCATGCACTTCAGTCTCGGACGCTGACTTCTGATGAACTTTGGCATAGAAGAATGGGGCATCCGTCACCAAAGATTGTAGGCTTAATTACTGAAAATAAGACTCAGTTAGATTCAAATAAGAGTTGTGATGCTTGTTTCAAAGCAAAGCAAACCATAAGTATGTTTTATTCTAGTGATAGTAGAGCTAGTGAATTGTTTGAACTTGTTCATTGTGATTTATAGGGACCTTATAGAATCTCTAGTTCCTCTAATGCAAGTTACTTCCTCACAATTGTTGATGATTTTTCTAGATGTGTGTGGATATATTTGCTGATTGCTAAAACTGAAGTAGGATGCATTCTGCAAAATTTTGTTGCTATGGTTCGTAGGCAGTTTGATAAGAACGTTAAGATAGTGAGAAGCGATAATGGAAGTGAGTTCATTAGCTTGAAAGATTATTTCTTGAACAATGGGATAATACATCAAACTTCGTGTGTTGGAACACCACAACAGAATGGGCGAGTAGAAAGAAAGCATCGACATATACTTAATGTAGCTCGAGCATTGCGATTTCAAGCTAATTTGCCAATTGAGTTTTGGGGGGAATGTGTGTTGATAGCTGGATATTTGATCAATCGCACTCCTTCTCAGGTGTTAGGAGGAAAATCACCTTATGAAATTTTGTATGGTAAATGACCTGATTATCGTTACATTCATACATTTGGGTGTTTGTGCTATGCAAGGAGTTTGAATCGTGAAAAGGATAAGTTTGCTAGTTGAAGTCATAAATGTATTTTTGT
Organism: Laguncularia racemosa; assembly: GCA_037954665.1. Taxonomy (NCBI): domain Eukaryota; kingdom Viridiplantae; phylum Streptophyta; class Magnoliopsida; order Myrtales; family Combretaceae; genus Laguncularia; species Laguncularia racemosa. The sequence goes on along the minus strand of JBBMOL010000324.1, from coordinate 47,161 downwards.
GGGATATCCATTTGGACAGAAAGGTTGGAGATTGTATGATTTGGAAACACAAAGCTACTTTGTGTCTCGGGATGTAGTTTTTCATGAAAATGAGTATCCATATGTAGATGTGTGTGTACAAATGAACAAGGATACTGCAGTGCACTCTCAAATAAATGAGTGCGTTGACGAGGGAGAAACTAATTTGATTGGGACAGAAGAAAAGGAACTCATAGAACTTGCTGATGAAACACCTGAGCAGTTGAATGATGCTCAAAATGTTAGTGCTGAAGTCAGGAGGGTGATATATCACTAGAGGTCAGATTGGAGAGTGTAGAACAAGGTTCGTCGGTCCTTGGTCGTGGTCTTCGGTCTAAGAAAGTTTCTGCATGGTTGAAAGATTGTGTGACTTATGCTGCTCACAGTAATAGCCCCTCTGCAAGTTCAGCCAAACCAACATCATCCTCAGGTATGCCCTATGACTTAGCTCAATATATAAATTACACAAATTTCTCACCATGTCATCAAGGTTTCTTAGCAGCCATAACAGGAAGTGTGGAGCCAAAATTCTTCCATCAGGCAGTGAAGGATGCACGCTGGAGAAGAAGCTATGCAAAAAGAGATTGATGCCCTTGAGCAGAATAGAACATGGACATTAGTTGACTTACCACCAGGGAAGAAAGCAATCGGTAGCAAGTGGGTATACAAGATTAAGTATAATTCTGATGGCACAGTTGAGCGGTATAAAGCGCGTTTGGTTATTCTTGGAAATAATCAAGTTAAAGGGATAGATTACAATGAAACCTTTGCCCCAGTAGCAAAAATGGTTACGGTGCGTACATTTCTTTTTGTCGCAGTGGCTAAAGGTTGGGGACTGCATCAAATGGATGTCCACAATGCCTTTCTTCATGGAGATTTGGAAGAAGAAGTTTATATGAAAATGCCCCCTGGCTTTCATACTTGTCAACCCGAAAAAGTATGTCGTTTGAAGAAGTCTCTTTATGGCTTACGACAAGCACCGCGATGTTGGTTTGCAAAATTGGCTGAAGCACTAAAACGGTATGGTTTTTGTCAATCTCGTTCAGATTATTCTTTGTTTACTTTGATACAAGATAAAGTGCACTTGGCGGTCTTGGTGTACATGGATGATATCATTATTGCTGGAAGTGAATCACACTTGATAGATGAGTTAAAAGCATATTTGAATCGTTGTTTTCATATGAAGGATTTAGGTGCTTTGAAGTATTTTTTGGGTATCGAAGTGGCTACAAATGACAAATGCATGTTTTTGTGCCAGCGAAAATATGCCTTAAACATCATTAATGAAGCTGGGTTGCTAGGTGCTAAGCCCTCACAATCTCCGATGGAGCAAAATCATCACCTAGCACTTGCCAAAGGTGAATTGGTGTGTGATCCTGAACAATATCGAAGGCTGGTAGGACGCTTGATTTACTTAACTATCACAAGACCTGAGTTGTCGTATGGTGTTCATATTTTAGCTCAATTTTTGCAACAACCAAGAAAAGAACACTGGGATGTAGCGTTGCGTATAGTTCGATATTTGAAAGGTAATCCTGGACAAGGTATTCTTCTGAAAGCTGAAAGCAATCTTGAGTTAACAGCCTATTGTGATTCAGATTGGGGAGGTTGTCCATTGACTCGAAGATCACTTACAGGGTATTTTGTTTTCCTTGGCAACTCTCCAATTTCATGGAAGACCAAGAAACAACATACTATTTCTCGTTCTTCAGAGGAAGCAGAATATCGATCTTTGGCAGCCACGGTTTGTGAATTAAAATGGCTTAAAGGATTGTTGTTATGCTTAGGCATGCATCATGATCAATTTGCTACCGTGTTTTGTGATAGTCAAGCTGCAATGCATATTGTTGCAAATCCTGTTTTTCACGAACGCACAAAACATATTGAGGTTGATTGTCATTTCGTACGTGATGAACTACAAGCTGGACTGATCAAAACCATTTATGTTTGCAGCAATGAGCAGTTGGTAGACATTCTGACAAAGGCTTTAGGACGAGAGCAATTTCAGTTTCTTCTTCACAAGATAGGTATTCGTAATCCTCACACTCCACCTTGAGGGAGGGTATTGAGAATGATGTTATTGATATCAATCGTGTATGTGATAGGAAAGTACACGGCTAAAGTACACGGTCGTGTATATGTGCATAGAAACGTACAGCAAGTACACGGCCAAAGTACACGGTCGTGTACATGGTCGTGCATATGTGCACAGAAACGTACAGTAAGTACACGACCAAAGTACATTGTCGTGTACACGGTCGTGCATATGTGCACAGAAATGTATAGAAAGTACACGGTCGTGTACACGATCGTGCATATGTGCACAGAAACGTATAGCAAGTACACGGCCAAAGTACACGATCATGTACACGATCGTGTATCTCCTGACGGCTCTCCACGATTGTGATATCTGTAATCTTTGTAATTTAGGTAGATAGATATTTGGAGATATTCTTATTTATTGACTTAGCTAATGTGTAGGAGTAAGTTTAGGAAGGAATAGATAACATTCTTGTGAATATATATATATTCAACATATGGAAGAAAAAAATCAAGAGAGAAAAAAGGGGGAAAAGATTCTTCAAACCATGTTCCTATTGTTCTGTTTTTAACAGAAATTGAACTTTTTTTTGTTTGGAAAATGAGAGGTAAAGGATTTAGTAGAGTTTTTCTAAGGGCTACACTTTTTTTCTCCAGCCAAATTGGAGTGATTTAAGAGATAAAATTATTGAAATTCCAATTACATCATTACTTTTCGAATTTTTATTGCTTTTTGTAGAACAACATAGTTATTAAATAGTTTGAAGTATTTTAAAATATTATTTTAAAAAGTGTTCCTCTCATATTCATTCATTCCACTTTCCCTCTATCTAAATAAGAAAATGTACTATTTCTTTCATTTTATTCTCTCTCTTCTCTAATTCTTTTCCTCTCACTTTCCTTCCCTCCTGATTTTTCCCCTCTTCCCAAACACAATATTAACGTGCCACATCAACATATAACAAATATTTTCTATTTGCACCATTTTAAATAATATTCATCTCATATATTTTCCTGTTCATTCTCTTTCATATAATTTTCCTATTATCATAATAACCATCCTTAAACCTGTTTATGGATTTTTATTAATTAATTATTTTTTATTTTCTTAATCTCCACGACCATCCCTAACTATGGACTAACTGGATTTCTAAATTTTGAAAATAGAATAAATAAGCCTCTAATTTTACCAAAATGCTCTTACTAATGCAAAATTAAACAATATTTATATGCTCTAGCAGGTCAAATCCTAAGATAAAATATAAAAAATCTTATTCCATGTAAATCACGACTAAAGAACATGGATATTTTCATAAGTTTTTGTTCCAATATATACATCTTGCTAAGTTCAAAAATTTGGGAAAACATTCTTAAAATATTGTTATTTTAAAAAAAAATTCAAAATATAATACTCACAAAAATTATTCAAAAAATAGGTTTTGAAAATGCAGACGTGGTTTGTAACTTTTTTTTTTCCAAAATTTGCAAAATTGAAGGTGCAAGCGCCAACTAAGTCCTTAAGCATATTGCATTGTCCATGCCTTTAGTGTAATTTTTTTTTTTTATACTTCGGCACATGTAAACATAGCACTTTAACTCTTATAAAAATACCAAATGACAATGTGGTTTAGTTTTAGCTATAGTACACTCAAATAAATCTTTTTTATATATATTATAAGTTTTGTAACTCTAAACGAGCAAAAAGTTACAATATTTCAAAGTTGGAAAAAAAAATGAAACTAATACAACTTACTTTTTCAATTTTAAAAGATCATAACTTTTTACTCATTTGGAGTTATGGAGCCTATAATATATATATAAAAAAGACTTATTTAAGTGTATTATAACTAAGATCAAACCACGTTCTCATTTGATATTTTTATAAGGGTCAAATTGCTATGTTTCCATGTGCTGAAATATAATATATATATATTGAAGGCATAAACCCAATATACACCTTCAGTTTTATAAATTTTGAAAAAAAAAAAAAACAAAATTGTAAACTAAGTATATGCTTTCGAAATTTATTTTTAGAATAATTATTGAGAGTATAATATTTGTAATTTTTTTTGAAAAATTACAATATTTAAAAATATCACCAAAACTTTGTTTGATCTATTAAAAGGTGTTTAAACCTATGATGTTTACCATGCCCACCATTTCTGTATGCCAAGAGAAAGATGGCGGCTAGGACGATGACATTGACATTGGGCTAGGGCACATCTAATTGGAGGATTGAGTTGATTTGTTTGCCTTGCGATAATGATTTATGCACGAAGCATCAATCGAAATCTTATCTAATTTAAAGGGTTGCTATTTCACAGGATTTTAATAATTCCGTCGCACTATTAAAAACACTACGAGAAAGCTAAAATGAAAAACCAACAAGTGGAGAATCATAAATTGGTGTTCTACATATAATAATAGTATTTGAGCAAGGCCAAAGAAGACGATTTTTCGTAAATTCAAAGTGTGTCACAAAAGAAAATAACTCATCAAGTGTTGATACGAGATTGGATTGGGTTGAATTGACAACCCAATTCGAGCCGATTCATCGGTTCATAAATCATCAACCAACCAATTGAAGAAAAAAAAATTAAGATTAATTTACATGAATTAACCTAAAATTGGAAAACTTTAAATTGATCTTAATTTATATATTAATGATCCAAAAGTCAATGATTCTAAACCGATTTAGGGTTAATTTAGGCTTGAACCCATATTTAATCAAGTGTGAAGAATAATAGGCTGCTCAACGAGCTTCTTTCTAACCTTTCCTTTCATTGCTAGTGAATGGAGGAGTAACTTATCAAATATTTTGAAATTTTTGAATGCCACAGATTCCTTTTAATTTTATGAATATACCAAAAAAAAAAGTTTTCCAATTTCACAATTATTATTTTAAATTGTCATTTATCATGATTTACGGTATATAACAAATGGAGTCCAGATCCTATTTTAGTTAAGGAGTCTACCTATTCATATCCCTTCTTTGACTTTTCCCGTACCCTTTCGAGTGGGTAAAGGTCTTGGAAATCTTTGATAAATGCCTTCAAGTATATATATTGGTCCAAGTCTTATAAGCATCCTACAATTTTGGGAATTCTCAGCAATAATTGTGTTAATGGGTCCTATTACTTGTTAGAGCCTAGATATGTTAATATTTGAAAGCCTAAATCAGTAATATAATCAGTTTATCTATGATATTTTAAAACTTAAATTCGCAATCTAACTCATTCAATAAACATATTTTTATCTCAATTAAATCTGTTTTTTAATTAATTTTTTTTAAAGATAACTCTATATTATAATTATCAAGTCTCTATTAAAAGAAAAACATGCTTTTACGGTATTGTTTTAATTTGCTATATGTACATAACAAAAATTAAATTAAAAACTGTAAAATGTTTACAAAAATAGTTTCCGTTAGTGTAAAAGCTTGGTGAAGATGTAACAACTTAAGAATTCAACTATTAGTTTGGATATTAACAACTTGTTCACTTCACTATATGGAATTAAGGGGAGACTAAATTGTAATTTAATAAGAATGTAATAGAGTTGTAATAATTATTACATTGTTTAGTTGGCATTAATAAAAAAGTAAAAAATAAATTAGTGATCAAAATAAAATATCTATTATATACCTATTAGGAACAAATATTTGTTATATTATATAATGAATATAGTGGTAGTGATATTTCTAATATAAGGGCATTTTAAAAAGATGATTAAAAAATATTAAATAGCAATTCATAATAGTGGAGGTATGAATTGCTATTGATTATTTTATATAATAACAATTCATACGGAATGACTATAAGAAGATATTTATATATTAGCATCTAGTATAAAAGTTAGGTGACATAAGGTCTAGATCAAATGTGCATGTTACCAAAACAAAAAAGAAAAAAAAATCGATATTTATTGTCCCAAGTTTTATATCTTGAATATGTCTTAATTAATCACATACAAATATTTATAATGGTGAAACAAACCTTTATCTTTATACATTAATTTTTTATTAAAATATTTAAATATCATTGATAGAAACATATTTCAAACAACAAATATTTATTTCATAAGGATTAATAAAATGGAATTTCAATGGTACCTTAATGAATGCCACATTCGATACTATTTTGATAGAAGTCTCTATATATCAAAGCTGCCATTAAAATATGTACTTCTAAATCTTATTTTACCATTTAATCATTTGCTAAAATAATTTTAAAAATAATATATTCCATTTTTAATTATTCTTTTTCAACCTTTAACACGGCTCTCAAAAATAATTAAGAAATCCGAATGCTAAGAATGCTTCAACGGTAGATTACGAGGAAAAATCATCACCATGTAGCTGGATACTTTCAATTGATGGTCAAAAGATAAAGAACATTCAACTTTATAATATATAAGATAATGACCATACGAGGAAAACACAAACTTACATTTGACGGTAGACAATACTCGAATCAAATTACCCCTAAATCAACTTTTAATTATTGAAGGGTAGGGTCTAATTTTATTTTATTTTATTTTTTTCTAGATTTCAAAATAATAATAAGAAGAAAATGATGGTCTACGGAAAGGTACTACTTGTATCCAACAAATATGACCAAGTTCTTGGACTGTTTGTGGACCAAGCAGCCAACCATGCACGCGTTCAGATAATACCAAATTCTCAGGAAGAAACGTTCAATTCTGGTATGACCTACATGTATATTGGATAGCTTTTAATCTTCAAAACAAGCCAACCAACATAGACGTTGAAGAAAAAGACTCGCCTGACCGTGTGTATTGGTAAATCTTGAGCAACTACCGGCTACAACTGAAATTTTAACACATTATTTTATTTTATTTTTCCCTTTCTATGGGTAAATGTAGTGATATCACTTGAAAACTATCATAGAAAAGTGATTGAAAATTTTAAAATATAACATTTAGATCCCTTTAAAGATTTTCAAACCAGAAATTCTTTCATCCAATGTAATAACAAATCAATTATTTATATTAGTATATAATAACAATAATCATTAGAAATTGATTGATTGCCCAACTTGATGACCCATGTTGATCGATGAAGTGACTTAGAGATGTTAATGGTTCAATTCAATTCAATTCGATTCAATTCCATTTACGGCTTGAATCAAACTATTATTGAAACAACTCATTTCAAACTCATAACGAACTTAACTGTTTTTAATAATTTAGGGTTTTAAATCGAATTTTTTTAAATAAGCTACAATACGGTTCAAACTACTTTAAACTAGTTATTAAGACATAAAAAACTTAATCAATGGGCTACAATTGCATATATGCATATAAAAAATTAAGGAATTATAGATAATAAACAAGTTCAACTTGCTGCTCAAGCTTTTTATGTAAATTCCTTACTAAATTATCCACATTAATGACATGTTTGATTTACGAAATAGAATAAAATATGAATAAAATTATAATTTTTAAGAAATGGAATAAAAAAATAATAGCTATTCTTTTATGGTTATTTTGAAATTTTATGGTTTGATATAGAAATATATTGGAAAGATAAAAAAAAAAAAAGTCATTCATTTGGTCTTATAAACATAAAGAATAATAATTGTCTAGAATACTATTCTGCCATCCAAATAAAAGAATATGATTATAGGAAAGTAATAATTATTCTATTCCATCATTATGAAGTCAATTAGATATGCCATAAATAATAAGCAAACTAAGAAGAGAAAAGAATTATACATTTACAAAATGTCAAGGTATACACCGATAGGGAGAGACCAAGAAACAAGAATAAGACTATAAGAGCATGAGGAATTAAGCTTGACATAAGAAACAAGAGTGGATTTGATGAATGTGTGAATTGAGAGTAAGAGTCTTGTCTGCTGTGAAGGCTAGCATGTGAACGAATGAAACGAAATAGAGGTAAAGGCACTAAGGACTAAGAGAATGGGTGCCAATGCCTTAAAGCAATAAACAAATTGTTATGAGTGGCATATTCAACCCAACTCACCTGAATCGAATTGCCAACCGATCCTAAATATAAAAGATCCACGTTGTATAGTTTAATTCAATTCGATTTGGTTCGGTGAAAAGGTTTATATATGAAATACCATATATGTTAAGGAAATTTTCAAATAGGGTGAAGAGTTGACCAAAAAGTAATTATATATATATATATATATATAGAAGACGAATTTGCAAATATACTAAATGAAAGATTTTGTGGTCTCAAAACTTTAAATGGATTAAATTTTTATTTTAAAAATTTGAGATTTTTCTATAATTTTAATAATTAAGAAATGTCATTCTATTTTACCCAAATTTTTTAAAAGCTATCAGTTGCACTTAATTAATGCATATAGGACAATTTATGCATACACGGTGCTTCATATATATATGTATTAAGGAAAAAGTGAAGTGACTAACGACCTTCGCAGGTCAGCATGCAGAGCAGAAGATCCTTCTCAGATTTGGATTTTTAATCGTGTGATTTGGATATACCTTTTCAAGAAAGTCACTTGAATTAGTTAAACTCTGAAAAAAGGAAAAAGAAAGAAGAGAATTGCCTATGTCTCTCCGAGGCAAGGCATTATTGAACTGAAGTAAAAGAATACAGGAAAAAGAAAGTGAACACTAACACAATAATACACAGATAACCCTGAATCCTGGTTAATAAGTGCATAAAAAGTCTAATAGGTCAATTCCCTATATATTATAAATTTCAGTTTCATAACCAAAGAACCTGCTTGGCTATCTTTTAACTGCTCTTAACTTTTTATATACATTTTTTATTTTAGATTTTATTTGACCACTTAATTTAAGAAATAAATATTTAAAAATTTAGATGTAAGCGCGAAAAAAAAAAAATCAAACAAAATTAAAAACCTAAAGAGGATTATATCTTGAGGATAATGTTTCTGGTTGCCCCATCCACAAACAACTATCCTAAAGGTCAGAGAAGCACCAAAATCACCCTAAGGAGGATTGTAAAAGCATCCTAAGATTAAGGTCTGTTTCTTCTCACCTTGGATGACTGTGTTACCTAGATGCCTATTCACTTTTGTTAGTGGATGGCATGATTCTAGAGTAATAAATTGTTACCTATCGCTTAATTAAAAATTATAATTATGGAATTGTAAGATTATACTATAATAAAAAAATAAGCATATTGAAGTTTCTCAATTTATTTATTTGATTTTTTTATGGTAATAAAAGGTAATCTATTATTTGAGATAAGTCGTACCTTCTACCACAGAAGCGATGCTTGACCCATGGCTATCCAGTGGCTAGGAGCATAGTACTAGGACTGAATTGCACAACATAGGTTACAGTCAACAATCCTTGGGCATAAGTGATTTTTCTATTGACCTAGTCTATATGACTCATATTGGGATAAGAAATGGAGATTATGCACAAGGTACGCACACTATATTTATCGAATGAATAAAAATATAAATACATACATACTCCTTTTACAAGATTAAATGCTTAACAAATTTCTATAATTTATTTATCCTTTACTTTATTGAATTTTATAAAAATACCAATCAAAACTTTTTTTTTCAATACTAAAATATATTTTAAATATTTTTTAATGTACGTGAATTTTCCATTTCTAATCCTTATTCTCAAATCATTATTTTTATCATAAATATAAAACAAAAAATAGATAAAACACAATAAATAATTTTTCAAATAAACAATACTTCAAATAAATACTAATCATATACAAATAAGTATAGATAACAAATACACAAAAAAGGCAATCTAACAAATTCATAATCTATGAATTATAGTCATAAAAGTTGAATACATAAATATTTCATTAAGTGAAAGTTAAAATTCTTTTGGTTATGGCTAAAATATTATTTTATTTTTTTAAAATGGTTTAATTTGGTTTTGGAATTTTTGGTACCAAATTCCAAATATATATATATATATATATATATATTCAGTTTGATTCAATTGGAACCGTAGATTGATTTAATTTGGTTGTTTTTTAGCTCACCTTTACTATGGAACCCTCTAACACGATAAGGATAGATGTTTGCTGTTCTTAATTTTGTGTCTTGAATCTATCTCCACCAATTATATATACACACTTAATTTACACTTAATTTAGTAGAATAAATTTTCATGGTTAAATATTAATTCTTTATTCTTATAATTGGTGAAAACATATTTGAGATAAGAAATTGAGAACCATAAATATTTATTCCACTCAATAATTGATAGATAACTAAAGGGTAGAATCATGCTCTTCATTAATAATTATTTATTATTATTTTTCCTCCCAATAAGGCAAATTTCAATTTAAAGTGAAATTTATTGAAATACAAATAAAACAGTATATCTAAAGCATTTTGGTACAATATCGAAAGATCCAATCTAAAAATAGGCACTAATAACTCAAGTACGAAGAAGATCACTATTAGGTTTTACATGTCAATCAATTTTACCCATTGGGTGCAATTTATATATGACAAAGTAATTTAAATTCACATCACAAGGTACAAATAATCGATGCTGCATAACCATGACTCACACCATTATCATTCTACTGCACATTTGAGTGCAAATAGAAAAGGGTTTTTCGTACTCTAGTTTCTATATAATAAATGAAAGAGAAGATAGATGAACAGACCAAAGCACAATTTTGACTGTAAAAGGCAAGAACACTGGAGGTGGGCAATTAACTTTTTCTGCCTTCTAGACAGGAGGTACACGATGGTGCCATTTTTCTACGTTTCGTGTCTGCTCAAACAAATACTACGATATTATATTATTAGAGAAAAACGCTTCCATTAAAACTACATATTTTTGTACATTTCCTTAATTATGTGTCAAATTTTTATTCATAATTAAGTATTATACATTTCCTCAGCCTCCACTAAAAGGGCTTTTTTTAAAAAAAAAAATTGTTTTGGGGGCTAAACAGTAAACATCAAAAGGACTCGACAAAACAAAACTTATCGTAAAGCTACGGATTCACCAAAGCACTACTATTGCTGTCCCATCAATATAAAAAACTTAACCATTTTCATTTCCATTTATCAAATCAAAATATAAAAATCTCAATATGCTTTTTCCTTTTACATACTTAAGGTGTCTAAAAATTAAGGGATCTAGATACTGATTTAACAAAAAGAGAGAGAGAGAGAGAGAGAGAGGGGTTTTACCGCACAATAGACAGTACTTTTACCTAACCAGTCAGATTTAGATACAATAATGAGGATTTGAAAATCAGTCATCAGAGCTAAAACATAACCAAGAAAATAAAATGAAATCATCTAGCTAACAGGATAAATAACAATGCACTTTTATTCTATTTTTATAAATGCCAAGAAGCTAAGCTACATGGCTTCATCATGTCAAAGTTGACAAAATAAAGACTAAAGTGAAAACAATATTATAACAATTAAAAAAAGAAAGAAAGAAAGAAAGAAAGAAGCCAAGTCATCATCCGTTTCCAGAAATGAGAAAATCTCGCATAACATTTAACTTGATACAGACGCAATCAAATCATGTGTGTCTCGTCCCCCTACTACTTCCCATGCCATGTAAATAGATTCATAACCCAGCCAACTCCCTACGTTCGATTCGGTTCGGTACGATTATCGAACAAATAACGACGGCAATTCTCCGTTCCCTATTTTCAATCCTAAATCTTGTAATTTCCGGCCCAAGCTATTCATCCTAGACTCTGCAAAGGATGTTTCATAACTTTCAAAAATATACATACGTATCTCCTAATCTCAGCCCCGAGGATGTATACATTATAATACATTAAAAGTCATACATTAAAGCTCAAGAATGTATCTTACCTAAATTCCACATACATGTTTGCAATTACCGCTAACTTAAATTTTACACATTGTCTAAGTCTTATAAGACAATAGTACGGATACTTTTCTCCTATAAAATAAATCCTTTCTAATTATATTCAGCACGATGCAATTCGTGTATATCGTGGCATATAAAATAGATCTTAATGGCCACTTTTATCACAGTAAAACACTAAAATTACGATGCATAAACAAAAGTAATGACAAATGAAACCAAAATTACGAGACGGAATTATCCCAAAACCTATAATCCAAATTTCCAAAAACGATATAACATAACATCTCTCACAACCGTTTTGTCTCGCTTTTTGTTGTTGCCACATAACTTTTCATATTTTACACCTTTTTACCTCGACTTTCGTTTATTATTGCAACCAGCGACCACTCTCTGCGGTGGTCTTGAGAATCCTTTCTTCCATGGCTCAAGAACCGAGTCTCTATACCTCACCGGCAACACCTGGCTCCTTCCTCTCTTCGATCTCACCACCGGCGACTTACAATCATCCTCGTACGCCACGACATAGACATTAACATCCACATTGTTGTCACAAACCCCTTTTCTTTTTGACCCCAGAATTTTACTTTTATTGCATCTCTGCTCGCTCCTCCCACCTCCTTTCTCCATTCCTCTCCCAACTCGAACTCGACTCTGTCCCTCTTCTCCCTCCTCTTGTTGACTCTTATCCTCACTTTCACCATCATCATCATCACAGTAATTCTCAGAAACCCATCTGGCTGCTTCAAGTAACAGCCCCAAAAACCCTTCATTTTTCAAATTCTCACCCAAAGTTTCACTCTTTTCATGATTTTGGCGCTCCCCATTTTCTAAATTTTCATTTTGGTCCTTCTCACTGCCTTGAAACTGCAAATTAGTTATCACAGAATGATCATCAGTAGTCTCCTCCTCCTTATCTCGCTTCTCCTCCTGATCCTCATTATTATGTTCTTCTCCGTTAAAGTTTCGATCTTTAACTTCTTCTTCAATCATTAATTTCGGTTCACATTCACCTTGAGAACTAGTCCCACTTTTCTCAATCGAGGTGGACTCATCAAACAAACACCCAAGCCTTAAATTCAAGTCAATACCCAATAATCTTTTCTTGCTAGAACACACAAAGTCTTGATCTTTATGTGCTAAAGCACCGCCACCATGCATCAATTCTAAACCATTTCCTCCCGAGATGATGCCTCTTTCTCCTTCATCTTGTTGTTGTTGTTGGTGAGAAGTGATTATGTGGAGAATCTTGTGAAGACACATTTGAGCTTTGGAATATCTAGGAGTTACAGTAATACTATTGTTTCTTTTAATAAAGGAAGGAGAAGAAGAAGCACGTACCTGATCGGAATGTTGGTCGAGGAATCGAATAGAAGAAGAAGAAGAAACCATTTTTTGGAGAGAGAGAAATAGACCTTCCTTTTCTTTATTATGACTTTCAAACTTCTTCTTCGGTTTTTGCCATTAGAGAACTGGAATTAGGAAGCAAGTGGATCGTAAAGTGTTGTTGAAGAAGAAGATTCTTATCACCATGTCTCGAGAAATCAAAGGAGAGAAAAATGATCGAGAGAGAGAGGAGAGAAGAGAAAGAGAGCGAGCTATATAGAGAGAGAGAGAATGGGGAAAAGTTACAGTAAATGAAAGGGACCAGCAAAGAAAGATTACCGGATTCCTCATAAAGTGTTTTAGTTCTTTTATTTATTAAGGGAAAAATATTTATCATTTATGGATGAGAGATTATTATTATTTCCAGACGAGAGGGAAACGGATTTATCATTCATTTAGTTATTGTTCTTTAATTATCTATATATATATATAATATATACATGTTATTTATAGAGATATTATTGTTCGAGAAAGTTTATTCTTAATTATTTTTGAATATTTTTTAATTCCTAACTGATTACTATCTATATTTTGTTTAACCATCTTTTGTCAGATTTTTTTAAAAAATTTAAATTATAAAAGGATCCCTTTGTATTCACTGTTTTTTCAATAGACATACCTGTATTTTTTATTTCTACATTTTGTAACCCGTATATTTTATCCATTTAGAAATATTATTTAAAAGTTAAAAATAGGCATACGAAATCCATGTGAAAAAAAAAAAAACTAATAGAAACCTATTCTCTATTCTATTTACCTTACCCAAATGTTTTTGGATCTTTTTCTTTACCCACATGTGCTCTAGATTTAAGTATGTAACTTTCCTAGAATTTGAAACCTCACTGTAAGTGGATGTTAAAAGCTACAAAATATATTTCAGTTAAAATTCTTTGAGATATACTTTCATAGGATAAGGTATTAGATATAAAATTTCTATACTTAAGTCTATCTTGGAATTTATATTATAAGATTTACATAATATAGCATTTAAAGTATTTTTTATCCATCCTTTAAAAATTCTCAATTAATATTACTAAATGTAACCAAGTATGATATTTTTATTTCAATACAAATTCAAGGCCCATGCTCACTTGCATATTATAAAAAGTAGAAACCTTGAACATATTAAATTATTTTTTTACTACTTCTCGTTTTCTTTTTGCTGCAGCTTAATTTCTCTCTATTTTAAGGTAATTTATTATTCATAAATATAAACAAATGTGCATTTTTATTTTCTTTTTTCGTTCGATATTATTTATCATTCCATTTTTTCTTTTGGAAATATCCATCATTCATTCATGGAATAGATCAACTTATTTTTAAGAAAGTTTCTATTAGATATTGCACAATGTAAATCACCATAAATAAATTATTTTCTTTTTTTTTTAAAGAAGTAAAAATTATCCAAATATGTTCATGGCTTTAGTTCGAGTCTTGTCGAAGCATGATAATTGAAATTTACTTTATTAATAACAAGCACGTAAAAACTTGACAAGCTATTGAAAGATTTATGTTGAAAAATTATTTTATAAAAATGTAATAAAAATTTTCATAAGTTTAATAAGATTTTTTATGTAGAATAAAATGAATACTCAAGGAATTTTATATTCTACTCATTCTATCATTGTTCACTTGATCCTTATACTTGTATCAATTTTTTAATTAAACACAACTTTATAAAGTATAATCATCAAATGCAAATACGCAAGACAAAAAGGATAAGAAGACAGGTATCTTTAAGGCAATTAACCCTTTTTTAACTTCGGTTAATGGGAAAGAATGAACTTTTCAAGATTGCTCAAAAGAGGATGGACACCCATTAAATAAATAAATCCTCGTAGATACATGCAAACATTTGTATTGTATCCTATGGATGTTATTTTATGTTTTTGTCCTGTAGATGAGGCAGGCTAGTTGCCATCTAATGCCACAAGTGAACTCTTTTCTATTGGATGTTCGCTTTGTTTTGACACGAAACCAGCAACATCTACTGAATAGAGAGCTTATCAAGTAGGCTTCGTGCCTTGTAGTTATAGGGCGAGAATTTTACAAATTAGTGATGCTTAGATCACTTAAGCGATCATACTTTACGGATTACTTTTAAGTATCGATATATTTAGCTAGCAGGTAAAACAATATAAGAATAGAATTATAAATTTAAAAAAATAAAATAAAAAATAGCTGTGATTTTTGTTTTTTTTTTTTTAAAAAAAAAAAACCTTTGATAGCCCAAATATAAAAAAAGAAGCATTTACTTGCAATTATGGACACATGTCACTCGATTGGACTGATGATACAATGATAGTTCGAAACATGCAAGCGATGTTCTGTTTTTTTGCCGAACATATTATTATGAAGGATTGAGAAAGGGAACATGATAACTCAATCCGTACATGTACGGGAATGGTATTCATGTTAATCATACTACAAGACCAAGCCAAGTAGCAGATTTAGCAAAGGATGATCGAGAAACTAAAGTGAGAACTGTTCATCTATCATCCATGAAAGTAACCAAAACTTTAATTTGTGCAACATACGACAGGATTTAGAAATTGTACGTAGATAACAATTTCTACGTATACAGTACCTGTACTGACCCCTTATAATCTTTATTGAACAAAAAGTGAAATATTAAAGTATTATGGAGACCCATTTGTGAGCCATTCTCTTACAAGAATAGAATGATCCTGTCCTTTTCCTTAGAGCTTTGTTCTGCGTGATTGTGATCCCCAATCCCCATGAACATTTTTGGTACTCACCAGTTGGGTCCACTAGATGTGGTTCATCACATCCCTTGGATTTATAGACTTCCATGCGAAATTTGCATGGTCTTTTCTTCTGATCATTTATCTACGCCTGTGGATAAGGTTCACCAAATACAAGTAGCAATCATCGTTCATATAATAAAAAAGCTTTTTAATATTATACGATACGTCCCGATTCAAAGCTTACAGAAAGTAGAACAAGATGATATCATACTCTTATAAATCGCCTAAAACTGTTTTTAACTCGCCACGAGTAGTTGGCTATTCGTCTCCTACTCGGCCACAAGAAAAATAAAAGCAAAATACTTTTGTTTCGAGTATGTGGGTCCTTAGTTCATACGTATTCATAAATGGAACACTACTTTCCCAAGAAGAAAACAACACATCTAGCTGAGGGTGCAATGTGTCTGTAGCTACTTTCCCATCGACATATAAATGCTTGGTTTTAATATATTTGTACATTTTACGTACATGAATCTACCTTTATTCCCTCCCCCCACGAAAGAAGAACCAAATATTTATCACCCTGAGCGTAAACTTGATATAATCATTATAAATAGATACCCAACATTCTGACTGAAAATTAAAGTCCAGATTCACAGGGGATGGTACATGAGGCTTCAAATTAAATTACTGTATAGATCTTAATTTGCTTCAAAGAAGAAAACCATGGTTGTTATCTTTCCAGTTATGTTAAACAATATTTTGATGCACTGAAGGGAAATCGTAGAAGATAAGCTTATTTCTAAAACTTGTTTTATACAGGTTTTACTTTGTTATTAAAATCATTATAATATAAGCTAAACATTGATAAGCCTTCTCTACTGCTATAGAATAACTGATATTGGCTCAATTTAGCACCATGAATTTTATAAACGACCCAACTAAGGTTATATATTTTGAAAAAGCTTCAATAATCCCATTTTAGAATTATTTAAGTATGATTTTGAGGGGTACAAAAAACTCGCTTCAGCTCGTCAAAAAAAGAAATCCATTAGTACTAATAACCATGTGTATGGATAAGTTGTGAACAAATATCAATAATATTTTGATATATAATTTTTAAAAATTATCACATATCAAAATTTTATTAGTATTTATATATCATTAATCAATTCATGTCACGTGTTTATTGGATTGAATCCATTCCCAATCCACTAATCAACCTATGTGGTAAGCTTTTAGCTGATGTATGCTAGGAATTAAATTATAGATTATCGCACAGCTCATAGGTTTAATTTGTGCTAATCCTAAACTTAGGCACCACATTTAGGACCTGTTTGGTTTATCTTATTTTTGTTCATTTAGTATATGTTTTATGTAATATGAGTGCTTGACTAGAATTAGATGGGATTTAGATGAAAAAAACGATAAAGATATAATTTTGCATATACTCTTATTAGAAAAATAAAATCTCTAAACTCTATTTTAAAATAGAAATGAATCATATACAAATTAGATAATTTATTGAAACGCTAATTTTTAAATAAATATAAATTATATATAAATCAAATATAAATTTATGTAACAGTGTGGAGGCTTATTTGCTTATTAAACATGAAATAATAAATGAATACTATCAAATGATTGTTAAGCATTTAATACTCATGTCACTAGGAAGACTAACAACGCACCGCCCCTTCCAATTGAGAAATCAAATTCTAAACATTTATGACGATGGATTAATGTTATTATTAGAAATATATATTTCCAAGACATAAGCTATGCTCTCTTTATTGTCAAACTAGAATTACCATAATCACTTATTAATGCAAACGGAGGAGTGACTATAGAAACTTGGCTGGAAGGTTCCTTTGAGTCTTTTGTTTTAGCATGGGTACTAGCACCATGTTTTTGATTAGGTATTTGCCATGGGAAATTGGGCGGGCAAAAAGATGAAACCAGACCATAAGTGAATCAAGCCCAATTAAAAATAGTTTTTTTTTTTTTAATTCGGTTGAAAATTTCCAAATTCAAACCGAATAGAAAGTTTTCGATTCATTTAAAGGGATAAATAGAATTGAATCTAAAATATCAAACTGAATGATTTTAAAAACAAAATAAGATTTTCCTCATAGTAAGAAAAGATAAATTCCTTCATTGTAAGATAGTTTTTTAAAACAATTTTAGTTTATACCTACTAAAATGGATAAATGTTATATTTGATCATTGGCATATAAAATTTACTATATTTATAGTAAATTACCTTTTTTTTTTATTTTTACTATTAACTACATAAATAGAGTTATTCTAGATATGGTAAATGATCTTGATAAGTTTGTCAATAGTAAATTGGTACTTTTAAATTTTAAACAGTTAATTATAAAAACAACCAAAATTCATGTACCAAATGTGATATTTACTCTACTAAATACCTATTTAGCTTTTATAACAATAGATTATTAGATTATGCATTTGACTAAAAGCTTATACATTATACTAATTTTTTTTAATAAAATTAGTTTATCAAGACATATTCTTTTTACAACTACTGTATATATCATAGTGTGAGAAGTGCTTAATTTGAGCATCCATCATATAATGAGCAGACTTACAAGACGATGGACCAACTATCGGAGATTAAATAGAAATCACAAGGAAGTAGCTTTTGTTGTTTAGTGTGACTAATAAGATTGAAAGAGAATGTGAACTAGAATCTAGTGGTTGTTGTATATTGTAGTGCATTCATATTGTTTAATTATGATTATGAATACAGCATGAGTATCGAGTATATTTTTTGTTGTTTATCTTTTTGGGACTCTTTATTTTTTAGGTGTTGGCTAATTACTAGGAGTGATTAGATTAAGTGTCGTGGATGTTCATAGAAAACTAAATTTGTGTTGGGGGTAAGCCCACTATTAATTCATTATTTATTTAGATTTGACTCTTCATATTAAGTGACATGTCCCAAAAAGTTTAGTTAATAATTGGGGTAATTTAAAGAGACTAGCTTAAAGGATTTAGAACAGAGATTGTTAGAGCAATTTATTCGCTTTTAACCTCGTCAACAAGATTATATACTCAATAAAACAAGCTACTAAGCTTGAGCTCATAATAAACTCATCAAGATAATCTTGAGATGAGTATACTCTTTATCATTTATCGATCATTAAAGTGATTTGATAGATATCATTTAGTTTAAGAATTCATAAATACTTAATCTCATACCTCCTCATTAAGACACTTTAGAAATTCTAAAGATCAAATAAACAATACAATTATGTAAAACCTTGCTCTCTCAAATGAAGGATGAGTCAATACTTATTCAAGAATAGTGAGGTTCATATTCAATAGCTCTCTTACCTATCACAAGCATACTTGAATCATCAAAATTTTCCACTTCTCCTCATAGGTTCTCTTTCCAATTGTTACTCACTCACTACTCTTTTAAGGTCATGTAAGGTTCTCTTTTCAATTGTTATTCACTCACTACTCTTTTGAGGTCATGTATAGTGCAAGACTTATGTAATATGCACGTGATAAAAGAGATAGTAGCACACCTCTACAATGTTATAGATTCCTTGCGTATTCTTATTTGCTAGTAGGAACATGTAGGGGTCACTAGTTCCTTTATCCTTCGATGGGAGCATGATATCACAATTATGCATGTAGATTACTAAATAGAAAGGAAAAATATTACAAAATCAATTTTTGGCATATATAATGAAATGAAAGAAAATCACATAATAAGAATGTTATGAATTTTGGAGAGACTAACTTGACTTTTAAGGAAAATTACAAGTTTTCCAATTTTTTTTAACTTTTCTTAATAATTGTAGTACTCTCAAAAAGAAATTTGCAATTGTGGTTGAATTTTTTGCAAATTATCCTTCATTTTATAATTTTATTTGAGATTTGTATAGTTGTGTAAATAATAATTTATAATTATCTTTAAGGTTCGTGAAATATTATTTATGGAAGGGACAATCAACGCAAAACGGTTAGATAATTTACTTAAAAAAAAAAAAAACTCAAGCCTAAAAACTTTAGTGCTACTTATAACTGTAACATATGATTGCAAGTTTTGGACATTGCCTAAAAAATCGAATAGTTCTACTCAACATTTATCAATTATGTATTATTTTCTTTATTATTTTTTGTATTTTGCATTAAAATTCATAATTTTCCTTACATTTTGTAACTTAAATTATTTAACTACAATATTTATGATCAATTATTGTGTTACAAATTCACAAGAAATTACCTATAACTTTTAAGGATTCCTTAAGATTTTATAAGTTTTTTTTTTAACTTTTCTCCTAATAATTTTCTTTTAAAATTTCATGAATCCATAGATGGTTATTGCACCACTCATCTTTAACTGCAAAACTAGAGAAATCTTTTTAGCCATTTATCAAATATATTATAACTGTTGAGAGGGAAAATCGAGATTAATTTTCATGCACACAATCTTATCATCTTCCTTAACTGAATCACTCAAATAAAAACTTACATAAAAAAAAACCCTAATTAACCAGTAATTATTTTTATATCACCATTATGTATCCCCATATCACTTTCTATCACCTTCTTATCTCCATCTATATTTCTTGGCGAGCAAAACTTTTCTCGTGATTTGCTAAGATCTAGTGGCAATCGATCTTGTGCTTAGTTTCGTAGATCTGTTTAAGAAATCAACTTACTACCTGCAAAATCTCGTACACGGAGTTGTTGTCGTAGGAACAAAGTGCGCGTCCTCTGGCCTTTCTCTCGTACTTCAAGACTCACATGTCTCAAATTTCAGAAAATAGAGAGAGCAAACGAGGCTTGCTTCCTGAAAATTCTTTACTGTGTCCTCAGAAATCGAGATTACTGCTACTCGATTTGGGGGACGAACATTTAGGAACTATAATTACTGGGTTTTTCTCTCGAGGAAAGTACACGAAATTGAGCTTTCTATTCCGAATTCAATATGATAATGTTGGGTTTTAAAACTCTCTTAGCCCAGCCCTCTTATCTATCTTAATCCGTGCCCAAGCTCGTCACTATTTCACTTACGGAATGTTGATTTTCGTTTCACTCCGCCTGTGCTCTCACTCTCACTTTAAGGTTTCGATCAGTTCTTCGCTCTCTTTCCCACTCTTTATTTTGTCTCTCGTGTTTTTCTTAGATCGGTAAGGTTTAACTCGTAATTATGTTGGTTTATGCAAGTAGGACTTTCGAGCAGTCCTGGGGCTCCTCAATTGATACTTGATTTTTAGAAGGGGGGTAAAAGAAAAAACCCTTTTTCTTTTTTGCCGTTTATTTATAGTATGATTTATACTTAGATCTGTTATATTTGTTCAGATCTGGTAGTTTGTTATAGCCGAATTTGTTATGTAAACTAATTTCTTTCTAGTTGCAACAGTTACATAACAAAACCTTGAAATCTAGCTGGCAATCTGTGACTCTTTCTTGTATTCCTTGTATGAACTATAACATTTTTCTCCCGTTCTGGAAAAACAACCTTGTCCTCAAGGTTGTAATCTGGATATGTTGTAACAAAAGAGTTGAAATCCTCCCATGTCGTGTCTTCCAGTGGAAATCCCTACCACTGAACTAACAGCTGTTTACAATTTTGACCATTTCTTCGAAGAACTCTAGTATCCACAATAGCTAAAGGAGTCAACAAGGGTTGATTGTTGACAGACCAGTAGGTAATTCCAAAGATGGAAAATCTACTATATGAGCCTTTTTTAGACACGATATATGAAAAAAATTATGGATCTTTGAGGCTGGTGGAAGCTCCACTTCATAGGCCGAAAAACCAATTTTCCTAAGCACCTTATAAGGACCATAATAACGTTTAGACAATTTATGTTGTCTTTGCGTTAAAGAAAGTTGTCTATATGATCGTAGCTTTACAAATACCATGTCTCCTTATTCGAATGTGACATCCCTTCGATGTTTATCAACTAATTGCTTCATACGACTTTGACCTTGCTGTAGATTTATCTTGAGTAGCTTAAGCACCTCATCTCTAGCAATTAAGTCCTCATCAACAGCTTGTATTTTGGAAGTTCCCCTGACATATGCTGGCACAGCTGGTGGTTTTCTACCATAGACCACTTCAAATGGTGTCATACCAACCCCATTATGAAAAGAAATATTATATGCAAATTCAGCCTAAGGTAGAAACTTGACCCAACTAGTAGGCTTATCCATCACAAAGCACCTCAAGTATTGTTGAATAGTTCTATTTAGCACTTCGGTTTGCCCGTCCATTTGAGGATGATAAGAACTACTCATAGCAAAAGTAGTCCCACTCAATCTGAAAAGTTCTTTCCAAAAATAGCTCATGAATATTAGGTCTCTATTTGACACAATGGTCCTAGGAATACCATGCAAACGAATGACCATATGTAAGAATAAGGCTGCTACTAAAGTGGCTGTAAATCCAGATCCTAAAGCACCCAAATGACAATATTTAGACAACCGATCAACAAC
The DNA here is from genome assembly GCA_037954665.1 of Laguncularia racemosa. Classification (NCBI taxonomy): domain Eukaryota; kingdom Viridiplantae; phylum Streptophyta; class Magnoliopsida; order Myrtales; family Combretaceae; genus Laguncularia; species Laguncularia racemosa. The sequence goes on along the minus strand of JBBMOL010000324.1, from coordinate 24,689 downwards.
TACCAAAATAACAGATAGTCCCTCAGATTTAGGAAGATATGTAATAAAATCCATACTAATGTCTTCCCAAATTTGGTCTGGAATAGGAAGTGGAGCTAACAACCTAGCAGGTGTTTGAGTAGAATATTTCACTTGTTGGTAAACCATACAGCTCCGAACAAAGTCATAAACTTGTTTCCTCATGCCGTCCCAAAAAAATTCTCCAACAATCTGCTTGTAAGTCTTCAAAAATCCAAAATGACCAGTACTAGGGGCCACATGATATTCCTTTAGTAAAGTTGGGATCAAAGAAGATTGTGGCACCAAAAACAATATGCTATGATAGTATAACAAATTATTTTTCCAAACTATAGGATATTTGATTGTGTGCCCATGTGCAAGGTCAAAAATTAATTGCACAAAAGCAGGAATGGTCTGATACTCTTTCTTTAGTGTCTCTGTGAAAGAGAAATGTGGAGAAGACCATCCAAAAAACTGTCCCTCTTCTGTAAACTATCTAGACAAAGCATCAGCTACTTGATTCTCTTGTCCCGATTTATAAGTGATAGTGTAGTCATATCCTATCAACTTAGAAAGATACTTCTGCTGCTCAAGTGTTTGAATAACTTGTGTTAGAATCTCTTAAGGCTTCTATGATCAGTCCAGATAAGAAAATGTGAACCTAACACGTACTGTCTCCACTTGCGTATCGTTGCCACAATAGCATAAAGCTCCCTTACATAGGCAGAAGCTTTGCACAAATGTAAAGGTAACTTTTTGCTAAAATATGAAATAGGGCGAGTCTCTTGTAAGAGTACTGCACCAACAGCCAATCTAGAAGCATCAGTTTCAATGACAAAAGTCTTTGAAAAATCCGGCAACCTCAAAATAGGGGCTTGTAACAGGGCGGCTTTAAGAGCTTCAAAAGCCTATTGAGCCTAAGCATTCCAATGAAACCCATCCCTTTGTAACAAATCCGTCAAAGGTGATGCAATGGCAGCATAATTTCTGATAAATCTTCGATAATATCCAGCCAATCCCAAAAAAGCTCTCAACTGTTTTTGAGTTATAGGCACAGGCCACTGTTGAACACCTTGAACTTTAGAAGGATCAGGACTCACTCCATCAATGGATACTATATGACCCAAATAGTCAATAGTAGATGTTACAAAAATACATTTAGAAGCCTTAACATAAAACTGATGTTGCTGTAACACTTGTAATATTAACTCCAAGTGTTGTAAATGTGCAGTAACATCCTTGCTATAAACTAATATGTCATCAAAGAAAACCACCACAAAACGCCGTAAAAATGGCTAGAAAATCCTATTCATAATAGCTTAGAAAGTGGCTGGTGCATTGCTTAAGTCGAAGGGCATTACTAAGAACTCGTAATGTCCCTCATGAGTTCTAAAAGCTTTTTTTTCCACATCTTCCGGCTTCATTCTAATTTGATGGTAACCTGAGCGCAAATCCAATTTCAAAAAACATGCAGCACCATACAACTTGTCTAAAAGTTCATCAATAGTTGGTATGGGAAACTCTTCTTTGATAGTAACCTAATTTAGAGCCCTATAATCTATACAGAATCTCCAAGTACCATCTTTTTTTTTTTAACTAAAAGTACAAGTGAGGAGAATGGGCTAGTACTATGCTGAATGATGCCTGACTCCATCATTTCTTTCACCTGTTTTTCGATTTCACGTTTTTGAAAATGAGGGTACCTATAGGGCTTAACATTCACTGGTTTACTATCAGAAATAAGATGAATCCTATGTTGGATAGATCGCAAAGGTGGCAATGATGAAGGTGCTTGAAAAACGGAAGCATATTTGCCCAATAACAGATCGATATCTTTATTGTTGGTGGATATGCATGAATTAGAACTGACCTCCTGAGCCATCAATTGAAAACATGAAGCGATTAAATCACTTTTAAGTAATTTTCGAAATTGGTGATGCGAAATTTGAGCTAAGGCACCATTGTTAACTCCCTGCAATGTCACTATAGCTCCTTGATACACAAATTGCATAGTCAAATTTGTGTAATCAATAGTAACGGGTCCCAACATTTGTAACCATTGAACTCCAAGAACAAAATCAGCACCCTGAATTAGCAAAACATAGAATAATTCCTTGAAAACCAACCCTTGAACTTCCAACATAACATTGGAACATTGACCCTCACAACATAGCTTACTACCATTGCCAATCATAACACCAAAATTGGCTGTAGAAGCTACTGTCAGTCCAAGATATTTGGCTACTCTTGTTTGCACAAAATTGTGTGTACATCCCGAATCCACTAACACTGTCACTTGATGGCCATTCACCATTCCAAAAAATCGAATGGTACGAGGCACCAAATGTCCTGACATTGCATGATAACTAATCAATCCGTTATCATGTGCACCTTCATACCCACAACCCGAATCCTCTGCCAACTGCTCTTCACATAGACCACTAGCAGGTCCATCTTCTTCATCTTGTATTAACAAGAGAAATTTTGCCTTACATTTATGATTCCTGGAGTATTTCTCATCACAGTTGTAGCATAGGCCTTGTTCTCGTCTAACTTGCATTTCCTCTTTAGAGAGTTTTTTGATAGGTAAGGTGGTTTTAAAATTGTTGGCTGTAGAATGATGAGGTTGAGAAAATTGTAATGGATAAGAAGTAGGATTGGAAGAAGTAGGAATAGAATATTGAGGTCTGAAAGAATGGTCTTGAAACTTGGATTCATGCATTTTTGCTAACCAAATTGCATGAGGTAATGATGTAGGGCGAGAAACCTGAACCTCTTTGCGAATGTGAGATTTAAGGCCAGAAATGAAACAAGAAAGCAAGAAAGATTGAGGTATGCCTACAACTTGATTAGACAAAGATTCAAATTCTTTTTTATATTCACTTACTGACTTCTTTTGCATCAATTTTGCCGGGGCTCGTTGAATATCATCATATTCTGAAGGTCCAAATCTAGTCTTTAAAGCTTGCAAGAAAGCTTGCCATGATCCCAACTGGCTATTTTGCTCAAGCCACTGCAAATACTGTAAGGCTTCTCCCTCTAAGGAAAATGACGCAATTTCAAGTCTTTGTCCATCCGGTACTTTATGAAAGTAAAAAAACTTTTGAGTTTGATAGATCCATCCCAAAATATCTTAACCGGAAAATTTGGGAATTTCTAATTTGATGCCTTTTAACAAGGAATCCGTTGTAGAATGTGATGAATGGTTAGAATCTGAATGAACTTGAGTTGCATCCTATTGAGAAATCTCATTCTGATTTTGAAAATTGTTGAATAGAAGTATTGATAGTGGAATTCAAATCATTTATAGTTTGTTGAGTAACCAAATTGGCTTTGATAGAATCTTGCATCTGTGATTGCATTCCCTTCATAGTTTC